>CM076979.1:4169869-4377369 GCA_039105355.1 Benthosema pterotum
ACTCACTCCAGAGGACCGCTATAGTTCCACACTCATGCCAGAAGACTCATATAGTTCCACACTCACTTAGATCGCCACTTTGCATATACATTCTCCATATTGATGTTTTCTATGTCACAGGAAAGTAACAAAAATAATCAAACTAATGCATTTCATGATCTAACCTGAGTGCATTTCTATCCATTCTTCGTCTGCTCAGGTGCGAGCTATGATCCAGATTATAAGACGTTTCGAGTGGTCCTGGGTAGGACTGTTGTTCCCTGATGATGATCTTGGCCGTGATGCCTCCAGATTATTCCAGTCTGGACTGGACCGGTCTGGTCTGGGTTGTGTGGCTTATTCAGAGGCTCTGCCCTTCCACAAAGACACAGATAAACTCCAGAGGATTGTCACTGTGATGAAAACGTCCACAGCTCGTGTTGTCTTTGCGTTTGGCTATGGACCCTACATGCTTAATGTCTTGGATGAGGTTTGTTATATGACACATGTGACTCAGGGTGATGTTATTTCGGGGATTTAATCTAACCTGTGAATGTATTGAATGTATTCATTTATTTGGCAGGTGGTTAAGCAAAACGTGTCAGGTCTGCTATGGATCTTCCCTGTAGGTGAGTCAGACTATGCATTAGAAAATGACTGATACAAAGAGGCTTTCAGTTGATTTTGATGGCATTAATCATGCTAAATATCATATCATACTAAGTCTACCCAAATCTACCTCCCAGAAACCCGTCATTTTCAAGATGGTGTCCAAGATGGCTACCTGTACAGTTATGATGTGTGTTATCTTTAGTGGATAGAACATCGTCATAGCCATACAATCGTTGTTGTAGCTGAACCATAATGCTTGATGGTGAAATCTGCATTTCAAAATGACTCAATTTCTTGAACAGAAAAACAAAAAAGACATGACCTCTCAAATATTTTGGGGTTAGTAAAAGGAAGCTTGTAAAAGGCGATACTGTGCCAATTCATTCACTGTCCCAAACCACACCATGTGGTGGATTGATGACCTTGGGTGCCAAGTAATGGCTGCTGTTTTTAGTTGAAAGTGCAGAGATTTGTTTGCTAAAATGCAATACTTAACACAACACTAATCAACAAGGTTGTCTCAGAACATCTGAACATCTGCAAATGTACTGTCATAGAACTGGGGTTTTCAACAGGTGGTCCGGGGACCACCAGTGTGGTCCCCAGGCTAAATGATAGAAAGTTGGTTAAAGGTAGGGGAAGTGATTTGAAATTCATTGTGTAGTACCAGCCTGGTGCACTAGGGGCCCCCAAGAGTAGCTACACTATGTGAACCTGCTGCTCGATCCTGATTGGAGGAGAATTCACCCTCCACCTGGGGAACTTTTATTAGCTCCTCTGCTAACGTGGGGGAGGGGGAAACTCTATAACCCCTGTTATAAAGCATACGTCTGTCTCTGGACCGTGTCATGGGACGGTACACACTTCTTCCATAGGAGCTGGAGGATGATGGTGACTAAAGAGCAATGCTAAAACCAACTTTCATGTTTAAATAGTGACATATGGGTGGTAGCATTGGACTGGGTAATGAGTCCCTGACGCGTCCCTGACGTTGATTGGTGTAACTTAGCCCCGCCCCCTCTTCTGATTGGTCGATACTATTTCCTGCCATAACTCCTCAATGCTATGTCATAGAGACATATGGGTGGCATCATTGGACTGGTAATGAGTCCCTGACGCATACCTGACGTTGATTGGTGTAACTTAGCCCCGCCCCCTCTTCTGATTGGTCGATACTATTTCCTGCCATAACTCCTCAATGCTATGTCATAGAGACATATGGGTGGTATCATTCGACTATGTTTTGGCTCCTTGTGACTTAGCCGCGTCCCCTTTTCTGATTGGCCGATATTTGCCCGAAACTTGCACAATCGAGGGCCCGTTAATTGCTGCTTGCAGCTTTAATTTATTTATTGTTTTACATTTTAAGCTTGGTTGGCTGCCATTTTGAACGCCATCTTGGAAATGACGCCTTTCCGCGTGGTATATTTTGCGTTCAGTGGTACCAGTGGTACCAGAATCCACCTGGGACTCCATCTTGAAAATTAACATTTGGGTAGACTTTTAGTATGTTATTTAACAGAAACCTTTTGTATCAATTGTTTGGGGGTCAAACCCTATGTTGACTCACTACTGCCACTTCAGGTTGGTGGAGAGGAAGTCTGAAGTTTCCTCAATACCTGCCGTACCTGAGAGGTAGTTTGGGTTTTGTCATCCACCGTGGAGAGATGCCAGGTTACGATGAATTCTTGTTAAAAATACGTCCTGACACTGACCATGAGGATAACATAGTAAGTGTTCTGTTTAATTTGTTTGTATAATTAATTGTTCAGGACATTTTTTTGACACCATGCAGGCCTTTTGCAGATGCTAAGCACCCGATTCAAACTCTGGTCCGGATTCAATCAATCAATCAATCAACCAATCATTTTTACTGGTATAGAAATTAATTCATTGTATTCTATCAGGTGAGGAAGTTTTGGGAGCACACATTTAGGTGTAAATTTTCACCCCTTCCACCAGAGTGGGTGGACGCTGGTGGAAGGGTGTGTAGTGGACAAGAGGACCTAGCAGAAACCACCCTGTTGGGTGAGTCTGGCCTCAGGTTCGATAACCTTATATACAAGAATGTGTACGCTCTGGCCCATGCCCTCCATGACATGTTGCAGTGTGTGCCAGGAAGAGGGCCTTTCCCTGGGCACAGCTGTGCCAGTTTGCAGACAATGCAGCCGTGGCAGGTGGGATATTAATGCAGTTAAGCTGTATGATTCTATTTATTTATTGTTCATTTGCACATTTAAAAACAACACATCTGAAGTAACCCTGTGGGATTTGTGTGATTAATGTCACCTTACAGAAAATGAGTAAATAAATAAAATGAATCACCAATCACCATCTTTAGTCAATTAAAGACAATTATTTGCCATTTGCACCAAACTACACTCGGTTTCATTAATCCATGGCACAGGACAAATAAAAAAATAAAGAAATAAATAACATTCTCCAGTAACTTGTGGGTGATACTTACGTGTGAGATGCACCTGCTTCGACCGTTATCAAGCGATAATTTCCAGGAGGCTGCTTATTAGCCGATCTTATCGAGGAGGCATGTTGTCTGGGAGCCAACTGACACGATTGCACTGATGAGATGATAACTGTGGATATCTTATCCACTGATAACGGTCGAATCTGCTTGCGGTTAGGTTTAGGTTTAGGTTTGTGGTATAGGACTTCAGTGTTTTGTATCCTCCAACATTATGTATGAGTACAATACAGAGAATGTTTGCATTCGCCATCTTTGTTGAAGAAGAGTCTATTTATGTCTGAGATAACTAATCTTACTTATCTTTCATAGTGGTTTAAGCCCTGTTTAAATGTTGTATTAAGTTTTAAAATCTATTGTTTTTTTTGTTTTTTGTTTTTTGCAAACTTCCTCTCCCCTTCTGTCCACGTTTGGTTGGATTCTAGTCCACATACTACCATTGCCCCAATTCCATGTCCAATAAAATGTTGTACTATTAGCGACATCTCCTTGGCATTTTTATGTTGTATCTATGCTGGTTAAGTCTGTCTGCTATTGTGTTTCTGGTTTCCCTTACATATTGTAGATTACATTTGTTACATGTGATTAGAACGATGCAATTTTTTGTGGTCGCTGTTGTTTTGTTTTATCCCTTAGTAGTGAAGTATTTTTCACTACTAAGTTGGGTTTAAAGTAATCCGGTCTTTTAGGCGGGTTTCTGTCTGTTCTTTTAAGTTTGCTCTGGACTAGGTAATCTTTTAAGTTTTTATTTTTTTCTGTAGGCAGGTATAATTTTGTATCCCTCTAGTGAATCTTCTGCCCTTCTTGTAAAATTTCTTTTAACTCTCATGCTAGCTACCATAACCCTAAGCCTAAATGCCTCAACCTAACCTCACAGACTTGGCGGTCTTTGAGGTGGTTGAGCGTCGGGGAGTCGGCAGAGCATGGCCATTCTGAGATGAAAAAGTCCTGCTAATGACAACTTGATAACTGCTATCTTATCCACTCATAACGAATCTGAATCTGCTGGTGATATGTGATAAGGGTTGGAGCACATGTTTTAGGTGTGGCAAAAGTTGGCAATATGGCTCTTAATATGTTTTTTCTAGCTTCTCTATTACCTGGAAAAGGTCAATTTCACCACATCTAATGGTGATCGTGTATCTTTTGACGAGAACGGTGATGTTTTACCAATCATCGATATATTGAACTGGGCGTGGCTCCCTGATGGAAGCACAAAGCTTCACAATGTAGGACTGGTCAAGAAGACAACCTCCGGAGATGAAGAATTCACCCTTGTTGAAGACAGAATCATGTGGAACTTTGAATCTGCGAAAGTAATGTTGAATTACTTGAAATGTTTGAATTGAGCTCATGTTGTGAACGTAATTTATAGTTACACTGGTCATTTTTACTTTCCTCTGCAGCCTCCTCGGTCAGTGTGCAGTGAGAGCTGTTCTCCTGGAACCCGTGTGGCCAGGAGGAAAGGAGAACCTGTCTGCTGCTTTGACTGCATTGCTTGTTCTGAGGGAGAGTTCAGCAATGAGACTGGTAGGTTTACATTGTGTAGCGATGTAAAGTAGGTTATAAGAAGATATTCGTCATTCCTTTTCCTTTTTTTAGACTTCACAGAGTGTACCAGTTGTCCAGAGGACTTCTGGTCCAGTCCCCAGCGTGACCACTGTGTCCCAAAGCCTGTTGAGTTCCTGACCTACCATGAGGCCCTGGGAATCTCCTTAACAACCATCTCACTTTTAGGAACATTATTCTGTTCCATTGTCCTGGGGATCTTCATCTATCATCGAGAGACACCTATGGTTCGTGCCAACAACTCAGAACTCAGCTTCCAGCTCTTGCTTTCACTTAAACTATGTTTCTTGTGCTCACTGCTGTTCATTGGCCGTCCCAGACTCTGGACTTGTCAGTTGAGACATGCAGTATTTGGGATCAGCTTTGTGCTGTGTGTCTCCTGTATCCTGGTAAAGACTATGGTGGTGTTGGCTGTGTTCAAGGCCTCCAAGCCTGGAGGTGCAAACATCATGATGTTTTTTGGTGCCTTGCAGCAGAGGGGAACAGTTCTGGTTCTTACTTCAATCCAGGCAATAATCTGCACAGTCTGGCTTGTGTCTGCCTCACCAACTCCTCATAAAAACACAAAATACTATTCTGAAAAGATAGTCTATGAATGCGATATAGGATCAATAGTTGGTTTTGGTGTGTTACTAGGTTATATTGGCTTTCTAGCACTCCTCAGTTTCCTCCTAGCATTCATGGTAAGGAATCTTCCAGACAACTTCAATGAAGCTAAGTTAATTACTTTCAGCATGTTGATCTTCTGTGCCGTGTGGATAGCCTTCATCCCAGCATATATCAGCTCTCCAGGTAAATATGCAGATGTTGTGGAGGTGTTTGCTATTTTAGCATCTAGTTTTGGCATTTTGCTGGCGCTGTTTGGACCAAAGTGTTATATAATAATGTTGAAACCTGAGAGAAACACTAAGAAGTCCATCATGGGTCGAGGTGCTGCCAAGACGTAGACCCAGACATTTCTAATGCATGTTCTGTGTAATATGTCGGATATACAGTTGATTATTGAAAACCTTTTTATTAAGACTGCTTTCTACCATATTAAACTACATCTATTCAGAGAAACAAACATGTATTATGTGTGATAAGGAAAAGTTGATTACCCTTACTTGAAGACAGGTTGTGGATTTCAGAATTAGTTACTTTATCTTGCCATCGTAACCAGATGATCAAAGTCCTTGTAATGAGACCACCACCTCCATTCAAATAAAATCACATGCATGTGAAGTGACGAAAGGAAATCATCGTAAAATAAATGTCTATTTGGCCTTTAAATGTTTTAGAGAAAACTAGAAACTTGAACCTAAATAAAGATAAGCATTTAAGATATCTAAACTATCAGAGCTTTAATATTCGGACATAGATGATCAGCCTGGTTGAATACATCATCTCTGCAGGCCTCCATCCAGCCCACTTAAACTAAAATAAATAGATGAAATAATTACTGTACTGCAAACTCCATTGATAAATACAAAACAGATGTTCCCAAGCATACAGTAGCACTCCATCTTTCATGAGTTTTACAGGTTAAATAAAGCTTAAGGCCTCCAATGGCATATAACTGCTGAATCAATGGCAAATGACCATAGGAAACATATAGTCAGTGACTATATAAGGTCATAGGAGACATATAGTTAGTGACTATATAAGGTTATAGGAGACAGTCAGACTAAAGGCTCTTTCAGAGTCTGGAATTTCGGTGGCCACCGTGAGCACCGCTCAGAGCACCGCGACCACCGCTATTCCATAGTCCACTACCAGCACCGCTCAGAGCACCGCGACCACCGCTATTCCATAGTCCACTACCAGCACCGCTCAGAAAACCGCGACCACCGCTATTCCATAGTCCTCTACCTGCACCGCACCGCGCTGTGGTGTGGTGTGTGTTTTCTTTTTTTTAACCAGCCGTTAAAAACAAGCAACCGCTGCGGTGCGGTGGTTAGTAAAATCCGAGAGGAGGGCTGGAAAGTGCGGTGGTTGCGGTGGTATGACGTCATATTGTAGGCAACGGTGGTCGCAGTGGTCGCGGTGGGCACCGAAAATCCATCTCTGAATAGGCCTTAAGGCGTCATACTATGAACCAAGTTGCAAATCATTGCTGATTTCTCATGAACATACAAAAGTATGGACATTCAAATGTATTTAATGTACCAAACGTAAGAGTAGCTATAGAATGTGTTCAATTTCAAATGTCTAAAAATTCTAAATAGCTGATCTACAAGCTCACAGGTATTTGCTTGTTTTCGTTAATCTAACAGTTTCCATATCAACGTAGAGGAGTGAGAGTAAAATATTTAGATCCGAGATGTAGTGGAGTTTTGGACATGATGCTCAGGTAAAGTACAAATAACTAAAAGTTGTACTAAAGTACAGTACTTCCAGTAAATCTAGTCCTGCCTCTGTGTGCACCTGTACCCACATCAGTGTTGTTTAGATGATGTAATGCCAAGGTGGCACAGGGGATGGAACCACACTGTATAAAACACCTAACAACTGGACAATGGATTTAGAGAAGGGGGGGAGGTTGTTAGAGAGAGGAGGCCAGTCATGAGGGCTTCTTTAGACATACAACTGTTTTCATACTTGATGATGTTCTTCTCTTCCTTCTCTCCTTTGTCTTCCTCCTCTTCCTCTTCTTGTGAGTTACAGGCATCCTTTAATCCCTACAGAATGCACAAGGATGGAGATGTGCTTCTGGGTGGTTTGATTCCCATCCACATGTCCGCTGTGGCCCCTGAGCTGACTTTCACACAGCCCAAGGAACAGAAACCATCCTGCAGTCGGTAGGTATCACTGGTAAACAGAGGCGCGTGTGAATAGCCTTGAGTAATTTATGAACCAAAAACATTAGTATGTAGTGGAGAGCCAGTCTCTCCACTCAGAGAACCTGGGTTACCATGCAACTTTCCCACATCCAAGGTCACAGTGTAATTGTGTGTGTTAGGTTTTCCATCGGACTGTTCAGAATGGCACAGGTCATGGCCTTTGCCATCCATGAGATCAACATCAGCCCCAGCCTGCTCCCCAACCTGACTCTGGGATACAGTATCTATGACACATGTGCAACGGCTGGTTTTGAAACAGGTGCAGCGTTGTCTCTGCTCAGTGGGAGAGAGCAGCAGTTTACACTGGACCAGAGCTGTGTCGGCTCTCCTCCAGTACTTGGAGTTGTGGGCTCTGGTTCTGTTGACGTCTCTAGATTACTAGGTGTGTACAGAGTGCCCATGGTGAGTTTCCTATCCTCAGTTATGTCACATTGCATTTGTACAGGTACAGAGCCATGAACCAGCGACCACCGCCAATCGGGCTCAGCCTTATTGGCGCGACTTGTTGTGCGTTGGACTGGCGAGTGGGAGTCCCGGGTTCGATCCCCGCTTCCGCGTAATACTACAATCTGGCGTAGTCGGCAGGATTTGGAGTGCGGGTGTTATCCCCAATATACCCGTCTACGTCCTTGCGGGTCCACATGAGGGACATCACGTACGGGGGTCCGTGGTGTGAAGTGTGAAGCGCGAGGACGCGCTCCAAAAGATCAAGGGGGTGAATGTAGCACCCAGCCATGAACCAGCGACAACAACCCCGCCAATCGGGCTTCGCCTTATTGGCGCGACTTGTGCGTTGGACTGGCGAGTGGGAGTCCCGGGTTCGATCCTCGCTTCCGCGTAATACTACACATTGTTATACAGATACAGAGCCATCAATCAGCAGTGGCACTGAACTCGCACTGCAACAAATTCTGAAGTTTTTTGAAAAACTTCAAATATTTCCATAGCAGCATCAAACAATATTGAATGTTTGGATACTGTAGATACTGTACAGAATCCAAAAATGGATTCCCGGCCTGAAAATTAATGTATGATTGCTTTTGTTTTAAGAGAAAATTGAGAAATTTTCTCTTAAAGAGAGAATTGTATAAGATTATCAAGAGAAAATTGTATAAGATTATCAACCTTGTTTTTAGAACATATTTCTATTTACAAGAATACTTACCAAGTACAATTCACTTACCCTGCAGACAGATTATTTTGCTTGTTTGAAGTGCTTTTAAACATTTCTTATATTTAGGACTGCATTTTTGCAGTGCGGTAGGGAGGTTTCTTCAACAGTGCATAAACAGCCTGCTTGGTTCTCTCAATTCAA
The DNA here is from genome assembly GCA_039105355.1 of Benthosema pterotum. Lineage (NCBI taxonomy): Eukaryota > Metazoa > Chordata > Actinopteri > Myctophiformes > Myctophidae > Benthosema > Benthosema pterotum. Next base: position 4,178,649 of record CM076979.1, read on the forward strand.
TGCATGACAAACTTTGCTGGAGATCACATATAAACACTGTTAAAGTGAGAATGTCTAAAACAGTTGCAATATTATATAAAAAACAATTATACACAAGTAAGAAATCACTCGATTTATTGTGCACTCGTAGTCCCACACATGACCTATTGTGGGGAAATATGGGAGAAATACACAACTGTATATCCAACCCCATTTTAGAGACAGAAAAGAACAATGAGAATAATGGATAGAGCTGATTATTATGAATCTACAAATACACTTTTTTGTGAAATATAACACATTCAAATGTCATGATATAACCATACACAAAAACAAACAAACAAACAAACAAACAAAACAATATTATTGGCCTTTTAGGCACAACAGAGACTGTTCCAAATGAGGATCACCCAATATCAACTCAGGGGTGTACTTATGTTTAAAAAAAAAATCGGTTAGGGCAGCAGAAATGTGGAAGACGTGTGATTAAAAATATGAAAAATGTCTAATTCAATCAACTTCTCAACCCTGTACATGTTGTCAAGACTAAAAAGTGAAATAAACTAGTACTACTGCTTTTTTTTTTTAGAGAGGCAGACTATTTAACACCTTTTATCCAGTACATTACAAAATTGCTTTGTGCTGTTTTTCCAGATTAGTTTTGGTGCTGTTTGCTCCTGTTTGAGTGACCGGACTCAGTTTCCATCCTTCTTCAGGTCATTGCCTAGTGTTGTCTTCCAGGTAAACTTCTAACAATTTTTCAATTCAAATGGCTTCATTGGCATGAGAAAACATACGTTTACATTGCCAAAGCAAGAACATAACAGCAAGAAATGCAATATAACAAGAAAACACACAAATATAACAGAAACAGGGAGGCGTAATACAGCAGTACAACAATGTATCCATACAATGTATGCATACAAAAGTTCAGTTAAAATATGGAGGTCGTATTATTTGAAAACAAAAGAAAAAGGATGCCAGCACTCTAAAGTTCATTTCATGGTTTATTTTACCTCGGAAGGCAGGTGATGTGTGTTGAGAAAGCCCTCAGGGGCGAAACGCGTCCATGCCTGTCCTGCCTTCCGAGGTAAAATAAACCATGAAATGAACTTTAGAGTGCTGGCATCCTTTTTCTTTTGTTGCATTTTTTGAGCCGTGCACCTTTAAGCAGAAAAAGTAAACCTGAGTGCTGCGGTCTCTCCTGCATTTTCTGCAGTCTTCTTTTCGTATTATTTGAAAACAAATTTCTATATGCTTAGATCAATCGATGTAGGGTGTAAGAGTACAATACAATGTTTATTCTTCAGGGTGGTTGTGTTCCATTTGATATCCTTCTTTATCTCAGCACATCATGAATCGTACTGCTGTGTTTGCACATTGTTGTACTTCACCCAGCAGATATGGGAGTTTTTAGTTGTTTGTCATGTTCTCCAAGTCTCTGTGGATGATTGTAATCCGTGGGAAGTATCTGTCTTTGATGTCTTGGTACAAAGGACAGATTGTTAGGAAGTGTCTAGTTCCACACTCACTCCAGAGCGCCGCTATAGTTCCACACTCACTCCAGACTCACTCCAGAGGACCGCTATAGTTCCACACTCATCTTTCAGACTCCTGAAATAGGTTGCTATTTTTGCTGAGATGAATTGGAATCCTGAAACGTATTTTAATTTAATTTCAAATAGATTTATTCATACTTTTGTTAAATTAAATCCACCTAAATGCCTCTACATTGAACGTAAAGAGATTGAAACAACTGAAATTGCAATGCTTTTTATTTTGCTAACCACTCCACTTTGTCGCCACAACAGCACCACTTTCATTCAACGTTAATTAATTAGTATCAGGAGACATGAATTTCTGTTCATTCTTCATCCGCACAGGTGAGAGCTATGATCCAAATCATGAGGCGGTTCGAGTGGTCCTGGGTAGGACTGTTGTTCAATGATGATTATACTGGCCGTGACGCCGCTCCATTATTCCAGTCTGGCCTGGACCAGTCTGGTCTGGGTTGTGTGGCTTATTCAGAGGCTCTGCCCTTCCACAAAGACACAGATAAACTCCAGAGGATTGTCACTGTGATGAAGACCTCCACAGCTCGTGTTGTCTTTGCGTTTGGATATGGACCCTACATGCATAATGTCATGGATGAGGTTTGTGTTATTTATGTGAGGAGGATGTTAACACTATGTTTGCCTAACCCGCCCTTTCCGCCATTTTGGGAAATGGTTTTCATAGCCAAAGCCGCCCTTTCTACCTTTTAATGTTTAATAGTGTTTCATTTGCCGATTATTTGATGTTACGGTGAAAATCCATGTTGAACGCCAACATAGGGTTGATTTTGTCGCGCTGTGATGATGAAAGCGGAAATCAAGCTGATGACGTGGCAGCAAAGATCTATAGGAAACCGAGTGCCCAACACGCCCCAATAGAAATTAATGGCAAGTATATGAGTTCATTACGCACCGTGGCCAGGAGAGGGGGGTGCAGTCCTTTGAATAAAGACATGTTCCCCTTAGCCAATGAAGGACCGAAGTTTTATTTATAAACATGACGGTAAACCAGTCATCAGACTAAGTTAACAAAGTATTAATTTAGGGATTTGTAATTAGAATGATCTAAAATGAGAATGTATTGAATGTATTAATTTCTTTGGCAGGTGGTTAAGCAGAATGTGACAGGTCTACAATGGATATTCCCTGTAGGTGAGTCAAGCTATCGGTTTTCACTGGATTTTGGCAGTATTGGGCATGCTAAACATCATACTTAAAGTCTTTCCAAATCTACCTCCCAGAAGGTCTCCATAAAATGGTTATATCTCAACGATATAGGGTATAGAGTACATCAGTAATGGAAAAGATTAGTCAAATAAAGGAGAATTCCACACCAAAACACATTGGGCCTCAATCTACCTTGATTCCTGTGATACATAATGTCCTTGATTTTTGTCCCATTTTCTACATTTCACCCTTGAGGCCCCCGTCCCCACGACGACGTTGGGAACAGTTGGGAACATGGCCACAATTTGTTTTTATTCTACTGCGGGTATTTCTGTAACTCCAAACCTTTTTTTCACACACTACATATCAAGCCACACACTACAAGATAATTGGACCACTATGACTATAAAAAATCAGGTGGCATCCGTGGGACAGGAGTTTCTACCGGCGTGTGCGCCACAACTCAATATTTGGGGATGCCTGTCTTTTGAAAAGACAGGTGTAGTATTACGCGGAAGCGGGGATCGAACCCGGGACTCCCACTCGCCAGTCCAACGCACAACAAGTCGCGCCAATAAGGCTGAGCTCGATTGGCAGGGCTGTTGTCGCTGGCTCATGGCTGGGTGCTACATTCACCCCCTTGATCTTTTGGAGCGCGTCCTCGCGCTTCACACTTCACACCACGGACCCCCGTACGTGATGTCCCTCATGTGGACCCGCAAGGACGTAGACGGGTATATTGGGAATAACACCCGCACTCCAAATCCTGCCGACTACGCCAGATTGTAGTATTACGCGGAAGTGGGGATCGAACCCGGGACTCCCACTCGCCAGTCCAACGCACAACAAGTCGCGCCAATAAGGCTGAGCCCGATTGGCGGGGCTGTTGTCGCTGGCTCATGGCTGGGTGCTACACAGGCATGCCCAAATATGAGTGGGCAAACGGAGGGGAGGAGAGGAGTAGGAATAGATTACCTCTGGGATTACAAGTAAAGACTCCCCCAGAGTGACATACAATTCAAGCGTGTTTATCAGTATACTATTAAGTTGTGATGTGTGTGAAAAAAATAAGTTTGGAGTTACAGAAATACCCGCAGTAGAATAAAGGCAACCTGCGGCCATGTTAACTGTTCCCAACGTCGTCGTTGGGACGGGACCTCATGGTGAAATGTAGAAAATGGGACATCTGTGACAAAAATCAAGGACATCATGTATCATGTCACAGGAATCAAGGTAGATTGAGGTCCAATGTGTTTTGGTGTGGGATTCTCCTTTAAGGATATCCAGAGGTACCAGAATCAGTTGGGAGGCCATCTTGAAAAAGGCTGGGAGGTAGATTCAGAAGACTTTTAGTATGTCGTTTTGCATGCCCAATCGTACCAAAATCCAGTCATCAAACTTCCTCAACCTGCTCAAAAGGCCACAACATGGAGCTTCTGATTATTTCCAAATGCATGTATTTTTTTTTTTTTAAACAAATAGGCCAGGCAAAATAGCATTTTGAGTGGAATTAATTGTAACATGGGATTTTTCTTCACAGATCATTTATTTGAGGTCTCCAGAACAACATACTCCCAGTTGCGCAAATATGTTTAATTCAAAATCGCCACCAATGAATAAAGAAATATCACATTGTTGCTCTCCATGAGGATATTCGATTGATATTAAAGGGATATTCCACTTTCAAAAGAACTTTTGGTCATGTTATGGTCTACTCAGTCTCATGTGAACACACCAGACAGTTTATAAGTTAATACATTCACTATTTAGATATTTGATGTTCATTTTAGCTGCCCCGCCCCCTTCCTATACAAACCCATTATAACTTAAAACTCCATTTTAACCATGACAGATTATTCAAAAACAACCCATCTTTTTTCTGGTGACTGATATTGTCCTCCTAATACGTGAGAGGGCAGTGGAATTTCATTTACAGGTTTCATTTATTTATTTTTTTAAATATTCATTTGGGTGGGCATGCCCAGATATGGAGACAGCTACATTTCCCAAAACAATATTTTAAAAATAACTGAAACCTGTGAATGAAATTCCACAGCCCTCTCACGTATTAGGAGGACAATATCAGGCACCAGAAAAAAGATGGGTTGTTTTTGAATAATCCGTCATGGTTAAAATGGAGTTTAAGTCATAATGGGTTTGTATAGGAAGGGGGCGGGGCAGCTAAAATGAACATCAAATATCTAAATAGTGAAAGGAGTAACTTATAAACTGTCTGGTGTGTTCACATGAGACTGAGTAGACCATAAAATGACCAAAGGTTTTTTGAAAGTGTAATATCCCTTTAAGCTCTTAAGTGTACTCTTTTGTCATTGTTTTTTTTTAATTTATATTTTTTATTTTAATTGTTTATTATTTTTTATTATATTTTATTTCTTTTTTGTTTTTCTGGCCACAAATGATCTACTGAATGTGACAAACTGCCATATTGAGCCTCTGGGTCATCCATCCATCCATCCATGCTTATCCGAGGTCGGATCGCGGTAACAGCTCCACCAGAGAGCTCCAGAATTCCCTGTCCCGAGCAACATTAGCGACCTCCTCCTGGGGGATCCCGAGGCGATCCAAGGCCAGACAGTCGATGTAATCCCTCCATCTGGTCCCTGGTATGCCCGGGGTCTCCTTCCAGTGGGACGTGCCTCAAGGCCCCCCCTAGGAAGATGCTCGAGAGGCCTCCTAACCAGATGCCCGAACCACCTAAGCTGGTTCCTTTCCAGGCAAAGGAGCAACAGCTCTACTCCGAGTCTCTCCAGAGTGACTGAACTTCTCACCCTATCTCTAAGGGAGATGCCAGCCACCTGCCAGAGAAAAGTCATTTCAGCCGCTTGTATTCGTGACCTAATTCTTTCGGTCATGAGCCACACTTCATGACCATAGGTGAGGGTAGGGATGAAGATAGCTTGGTAGACAGAGAGCTTTGCTTTCTGGCTCAGCTCTCTTTTCGTCTCAACAGTGCGGCATAACGACTGTAATACCGCCCCTGCTGCTCTGATTCTCTGGTTGATCTCCGTCTCCATCCTCCCCTCACTCGTGAACAAGACCCTACGATATTTAAACTCCTTCACCTGGGGTAATGCATCATTCCCTACCTGGACTGTACAATCCACCGGTTTCCGTGGCCTCAGATTTAGAGACGCAGTTCCTCATCCCAGCCGCCTTACATTCGGCATCAATCCAACCGATGAAGCCAATAGGACTACATCACCCACAAAAAGCAGTGATGCAACCCTTAGCTCCCCAAGCCAAACACCCTCTACGCCATGACTCGAGACCAACCTCCACCAGAAACTAATCTGACTTACTCCCGAGCACACGGACACAGCTCTCGCTTTGGGTGTAGAGGTTGGATGGCCCTCAACAAGGTCCCCCTCACCCCATACTCCCTCAGCACCTCCCACAGGACCTCTCGGTGGACTGGATATGCATACTCCCAGGCCTTATCCAGGATCCCTGCAAGAGTATAGATCTGGTCAGTTGTTCCACGGCCAGGACAGAATCCACACTGCACCTCTGAGGTTCGACTATGGTCTGGACCCTCCTTTACAGTACCTTGGCATAGACTTTTCCAGGGAGGCTGAGTAATGTGATACCCATATATGCAGTGTGTAAAGTGCAGTACGGTGTGCTGCCTCCTTTACATTCAGCAGATCCTGTGAACTTCCGTGGCCAGGTATAATTTTGTGGGGTTTATTAGGACTTGTATTGAAATGAATGGCAAGGGGGCGGGGCTATCACTCCATTGGAGCCTCTATATTCTATTACTTTATGAAATTAAACATATTTGCGCTACTGGGATTTTTCGGGACTTTGAATATGTTGTTCTGGAGACCTCAAAGAAATGATCTGTAAAGAATTATTAATTACAATTTTAGGTCCAAAATGAGGTAAAATTACTGGCCTAAAACTGCTGAAGCAACTCAGTTCTGCTTTGCTAAATGGCAAAATTCATGAGGTGATTTCACCTGAAAGCATTTTAGCTGTGGTAGGCTGTTTGTTGCACTGTATGTTCTACTGATCTACTGCTCCTGATAAGAATCCTTGCTTCTTGTTTACTAGTTTCAAGCTGTGCAAAAACATAACTTTGACTTCAAATAAAATAGTCTTTTTAGGTGATGTAGCACTTATAAGTTTATTTTTTAAATAAAGTGGTGAGCTTGATCTTGCTCATTAAACCCTATATTGACTCACCTACTGCCTTCAGGTTGGTGGAGACGATTTCTGAAGTATCCTCACTACCTGCCCTACCTGAGAGGTAGTTTGGGTTTTGTCATCCATCGTGGAGAGATGCCAGGTTACGATGACTTCTTGTTAAAAATACGTCCTGACAGTTACCATGAGGATGACATAGTAAGTGTTTTCTTTCATTTGTTTGTTTAATTAATTTCAGCTACTACGATAGACATAGAAAAGAGAATCACAATGGTTGATGATAAGCCCTCCCCAACGCTCACATGCCACCAAACTTCACACCACATTTGCTTACAACTACCGCAATGTTCTTATCCACTCATCTCTCTCCTACTGTATCAACATCGGCTAATATAAAAGAAATGAAAACGTGCAGATTTCAACTATGCATTTCTTTATGGAACTGCTAAATCAGTTAGTTACAATATCTCCATTCACTTCCATGGTCTAATGGCGGCTGCTCTACACAGACTTTTATTGAGCCTGGTGACAGCCATCTGTGTCTTAAATCACTTTACATTAAATTGTTTTGTAGTAGGCCTAATAGTATCCATGTTGTCAGTCTCACAGTTCAAAGCATCACAACCGTTGCGTAGTTGGCGTAATATTAGGCTGTCCATGTTGTCAGTCTAAGAGTTCAAAGCAGCACGCCCCTCAATGTCGCAACTCTTCTACAACTTACTACTGTCTTTGGCTGTAACACTGACCTCTCCCCTTTTCCCCTCATTCATTGTAAGTTACACTATTCTCCTGTAGTGATCCCTTGAAAACAAGTTAACTTGCCAGTACTTCCAAAGACAGCTTAACATCTTACACATTTTTAACGTCTGCCGAATGCCTGTGTAAAAATGTCGTGTGACTTGTGTTGTTGTGCTCCTGTGTGTTCAATTCATTAAGACAAGTATAATTGATCAGGCCTTCGGCCTGCTCATTCTAGATGAGATCTCAAATTGTACAATGTACATAGTGGTCATAGTGGTCTGTAACAATGGTGTGCATTAGTGCTGTATAGTTGCCCTGATTTTGGCGTTCGAGCTCGCCAGGATTTTCAGGGCGAGCTTTGAACCTTCGCTACTAATTAAGTTGTGAAAAAAAAGCAGCATGCTGTATATATTGAATAGAGACGACACTGGAAGTCCCCCCCTCATCCACTTGCATTAAGTTGCTCACCCAAGGTTTCCTCAGGATGTCGTGACTATTGTATATATAAGTACCTGCTGGCCAGTTAACCATGAGTCAGTGCACAGCTCTATAGAGTACAGATGGAGTTACACAAACTCTGTTCACTTCCTAGAGCCAGTCTAATGGCGGATCGCCTACATAGACTTCTATTGAGAATGGGACACCTTCAGTGAAAACAATGCATTTCCAACTGCAGTAACAGCACATTTCACAGCAAGTTTCTGACCCCTCAATGTCGCAGATCTACTAGATGGGGGGGGGAAAGTTGAATAAGTAAATAAATAAATGCAAGTGGTTCTGGATCATTAATATTCGTTCGCGTGGCGACCTTAAAGAGCGAGTGGTTCGAATCCCGAGCTTTGGTATACAGCCTTAGTGTGCATAGTGTTAAAACTTAAAAAAGACCACTTGCTTTAGTCCCAGTGACCTTAGTGATGTGATGAAACCCTCATCACTGACAAACTAGATGTAGCCAACTACTTAAACTCATTCTTTACAAACATAGCAACAACACTGGTTAGCAAACTGCCCCCCCACTCTGGGCGTTTTGGTGTAGAACATATCATGACCTTCTACAAAAACCTAGGTGTTTGCAAAGATGAGTTTAAATTGGAAATGGTAACAACAGAGGTGGTGTTGAGTGGTTGAGTGGTGTTGAAAACTGAGTGCCCTCCAACCCCACAAGGCCACGGGGCATGACAATATTCCCTCCAAATTCCTTAGTGACTCAGCCAGCTCTATAGCTCCAATCATCACACACATAGTCAACCTCTCCATCAAACAAGGACAGGTCCCCAAGATTTCAAACTGGCCAAAGTAACCGCCTTGCACAAGAAAGGGAGCAAATTAGACCCCGGTAACTACCGCCCGATCTCTATTCTAACCTCCATCTCGAAAGTGATGGAGAAAATAGTGTACGAACAGGTGGAGAAGTACCTGGCCACAAAAAAACTAATGTACGAATTTCAATCTGGCTTTAGAACATCCCACTCCACTGACACATGCCTCCTCTACTTGAGTGACCACATCAGGCAGGAAGTGGATGATGGCAAATACTGCGGCATGGTCATGCTGGACCTCCAAAAGGCCTTTGACACCGTGAACCACTCCATACTGCTTAACAAACAGTGAGCTGGATGCAGTCCTACTTTGAGGGGAGAGAACACCTTGAGGGGAGAGAACAGATGGTGGAGGTGGATGGAGCTCTGTCCCCTCCTCTCCCTGTGAGCTGTGGTGTTCCACAAGGGAGCATACTAGGGCCTCTACTGTTCCTTCTATATGTGAACGACATGACATCAGCCTGTGACTGCAAATTGTTCTTGTTTGCCGATGACTCAGCAATGCTAGTCTCGCACAAGAACAAACAGCAGGTCGATAAAGTCCTCAGCTCCGAACTCAGTAGAATCTGCACCTGGCTCGCCGATAACAAACTATCACTACACCTTGGTAAAACTGAATCCATACTCTTTGGTACAAATGCTAAGCTCAGTAAGGCAGATGGCTTCACTGTCAAAGTGGGGGACAACATTATCACCCGGAAAGAAGAAATTACCTACCTGGGTTCCATCCTGGAGGCAAATCTTTCCGGTGATAAAATGGCCACCAACGTAATCAAAAAGGTCAACCAAAGAACTAGATTCCTATACAGGATCTCCTCACTGGTCAACAAAGACACTCTGAAGACCATAACTGGAGCCCTGGTACAAGGTTTCTTTGACTATGCCTGCACCTCTTGGTACCACAGCACCTCAAAAACCTTAAAAACAAGGCTACAGACCTCCCAAAACAAACTTGTCAGACTGTTACTTGGCCTCACACCCCGAACCCACCTCACCCCTGCCCACTTCGACAGTTTGGGGTGGCTCAGGGTTGACGACAGAGTACAACATCTCGCAATGGATTTGGTCCACAAGATACGATACTCCACCAAAATACCCTTGTACCTATCCAAATACTTCCTTAATGTCAATGAGGTCCACTCCCACAACACCAGAGGGAGTGCTACTAACCGTGTCCAACCCAGATTTGGCACAAACAAGGGTCTTAATTCCTTCCGCTCATATGCCACCAAAATGTGGAATGCCCTACCAACAGTCATAAAGGCATGTGAATCCCTTGACTCCTTCAAAACCGCTCTCAAAGGGCACCTACAGATGGCTGCAATTCGAAACTGGCCTCTGTAAAACAAAAATGTATATAAAATCCCCCCACCCACCCCGCCTCTCCTCATTGTACATTTCTCTTTTCCCTTTTTTACCTCCACTATGATTTTGCCCCCATGATTTGCTGCTTCTGATTTTACTGAAGTAGTTGTTCTGTATGTACGGTATTTGAACGTCTTAATGAAATGAAAAAGTTGGCCACTATTGTAAACAAGTGTATGCTTAACTAATGTGTCCAATCAGCTTTTTCAGATTTGATGCAGTTGTACTTGAATTGTACTGTAATTCTCCAAGCTGTTATCAGTTTTGTAGCAGTGTGTACTTGACTTGTACTGTAACTCTCATCTCTGTTAATAAAAATTTAATTCATTCATTCATTCATTCATTCATTCATTCATTCATTCATTCATTCATTTACAGGCATATGCAAAGGCTCAACTCAGTGTTATCCTACACTTCACATAGATATTACATGAGTTGAGCTTTTGAGTTGACCCTTTGCATATGCCTGTAAGGTCACTGGGACTAGGGCAAGTGGTCTGAAGAGGTGGCTTTTAACACTATGGCACACTATTGTTACAGACTACTATAACTGTACAATGTACGATGGGCAATTTGAAAACTGTGAATGAAGCAAATAATCCATCCATCCATCCATCCATCCATCCATCCATCCATCCATCCATCCATCCAGCGTATTTACTGGTACACTTATGAATTCATTGTATTCTATCAGGTGAGGAAGTTTTGGGAACACACATTTCGGTGTAAATTTTCACCCCTTCCACCAGAGTGGGTGAACGCTGGTGGAAGGGTGTGTAGTGGACAAGAGGACCTAGCAGAGACCACCCTGTTGGGTGAGTCTGGCCTCAGGTTCGATAACCTTTTATACAAGAATGTGTACGCTCTGGCCCATGCCCTCCATGACATGTTGCAGTGTGTGCCAGGAAGAGGGCCTTTCCCTGGGCACAGCTGTGCCAGTTTACAGACAATGCAGCCATGGCAGGTGGAATATTAATTCAGTTCATTTGCACAATTTCACCTTACGTACAACAACAATTTATTTTTTATTGTAATCTCTTGATTTTCATAATTCTCCATTGTAGCTTCTATATTACCTGGAAAAGGTCAACTTCACCACATCTAATGGTGATCGTGTATCTTTTGATGAAAATGGGGATGTTTTACCAATCATCGATATATTGAACTGGGCGTGGCTCCCTGATGGAAGCACAAAGCTTCACAATGTAGGACTGTTCAAGAAAACAACCTCCGGACATGAAGAATTCACCCTTGATGAAGACAGAATCATGTGGAACTTTGAATCTGGAAAGGTGATTTAAAAATTGAGCTAAAAAAATCAGCATTTTTTTTTTAACTTAGCTCCTGCTATGACGGAATTTTATACATTGAATTTTTATTTTCCTCTCAGCCTCCTCGGTCAGTGTGCAGTGAGAGCTGTTCTCCTGGAACCCGTGTGGCCAGGAGGAAAGGAGAACCTGTCTGCTGCTTTGACTGCATTGCTTGTTCTGAGGGAGAGTTCAGCAATGAGACTGGTAGGTTTACATTGTTTAGCTATGTAAAGTAGGTTATGATAAGATCACATATTCTTGGTCTCTTCTTTAGGTTCTACAGAGTGCACCAGTTGTCCAGAGGACTTCTGGTCCAGTCCCCAGCGTGACCACTGTGTCCCAAAGAGCATTGAGTTCCTGTCCTACCATGAGGCCCTGGGAATCTCCTTAACAACCATCTCACTGCTGGGAACATTAATCTGTGCCATTGTCCTAGGGATCTTCATCTATTATCGAGAGACGCCCATGGTCCGTGCCAACAACTCAGAAATCAGCTTCCAGCTCTTGCTTTCACTTAAACTATGTTTCTTGTGCTCACTGCTGTTCATTGGCCGTCCCAGACTCTGGACTTGTCAGTTGAGACATGCAGTATTTGGGATCAGCTTTGTGCTGTGTGTCTCCTGTATCCTGGTAAAGACTATGGTGGTGTTGGCTGTGTTCAAGGCCTCCAAGCCTGGAGGTGCAAACATCATGATGTTTTTTGGTGCCTTGCAGCAGAGAGGAACAGTTCTGGTTCTTACTTCTGTCCAGGCAATAATCTGCACAGTATGGCTTGTGTCTGCCTCACCAACTCCTCATAAAAACACAAAATACTATTCTGAAAAAATAGTCTATGAATGCGATATTGGATCAATAGTTGGTTTTGGTGTGTTACTAGGTTATATTGGCTTTCTAGCACTCCTCAGTTTCCTCCTAGCATTCATGGTAAGGAATCTTCCAGACAACTTCAATGAAGCTAAGTTAATTACTTTCAGCATGTTGATCTTCTGTGCCGTGTGGATAGCCTTCATCCCAGCATATATCAGCTCTCCAGGTAAATATGCAGATGTCGTGGAGGTGTTTGCTATTTTAGCATCTAGTTTTGGTATTTTGCTGGTGCTGTTTGGACCAAAGTGTTATATAATCATTTTGAAACCTGAGAGAAACACTAAGAAGTCCATCATGGGCCGAGGTGATGCCAAGACATAGAAGCAGACATTTCTAAATGCATTTTCTGTGTTATATGTCGGATATACAGTACATTATTGAAAACCTTTTTATTAAGACTGCTTTCTACCATATTAAACTACATCTATTCAGAGAAACAAACATGTATTATCTGTGATAAGGAAAAGTTGATTACCCTTACTTCAAGACTGGTTGTGGATTTCAGAATTAGTTACTTTATTTTCCCATCCACCAGATGAACAAAGTCCTTGTAATGAGACCACCGCCTCCATTCAAATAAAATCACATGCATGTGAAGTGACGAGGGGAAATCATTGTAAAATAAATGTCTATTTGGCATTTAAATGTGTTAGAGAAAACTAGAAACTTGAACCTAAATAAAGATAAGCATTTAAAGGTAGGGTAAGTGATTTGAAATTCATCCTGTAGGGGGGGAGGGGGAAACTCCATATATGGTTTCCACACCTTATAATAGAGCAGAAAAAAATATTTTTTGGGTGATTTCTGACAAAAGTGAAATCACTTCCCCTACCTTTAAGATATCTAAACAGACCTATCAAAGGTCTATCAGACCTTTAATATTCATAGATAGATGATCAGCCTGGTTGAATACATCATCTCTGCAGGCCTCCGCCCAGCCCTCTTAAACTAAGATAAATAGATGAAATAATTTCTGTACTGCAAACTCCATTGACAAATAAAAAACAGAAGATGTTCCCAAGCATACAGTAGCACTCCATCTTTCATGAGGCCTCCAATGGCATATAACTGCTGAATCAATGGCAAATGACCATAGGAGACATATAGTCAGTGACTATAAAAGGTCATAGGAGACATAGTCAGTGACTAAAGGCTCTTTCAGAGTCTGGAATTCGGTGGCCACCGCGAGCACCGCGACCACCGCTATTCCATAGTCCACTACCAGCACCGCACCGCGCTGTGTTGTGCTGTGTGTTTTCTTTTTTTAAAACCAGCCGTTAAAAACAAGCAACCGCTGCGGTGCGGTGCGGTGCGGTGCGGTGCGGTGGTTAGTAAAATCCGAGAGAAGGGCTGGAAAGTGCGGTGGTTGCGGTGGTATGACGTCATATTGTAGGAAATGGTGGTCGCGGTGTAGCCTGACTTCAGTCTAAATACTGAAGTGAAATGAAGTGCTCGTTTCACTTCAGTATTTGAATCACAAAGAAAAAATAAGGTAGTATTTTTACGATGCTGATTCAAGGCTGAGCCAGGCTAGTCGCGGTGGGCACCGAAAATCCATCTCTGAATAGGCCTTAAGGCGTCATACCAAGTTGCAAATCATTGCTGATTTCTCATAATCATACAAAAGTATGGACATTCAAATGTATTTAATGAACCAAACGTAAGAGTAGCTATAGAATATGTTCCATTTCAAATGTCTAAAATAAAATTTCTAAATAGCTGGATCTACAAACTCACATGTATTTGCTTGTTTTCGTTAATCTAACAGTTTCCATATCAACGCAGAGGAGTGAAAGTAAAATATTGAGATCCGAGATGTAGTGGAGTATTGGAAATGATGCTCAGGTAAAGTACAAATAACTAAAAGTACTAAAGTACAGTACTTCCAGTAACTCTACCCTGCCTCTGTGTGTACCTGTGTAGCCACATCAGTGTTGTTTAGAGGACGTAATGCCAAGGTGGCACAGGGGATGGAACCACACTGTGTAAAACACCTAACAACTGGACAATGGATTTAGAGAAGGGGGGGAGGTTGTTAGAGAGAGGAGGCCAGTCATGAGGGCTTCTTTAGACATACAACTGTTTTCATACTTGATGATGTTCTTCTCTTCCTTCTCTCCTTTGTCTTCCTCCTCTTCCTCTTCTTGTGAGTTACAGGCATCCTTTAATCCCTACAGAATGTACAAGGATGGAGACGTGCTTCTGGGAGGTTTGATTCCCATCCACCTCTCCTCTGTTCCCCCTGAGCTGACTTTCACACAGCCCAAGGATCAGAAACCATCCTGCAGTCGGTAGGTATCACTGTCAGGCAGCAGGAGAACACCCTCCTGGTTTTGATGTATAGAAACATGAATAGTTGATGTATATATTTGTCCAAGAAAAAGCCTGATGGGTGGAATCCTTGACAGAAAATGTGTTTGAATTAGGGCATTAACCGTCAACTTGCATAAGTCTAGTCGACTCCTGCCAGCCTGAGTTGAAAAGTTGTTTTTCCCCAGCCATCGTGATCATCATTGGAAAAGGAGGAAAGGGGAAAAATGAAACTTTTACCTTTGTTTTCCTTTTGTTTTTCTTTGTGTTCTTGCTTTATGTGTGCCCCTCTGTACATCAACTATAGTGGATATTGTCACAGACCAAAGTCGTTCTTCATTCTTCCTTTTGCAACTGTATTGGAGCCTAGCCTTAATTAACAACAGCTGACCGCAACTGCACTTCTCTGCGCATCTCAGCAAGAAACTGAAAGGCAAACTTTATCTCCAAACGTAATCCCCCACCACCCGCCGTGCTATAGAGATCGTTGTGTCTGGGTTTCGCATTACGCACAGGATGCACGGAACAGCTACTTCTCCATTCATTCTCGTTTATTGGCTGAATGGCTCAGAAAAAGGATGAGGAGGAGAAGGAATGTGAAATCAAGGAAATATATTGTATTCTGATGATGTGCCACTGACTGCTATGTTTAGACCTCGTATTTTTTGTTGTTCTGACGTGCAGGCTGTATTGATATGTAGAATAACTGCCATTAGACTGACACCATGAAGTGAACGGAATTTGCGGGACTCCATAGTCTATGGCTCGGTTTATAAGTCAAAGTAGGGCATATATTTTTGGTACCTTACTTTTCTTTTGGGTGTGGAGAGCTGTAGCTTTGAGATTTGCATTCAGGCTGCGAAACCATTCTTGCATTCTGTACTGTATGTACAGTATTCAAACATTCAACACTCGGGATCACAGATCTTATCTTTCATTAATGTTTTGTATATTTTTCGTTTCTGCTGATCGTTCAGTGTCCACACTGCAAAACCTTATCAGTGTCACATAACAGTAGGGATGTTCAAGGCTTTCTTTGTCCACTTCGATCCAGAAAAAACACAGTTCTGTTCTCCCACCAACCGTATATGTTTAAAGAAGGATAGGATGATGTTGGTGATCTACAAGCTTCATATAAGAGAAGAAAGTTAGTATCTTTTTGCAAAATGAAACATATATCATTTTGTGATTTACAACATATAAGAATTATACATGACATACAAAACAAATCAGATCGATAGTACTATTTTTGTAAAGTGAAACATATATAATTTTGTAATTTATTTAGAATTAGATATGACATAGAAAACAAATATAACATCCATAGGATTTTTTAGTGTCTTGTATGAAAGGTGAGTTTGTGTTTTTGTTTTCCATATGGGTACTGGCAATTAATTTAGCTGAAATGAGGAACAATTTGTCTAGCCTTGACACCCAGAATTTCATTTTCGTTTGAGTATTTGTTAGCCACAGTGGGAATCAACCTTTCGGGGTGAGCGTGGCCCCAAATGATGAGACTTAGCACAGCAGTGGTCGTCACAGTGTCATTTTGTGTGTTAGGTTTTCCATCGGACTGTTCAGAATGGCACAGATCATGGCCTTTGCCATCCATGAGATCAACAGCAGCCCCAGCCTGCTCCCCAACCTGACTCTGGGATACAGTATCTATGACACATGTTTTACGCCTGCACTTAGATTCAGTGCAGCGTTGTCTCTGCTCAGTGGGAGAGAGCAGCAGTTTACACTGGACCAGAGCTGTGTCGGCTCTCCTCCAGTACTTGGAATTGTGGGTCCTGGTTCTGTTGCTGTCCCTAAAATATTAGGTGTGTACAGAGTGCCCATGGTGAGTCATCTGTCCCGTTTCACCATGGCCAACCCTATTATACATTTGAGTTCTGGGATAAAGCTGTATCGCGTAACACGTGTAACCCCGGGTGTCCAGATGTAGGCATAGCTGAGTGAGGCACTCAGCTATGCCTATATATGGACTGTGTCTAGAGTGAACATTGTGTGAACAATGTGTGACATAGACTATGAACATTAAAGGGGTACTCCACCTTCAAAAAAACTTTTGGTCATTTTATGGTCTACTCAGCCTCATGTGAACACACCAGACAGTTTATAAGTTACTCCTTTCAGTATTTAGATATTTGATGTTCATTAATCTGCCGGACCCAAACCCATTATAACTTAAAACTCCATTTTAACCATGACAGATTATTCGAAAACAACCCATCTTTTTTCTGGTGACTGATATTGTCCTCCTAATACGTGAGAGGGCTGTGGAATTTCATTTACAGTTTTTATTTATTTTTTAAAATATTATATATATTATATATATATATATATATATATATATATATATATATATATATATATATATATATATATATATATATATATATATATATATATATATATATATATATATATTTATTTATTTCTGGACTGCAGATACATTCATTCTGGACTGCAGATACATTAAGCAGAGGCTGTGGTTGAGTGTTGCTCTAGGGGTACCAGACCCACTGTTGAACAGTTATGATCAAATACATCACAGAATAATTATTTCTGGTGCTATGATTCTATTTCTACTCTGTTTTTCCAGATTAGTTATGGTTCTGCTTGCTCCTGTCTGAGTGACCGGACTCAGTTTCCATCGTTCTTTAGAGCAATGCCAAGTGTTGTCTTCCAGGTGAACTTCTCTAAACATAGATGTGTTTGGTATCTACTAGTTTTATTTATTTTATTTAACCTTTATTTAACCAGTAAACTAACACATTGAGACGGCGTCTCTAGTTCTCTGTTCTGGGGATGGATTTCCTTCCTGGGGATTTTTCATTTTTCGTTTACACTGTGGCTGCATTAAGTGAACACATGTTCCCCAAATGCACTGCATGATCTAACCATTCAGTACATTCATTGGGTGCAATTCCCGATCGCTGTGGTGTAGCCAGGTATGGTGTAAGTCTTCTCATTGGCTGCATGGCAGCAAATCAGGTTTGGGGCCGTCTGGGGCCTTGAGGTAGGCCCGAAAGCCTATACCACCAGGCCTGGGACTGGGCCTACCAAATAATTATCCATAATAATTAAAATTAGTCATTAAGGGTCATTAACTCATGATGAACAAAGCCGGGGAGTACAGTAACATTTTTAATTGGGGAGTCAGGTGATTTCTGGACCTTTTGACTTGCAGGTTTTAATTACTCTGGGTAATTATTTGATAAGCTCAGGCCCAAGGCTGGTGGTATAGGCTTTCGGCCTACCCCAAGGCCCCAGACCTGATTTGCTGCCATGCAGCCAATGAGAAGACTTACACCATACCTGCTATACCACAGCGATTGAGAATTGCACCCATTTTCTGTCAATTCTTCGTCCACTCAGGTGCGAGGTATGATCCAGATTATGAGGCGGTTCGAGTGGTCCTGGGTAGGACTGTTGTTTGCTGATGATGATACTGGCAGGGACGGTGCCAGATTAATCCAGTCCGGCCTGGACCAGTCTGGTGTGTGTTGTGTGGCTTATTCAGAGGCTCTGCCTTTACACAAAGACACAGATAAACTCCAGAGGATTGTCACTGTGATGAAGACCTCCACAGCTCGTGTTGTCTTTCTGTTTGCATATGGAACCTTTATAAATAATGTCTTGGATGAGGTTTGTGTTTTGTGATACCGGTACTTGTGAGGATGTTTATTCAGGAATTTGCGATTAGAATTAATATAAAATGAGAATGTAGTGAATGTCTTCATTTCTCTGGCAGGTGGTTAGGCAGAATGTGACAGGTCTGCTCTGGATCTTTCATGCCACTTCAGGTTGGTGGAGAGGAGGTCTCAATTCTCCTCGCTACCTGCCCTACCTGAGAGGTAGTTTGGGTTTTGCCATCCATCGTGGAGAGATGCCAGGTTACGATGACTTCTTGGTAAAAATACGCCCAGACAGTCACCATGACGACAACATAGTGAGTGCATTGTCTTTATTTATTTGATTGCTCATTTAATTACCTTAATTAAGATGGAGAGGGAAAAAAGGTATTCGCCTATGACGAAGTTCATTTAGCAACCGTTTTCGTATGCCTTCTTGCTCTCCAGAGCAATACAGAAAATCCTTTGTGCCTGCAGTTGTTAAATTCTTTAACAGACTATATTAGTAATATTATATATGTCCTGTACAGAAGGCTTCCTATATGTCATTGATGTGTGTGACTGTGTGTCCCTCAGTGACGTTCAAGACCCAGATCACAGCATATACAGGGAAGATCTTTACGTCATTTTTCGGGGCGTCTTCACCAGCTGAAATAATAATGCTCATCCTCGCCCAGATCGAACTAGTTTGTTTTTAGGTTAGTCTGGCCTAGAGTTCTCAACGGGCCTGAAAATTGAGGCCCGGCCCTAACTGATCAGGCCCAAAGCCCGGCTCGGCCCGGCCAATTAGCATAGTTTTTAGGCCCGACCCGGCCCTACAATGTCGGGTCGG
Source organism: Benthosema pterotum (assembly GCA_039105355.1). Classification (NCBI taxonomy): domain Eukaryota; kingdom Metazoa; phylum Chordata; class Actinopteri; order Myctophiformes; family Myctophidae; genus Benthosema; species Benthosema pterotum. Next base: position 4,197,900 of record CM076979.1, read on the forward strand.
GTCGGGCCTGGTCGGGTTTGGGTAGAATTTGAGCACTCTACACTGAGTAAAAGTGAAAATACCAATCAGCACCATCTTTATAAGAGGTAAATACACAGACAGACAGAACAGAATGATTATTTTCATCATAATAAAATAATTCAATATACAATGTCTTTTTTCATGGAGCCCAAGACCCGACCCGACGCCTATACTGATCTGCATACATTTTAGGCCCGAGCCCGACCCTAAAATGTCGGGTCGGGCCTGGTCGGGTTCGGGCAGAGTTTGAGAACTCTAGTCTGGCCTCAATCTGACTCTCTCATCACGGACCTCAGGCTTTAGTGGACAGCATTTGTGTTGGTTGAAATCAGGTGATATTCTGGGCCAGATTTGACTAATCTTGGATTGCCTTGATCTGGCCTTAATCAAGACATCACTAATTTGTCACAGTCTTGACTGTGTTTACAAGAATACGTTGAGCTTTTGCATATCCCTGTAAGTTTGCCGGGGTTAGGGCAAGTGCTACCTACGGTCAGACTCTATCATTATGGTGATTTAACACTATATTGGACCAATGTGCTATATGCAAACAGAATGTATTAAATAATCTATCACTCACTCGCTCAATTTATCCATCAATCACTCAATCATATTTTCTGGTATACAGACGAATACACTGTATTCTTTCAGGTGAGGAAGTTTTGGGAACACACATTTCGGTGTAAATTTTCACCCCTTCCACCAGAGTGGGTGGACGCTGGTGGAAGGGTGTGTAGTGGACAAGAGGACCTAGCAGGGACCACCCTGTTGGGTGGCTCTGACCTCAGGGTAGATTACCTTGCATACAAAGCTGCATATGCATATGCCCATGCCCTCCATGACATGTTGCAGTGTGTGCCAGGAAGAGGGCCTTTCCCTGGGCACAGCTGTGCCAGTTTGCCGACAATGCAGACATGGCAGGTAAGATATTACTACAGTTCACTTGTGGAATTCTATTTGTTCATTGTAAATTTTCACATGTAACAGCATGGAACAGAAATACTTTTTCATGGGAAGTTTCTTTTGAAGTGTTTAGGTTTCCATAATTCTTCATCACCATTTCTAGCTTCTCTATTACCTGGAAAAGGTCAACTTCACCACATCTAATGGTGAACGTGTATCTTTTGATGAGAATGGTGAAATTTTACCAATCATCGATATATTGAACTGGGCGTGGCTCCCTGATGGAAGCACAAAGCTTCACAATGTAGGACTGGTCAAGAAGACAACCTCCGGAGATGAAGAATTCACCCTTCATGAAGACAGAATCATGTGGAACTTTGAACCTGGAAAGGTGATTTAAGCTTTCTAGAGTGTTGAGATTGAGCTAAAAATTAGCTTTTTATTCATTAAACTGAGCTCATGTTGTGAATGTAGTTCATACATTGTAGTTGAACTCATTTTTTACTTTCCTCGGCAGCCTCCTCGGTCAGTGTGCAGTGAGAGCTGTTCTCCTGGAACCCGTGTGGCCAGGAGGAAAGGAGAACCTGTCTGCTGCTTTGACTGCATTGCTTGTTCTGAGGGAGAGTTCAGCAATGAGACTGGTAGGTTTACATTGTTTAGCTATGTAAAGTAGGTTATGATACGATCACATATTCTTGGTCTCTTCTTTAGATTCTACAGAGTGCACCAGTTGTCCAGAGGACTTCTGGTCCAGTCCCCAGCGTGACCACTGTGTCCCAAAGAGCATTGAGTTCCTGTCCTACCATGAGGCCCTGGGAATCTCCTTAACAACCATCTCACTGCTGGGAACATTAACCTGTGCCATTGTCCTAGGGATCTTCATCTATCATCGAGAGACGCCCATGGTTCGCGCCAACAACTCAGAACTCAGCTTCCAGCTCTTGCTTTCACTCATACTATGTTTCTTGTGCTCACTGCTGTTCATTGGCCGTCCCAGACTCTGGACTTGTCAGTTGAGACATGCAGTATTTGGGATCAGCTTTGTGCTGTGTGTCTCCTGTATCCTGGTAAAGACTATGGTGGTGTTGGCTGTGTTCAAGGCCTCCAAGCCTGGAGGTGGAGACATTATGAAGTGGTTTGGTCCTATGCAGCAGAGAGGAACAGTTCTGGTTCTTACTTCAATCCAGGCAATAATCTGCATAGTCTGGCTTGTGTCTGCCTCACCAACTCCTCATAAAAACACACAATACTATTCTGAAAAGATAGTCTATGAATGCAGTGTTGGATCAATAGTTGGTTTTGGTGTGTTACTAGGTTATATTGGCTTTCTAGCACTCCTCAGTTTCCTCCTAGCATTCATGGTAAGGAATCTTCCAGACAACTTCAATGAAGCTAAGTTAATTACTTTCAGCATGTTGATCTTCTGTGCCGTGTGGATAGCCTTCATCCCAGCATATATCAGCTCTCCAGGCAAATATGCAGATGTTGTGGAGGTGTTTGCTATTTTAGCATCTAGTTTTGGTATTTTGCTGGCGCTGTTTGGACCAAAGTGTTATATAATCATTTTAAAACCTGAGAGAAACACTAAGAAGTCCATCATGGGTCGAGGTGATGCTAAGACGTAGAAACAGACATTTTTAATTACCCGTTCTGTGTATTTTGTTACAATATGTGTGTTGCATATACAGTAATTTTTGGATAACATTTTAGTAATAGTGTGTTATCTACCATATTAACATATATCTAGTCAAAACACAAACATCTATTATCTGTAATAAAGAAATCAGGGCTATATTGGTAATAAAACTTGTACCTCTCCTTAATGTGTGATAAATTAATATATTGATAAGTTAATTCATTTTTACATTGTAACCTGGAATGAAGATAACACATGCACGCGCGCACGCACGCACGCACACACACACACACACACACACACACACACACACACACACACACACACACACACACACACACTGTTGACCGTCTAATAACAACATAACCGTCAGATTATCTAACTTGCTAATGAAGTCATTGAACCATTTCACATTTAATTGGTGTTATTGCAATGTTACCTTGTTATTGAAATGGTCTCTAAGGCATAGATTAATTCAACACAAGAGAGAGAGAGAGAGAGAGAGAGAGAGAGAGAGAGAGTGTGCGTGCGTGCGTGCGTGCACCTGCATGCACTCATAGAGAGGGGGCTTCTGTGTGTGATTTGGGACTCATCTGGTGAGTGTCAGATATCTTGGACTTTACTCTACCCATTTGCAGGTATCTTAGGCCTTACTCTTGTTTTGTGTTACTCTTCAGTGGTAAATCAGGAGAGTGACCACCTGAGAAGATAGAAGCACTGTCCACTGATCGGTCCTATGGGACGGTCCTATGGATCAGTCCTATGGGTCAGTCCTATGGGTCAGTCCTATGGGTCAGTCCTATGGGTCGGTCCTATGGGTCGGTCCTATGGATCAGTCCTATGGGTCAGTCCTATGGGTCAGTCCTATGGGTCAGTCCTATGGGTCAGTCCTATGGGTCAGTCCTATGGGTCAGTCCTATGGGTCGGTCCTATGAGTCGGTCCTATGCGTCAGTCCTATGGGTCAGTCCTATGGGTCAGTCCTATGGGTCGGTCCTATGAGTCGGTCCTATGGATCAGTCCTATGGGTCGGTCCATATGTTACTCCTATGGGTTGGTCCTATCCACATGTTTTGCAGATCTATCTGGCCCTTCCGCATGTTTAGCAAATCTAATTGGTCAATCCACACATTTTGCCGATCTAATCGGGCCTTCCGCAATTTTGCAGATCTAATTCATCACCCCACACATTTTGCAGATCTAATCGCCACATCCACATAGTTTGCAGATCTAATCGCCCTGTCTGCATGTTTTTCAGATCTAAAGACGGTACAGTACTTAAGTAAATTTAAGTACTTAAGTAAATTTAATGTTACCCATACAGCATGTTAAGTTCTGCCTCTGTGTGTACCTGTACCCAGATCAGTGTTGTTTAGATGATGTAATGCCAAGGTGGCACAGGGGATGGAACCACACTGTATAAAACACCTAACAACTGGACAATGGATTTAGAGAAGGGGGGGAGGTTGTTAGAGAGAGGAGGCCAGTCATGAGGGCTTCTTTAGACATACAACTGTTTTCATACTTGATGATGTTCTTCTCTTCCTTCTCTCCTTTGTCTTCCTCCTCTTCCTCTTCTTGTGAGTTACAGGCATCCTTTAATCCCTACAGAATGTACAAGGATGGAGACGTGCTTCTGGGTGCTATGGCTCCATTCCACCTCTCCTCTGTTCCCCCTGAGCTGACTTTCACACAGCCCAAGGATCAGAAACCATCCTGCAGTCGGTAGGTATCACTGTCAGGCAGCAGGAGAACACCCTCCTGGTTTTGATGTATAGAAACATGAATAGTTGATGTATATATTTGTCCAAGAAAAAGCCTGATGGGTGGAATCCTTGACAGAAAATCCGTCAACTTGCATAAGTCGAGTTGACTCCCGCCAGCCTGAGTTCAAAAGTTCTTTTTTTCCCAGCCATCGTGATCATCATTGGAAAAGGAGGAAAGGGGAAAAATGAAACATTTACCTTTGTTTTCCTTTTGTTTTTCTTTGTGTTCTTGCTTTATGTGTGCGACGGCTGTGTACAGTAATCAACTATAGTGGTTATTGTCACAGACAGAAGCCGTTCTTCATTCTTCCATTTGCAACTGTATTGGAGCTTAGCCTTAATTAACAACAGCTGACTGCAACTGCGCTCCTCTCTGCGCATCTCAGCAAGAAACTGAAAGGCAAACTTTCCAAACGTAATTCCCCACCACCCACCGTCCTATAGAGATCGTTGTGTCAAGTAAAGGTACCAAAAAATAAATGCCCTACTTTGACTTATAAATGTATACATTTAACTTAAAATGAATTGTCTGTTTGAATGAAAACCTCTGAACAGCTACCCAATGGCACCTTTCATACAATCCTCATATGAGAATAAAGTTAGTATCTTTTTGCAAAGTGAAACATATGTTGTTTTGTGATTTACAACATATAAGAATTATACATGACATACAAAACAAATATAAGATCCATTATTTTTGTAAAGTGAAACTTATATAATTTTTTAATTTATAAGAATTAGATAGGCTATGACATAGAAAACAAATATAACATCCATTGGATTTTTTTTGTAAAGTGTCTTGTATGAAAGGTGAGTTTGTGTTTTTGTTTTCCATATGGGTACTGGCAATTAATTTAGCTGGAATGATTTGTCTAGCCTTGACACCCAGAATTTCATTTTCGTTTGCATTGTGCAAAAAGGGAAAGCATGGGGTATTTGTTAGCCACGGTGGCCTAGAAGTGAGAATCAACCTTTCGGGGTGGACGTGGCCCCAAATGATGAGAGGTAGTACAGCAGTGGTCGTCACAGTGTCATTTTGTTTGTTAGGTTTGCCATTGGAATATTCAGAATGGCACAGATCATGGCCTTTGCCATCCATGAGATCAACAGCAGCCCCAGCCTGCTCCCCAACCTGACTCTGGGATACAGTATCTATGACACATGTTTAACGCCTGGAATTAGATTTGGTGCAGTTTTTTCTCTGCTCAGTGGGAGAGAGCAGCAGTTTACACTGGATCAGAGCTGTGTCGGCTCTCCTCCAGTAATTGGAATTGTGGGTCCTGGTTCTGTTGCTGTCTCTAAAATATTAGGTGTGTACAGAGTGCCCATGGTGAGTCATCTGTCCCGTTTCACCATGGCCAATTTTATTACATTTTTTTCTCACTTGAGTATTTGTAAATCTGTAACATTATGAACATTAAATGTGGTCTTTTTTGCGGTTTGAAAGATGAAAATAATCATTGTTGTTGATGAGAAACCCTTTTGTAATCAGCTGACATCAGACCGTGTCACTTTCACTTCAAACAAACCTACAATCTTGTTCAAAACAATTAAAACAGATATACAGTATATATATTTCATTCTGGACTGCAGATACATTAAGCAGAGGCTGTGGTTGAGTGTTGCTTTAGGGGTACCAGACCCACTGTTGAACACCCATGATCTAATATACAGATACAGTATTTCAGAACAGATATTTCTGGTGCTATGATTCTATTTCTACTCTGTTTTTCCAGATTAGTTATGGTTCTGCTTGCTCCTGTCTGAGTGACCGGACTCAGTTCCCATCGTTCTTTAGAGCAATGCCAAGTGTTGTCTTCCAGGTGAACTTCTCTAAACATAGATGTGTTTGGTATCTACTAGTTTTATTTATTTTATTTAACCTTTATTTAACCAGTAAACAAACACATTGAGACGGCGTCTCTAGTTCTCTGTTCTGGGGATGGATTTCCTTCCTGGGGATTTTTTCCCCCTAGTCGTTTGCACTGTGGCTGCATTAAGTGAACACATGTTCCCCAAATGCACTGCATGATCTAACCATTCAGTACATTCATTGGGTGCAATTCCCGATCGCTGTGGTGTAGCCAGGTATGGTGTAAGTCTTCTCATTGGCTGCATGGCAGCACCAGGCCTGGGCCTACCAAATAATTATCCATAATAATTAAAATTAGTCATTAAGAGTCATTAACTCATGATGAACAAAGCCGGGGAGTACAGTAACATTTTTAATTGGGGGGTCAGGTGATTTCTGGACGTTTTGACTTGCAGGTTTTAATTACTCTGGGTAATTATTTGATAAGCTCAGGCCCAAGGCTGGTGGTATAGGCTTTCGGCCTACCCCAAGGCCCCAGACCTGATTTGCTGCCATGCAGCCAATGAGAAGACTTACACCATACCTGCTATACCACAGCGATTGATAATTGCACCCATTTTCTGTCAATTCTTCGTCCACTCAGGTGCGAGGTATGATCCAGATTATGAGGCGGTTCGAGTGGTCCTGGGTAGGACTGTTGTTTGCTGATGATGATACTGGCAGGGACGGTGCCAGATTAATCCAGTCCGGCCTGGACCAGTCTGGTGTGTGTTGTGTGGCTTATTCAGAGGCTCTGCCTTTACACAAAGACACAGATAAACTCCAGAGGATTGTCACTGTGATGAAGACCTCCACAGCACGTGTTGTCTTTCTGTTTGCATATGGAACCTTTATAAATAATGTCTTGGATGAGGTTTGTGTTTTGTGATACCAGTACATGTGAGGATGTTTATTCAGGAATTGGTGATTAGAATGAATCTAAAATGAGAATGTAGTGAATGTCTTCATTCCTCTGGCAGGTGGTTAAGCAGAATGTGACAGGTCTGCTATGGATCTTTGCTGCCACCTCAGGTTGGTGGAGAGGAGGTCTCAATTCTCCTCGCTACCTGCCCTACCTGAGAGGTAGTCTGGGTTTTGCCATCCATCGTGGAGAGATGCCAGGTTACGATGACTTCTTGGTAAAAATACGCCCAGACAGTCACCATGACGACAACATAGTGAGTGCATTGTCTTTATTTATTTGATAGTTCACTTAATTACCTTAAGATAGAGAGGTAAAAAAGGTATTCGCCTATGACGAAGTTCATTTAGCAACCGTTTTCGTATGCCTTCTTGCTCTCCAGAGCAATACAGCAAATCCTTTATTCCTGCAGTCGTTAAATTCTTTAACGGACAATATTAGTAATATTTTATGTCCTGTACAGGAGGCTTCCTATATGTCATTGATGTGTGTGACTGTGTGATTTTATACTGTATGTTATTTGTCTGTGTAATCTGTACTCACTCAGGTTACAAAACAAGAATAATAGCATACCAATGGCTGAAAAGGCTACTACCAAATGTGGACTGGTTACGTGGTAACCAGTGTCAGTTATTGTTAACAACTATAATGATATATATTCTTTAGTTATCTGCCCAGGATGACAGCGGCAGTAGCATTGTGCTCACGGAACTGAAAGTAGAGGCCACCACGCCCTTTAAAGCTATCACTGAAAAATAGTTGAACTTTACTGCAGTGATGCAGGATAAAACAACAGACCTCTATACAGGAGTGATGCTTGTAATAAGTATGTTGACTTGCAGTGGAGTTTCTAAGCAATTTGGAGCCACAAGCAAGATTTTCCCTGGAGCCCCCCTTACCGTGTTTGTGGTGTTTGGCGAATTGGCCTCATGGAGGGCTTGAGTCTGACTATCCACAACTTTCCTACAACCCATTAGTCTTTGCGTTTGTGTGTGCAGAAGTAATTCATGATTTGTTGCCAGATTTGCAATAGAAACAAGTGTTTCCCTTGTTTAAATATTTGGCATACTTTTTAAACATTTGAACATTTGAAGGCACACAACATGGAGTGTGGACAGTTACATGTCAAACTGGGGTTCCTTGATGTGGAAAATGTGTGGGATACACTGATTTAAACAACAGAAGAAATCCCAAATAAGTTCTACAGAAACAAGCCCAAAAAACTTCAACCAGCAAATATTTGCGAGAACACCTCCGCAACAGACGGAGCATGCTTCACAAAAGGAAGGCCAACTTGATCCAATTAGCATTTGATGTTACGTTAAATGGTAAATGGTGCATTTATATAGCGCCTTTTAAAGGTGCTTTACATAACTTGTGCATCACATCCACCCATTCACACACATTCACACATAGATGGCAGTGGAAACCGTGCAAGGTGCCTACCAGCCCATCAGGAGCATTGCCGCCCCTACGATGGTGTTCCTCAGTGACTCCAGTGACGTTCAACACCCAGATCAAAGCATATACGGGGAAGATCTTTACGTCATTTCTCGGGGCGTCTTCACCAGCTGAAATAATAAAGCTCATCCTCGTCCAGATATAACAATTTACGCTTGTTTTTAGGTTAGTCTGGCCTCAATCTGACTCTCTCATCACGGACATCAGGCTTTAGTGGACAGGATTTGTGTTGGTTTAAATCAGGTGATATTCTGGGCCAGATTTGACTAATCTTGGATTGCCTTGATCTGGCCTTCATCAAGACGTGACCGTGTTTACAGGAATAAGTTGAGTCTTTGCATATGCCTGTGCCAGTATACAGACAAATTCACTGTGTTCTTTCAGGTGAGGAAGTTTTGGGAACACGCATTTCGGTGTAAATTTTCACCCCTTCCACCAGAGTGGGTGGACGCTGGTGGAAGGGTGTGTAGTGGACAAGAGGACCTAGCAGAGACCACCCTGTTGGGTGGCTCTGACCTCAGGATAGATTACCTTGTGTACAAAGCTGCATATGCATATGCCCATGCCCTCCATGACATGTTGCAGTGTGTGCCAGGAAGAGGGCCTTTCCCTGGGCACAGCTGTGCCAGTTTGCAGACATTGCAGACATGGCAGGTAAGATATTACTTCAGTTCACTTGTGGAATTCTATTTGTTCATTGTAAATTAGCACATGTAACAGCATGGAACAGAAATATTTTTTCATGGGAAGCTTCTTTTGAAGTGTCTAGGTTTCCATAATTCTTCATCACCATTTCTAGCTTCTCTATTATCTGGAAAAGGTCAACTTCACCACATCTAATGGTGAACGTGTATCTTTTGATGAGAATGGTGAAATTTTACCAATCATCGATATATTGAACTGGGCGTGGCTCCCTGATGGAAGCACAAAGCTTCACAATGTAGGACTGGTCAAGAAGACAACCTCCGGAGATGAAGAATTCACCCTTGATGAAGACAGAATCATGTGGAACTTTGAATCTGCCAAAGTAATTTAAGTTCTCAAAATGTTTAGATTCATGGTGTGAATGTAATTTATAGTTAAACTGGTCATTTTTACTTTCCTCTGCAGCCTCCTCGGTCAGTGTGCAGTGAGAGCTGTTCTCCTGGAACCCGTGTGGCCAGGAGGAAAGGAGAACCCGTCTGCTGCTTTGACTGCATTGCTTGTTCTGAGGGAGAGTTCAGCAATGAGACTGGTATGTTTACATTGTGCAGCTATGTTAATTAGGTTATAATAAGATACATGCCTGTCCCTGTAATTGTGGTCTCTTCTTTAGACTCTACAGAGTGCACCAGTTGTCCAGAGGACTTCTGGTCCAGTTCCCAGCGTGACCACTGTGTCCCAAAGAGCATTGAGTTCTTGTCCTACCATGAGGCCCTGGGAATCTCCTTAACAGCCATCTCACTGCTGGGAGCTTTTGTCTCTGCCATTGTCCTGGGGATCTTCGTCTATCATCGAGAGACGCCCATGGTCCGTGCCAACAACTCAGAGCTCAGCTTCCAACTCTTGCTTTCACTTAAACTATGTTTCTTGTGCTCACTGCTGTTCATTGGCCGTCCCAGACTCTGGACTTGTCAGTTGAGACATGTAGTATTTGGGATAAGCTTTGTGCTGTGTGTCTCCTGTATCCTGGTAAAGACTATGGTTGTGTTGGCTGTGTTCAAGGCCTCCAAGCCTGGAGGTGTAGACATTATGAAGTGGTTTGGTCCTATGCAGCAGAGAGGAACAGTTCTGGTTCTTACTTCAATCCAGGCAATAATCTGCAGCGTCTGGCTTGTGTCTGCCTCACCAACTCCTCATAAAAACACACAATACTATTCTGAAAAGATAGTCTTTGAATGCAGTGTTGGATCAATAGTTGGTTTTGGTGTGTTACTAGGTTATATTGGCTTTCTAGCACTCCTCAGTTTCCTCCTAGCATTCATGGTAAGGAATCTTCCAGACAACTTCAATGAAGCTAAGTTAATTACTTTCAGCATGTTGATCTTCTGTGCCGTGTGGATAGCCTTCATCCCAGCATATATCAGCTCTCCAGGGAAATATGCAGATGTTGTGGAGGTGTTTGCTATTTTAGCATCTAGTTTTGGCATTTTGCTGGTGCTGTTTGGACCAAAGTGTTATATAATCATTTTGAAACCTGAGAGAAACACTAAGAAGTCCATAATGGGTCGAGGTGATGCCAAAACATAGAATGAGCTTAGCCGGCTAATTTACCACTCCCTATATACTGAATCTGTGCTCATTTCAAACACTCATTGTCAGGTTATATGTTGTCATTCTTGTTTGTTCCTGGACTCTCCGTATTATGGATACTGTGTCATCGTAAGCATTTTGAACCGCTGTTCTTTGGTGCCATTCCACAATTCGGACCTCCCATTGTTGTGATCTCCCATTGTTTCGAATTCACGAGACGCAAAACCCTACCCCCCTCCAACCGTAACCCTAACCCTAACTCCCTGACCCTCAACAGGGACGGGGGTTTAGGGTTAGGGTAACCCTCATCCTCACTATAACAGCAAGCACGTCGCAGCTGATAGTGGATTTCCAGCGCATGTTCGTACTAATGGGAGATCTGATCTGTGCATGGGACTTCGGAATTTCGATGAGTCCCCCTTTTGTTCTACCTGCATCTTGATGTAGACTTGCTGTTTTTCTCTCATTAAATTCTTAAAAATTCTCTGCCTACTGTGGCTTTGCTTTGCGTAAATATAAACCTTACCCTTGACAAAAACAGCTTCTCGCATTAACTCAGACCTGTTGTTATGTTATATAATGTATATCTGCGACGCACAGGACGCTTCAACCACAGCTATCTGGAGGCTTTTTCTGCTGAATCCACGTGTTGTCTCTGGATCTTCTTCGGTTGGCACCCTTTATGCATCTCATCAGTGTTGCCAACTGCCAAAATCCAAAATGCAATCCAAAATTTTCATACCAGGGCCCACTGTTTATTCTGCATTTCAGCCACGGAGGACCACCGTTTGATAATGAGTTCAGTGTCTCTGACTAATTCAGGAGAGATAACTAGCAAAATGTTGGTCAAAACAGCAATTCTTCTACATTTTCTAAATGTGTAGATTCTTGAAAATTAGGTAATTCAGAGGTTGAATATGATTTAACTCTTGAGTTCGTAAAATGAAACCAAACAGACTTTCGGGTCCGTTTGGTTTCATTTCATGATCTCAAGAGTTACAGGTCTACAAGGGTCCATTTGGTTACCAATGGTCCTTTCTAGGAAGGAAGGAGGACTCTATCATAGTACGTAAAAATGGTGAAAAATGAGGGTTTTATCTCTGGCACCTGTCAATCAATGTCGGCCCAATTCATCAGCAAAAAAGCACTAGATTTTCCGCCAGTGGTTTTTCACTAATTTTGGCGCTAGGGGGGTCTGAAAAAGAGACCCCCCTAGCGCCGCAGTTGGCAACACTGCATCCCATAGACTTTGCTCAGAGAGCGGCTGGTGAATCCCTGACGGCCCACCTCTACTGGCATACATCCGTGTCTCTGACACTCCACCACAGGGGCGGATCTAGGCATGGGCATGGGGGAGGCAATGCCCCCCGAAATGCCCAATCTGCCCCATATGCTAAACAACCCGAGATATTTCAAATTAAAGTGCCAAAATGATTTGAAACACTACTACTGCTACTAACTAACTATAGCTGTGTCACCACTAAACCAACAGCATTTCACCATTGATAACAGAAAACTCTCTGAGTCAGACCTTTAGCTTTATGCATGCTGCGTGTCTGTTGCAACTTCAGCAACAACTGATGTTATTATTGCTGCGTTACTTTAGTAACCTCAGTTTATTAATCGAATGGAGCGATGAGGATCGCCGATGGGGAGCGCCACCTCGTGGCGTGAACACAGAAGCACATCCATAACCTCACGGACAAAATAAAACTATTTTCTTCCGTGCTTTTTTCCCGCGTGACGTTGCGTGGCTTGAACCGCCCCCGAGGCAATAAATACCACTTCCACGCTCTGTCACGCCATTCCTAGACAACCAGCTTCTTCTGCCATTGTTAAGCAAGAAGGGTAGTAAGGGCGATCCTCATCGCTCCATTCGATTAATAAACTGAGGTTACTAAAGTAACCCAGAGTTTATTTAATCTCATTTCACTCAGAGGATCGCCGATGGGGAATCATACACCCCCCGTATTCCTACCACTAGTTGCCAGGAAAACGCACGAAAGGTTCTTGACCAACAACATTCGGGTCACAGGTTTTCACCTGTGACGGCCAACCCAACCCACCCTTTACCTGGAAGCGACGTCTAGGACTGCATGAGCCACGTCAGACGTTACCACATCCAGGTTATAGTACGTGGCAAACGTCGATGGAGACGACCAGCTTGCCGCCGCACAGACATCCTGAATGGGGACACCTTTTGCAAGTGCCCAGGATGCCGACATGCCCCTAGTGGAATGGGCCCTCAAGCCCTCCGGGGGCTCCATGCCTCCAGCTGTGTAGGCTAACTGTATGGCCTCCACAAGCCACTGCGAAAGCCGCACTTTGGTTATGGGTTTTCCCTTTGCCTGGGAACCCCATGCCACAAACAACTGATCATTCTTCCTAAAGGGGGCAGTCCTGGCCACATAGAGCCGCAATGCCCTAACCGAGCACAGGCAATTCAGCCTCCTGTCTTCCAGTGAAGAGAACGGGGGTGGGTGGAAAGCCGTCAGTTCCACCGGAGTCCCACCGGAAGGGAAGTTCTTGGGCATGAAAGAGAGATTTGGCCTAAGTGACACCCTGGAGTCATTGCCACTAAACCTCATGCAGCTCGGATTCACCGAGAGGGCATGGATATCACTGGATCGCTTTGCAGTCGTCAATGCAACCAGCAGAACGGTCTTCAAAGTGAGGATCTTCAAATTCACCGTGTCCATTGGTTCAAATGGATCCCGAGACAAAGCGTTCAGCACCACTGTCAAATCCCAGGACGGAACCAGCGACCTGGTCATAGGTCTGGCACGTGTGACACCCCTCATGAACTGGCGGATCAGCAAGTGTTCACTCACTGGTCTGTTATTCACACCCACATGGTAGGCTGAAATAGCTGCCAGGTTGATCTTAACCGAAGATTTTCATAGATCTCTATCTAGGAACCCCTGTAGGAAAGTCAAAATGTCCACCACCGACGCCTGGAAAGGGATGACCCTGACAGGTCTCGACGAGCACCAACGCTCAAACACCCTCCAGGCCGCGTTGTAACGCTGTCTAGTGGAAAGAGCCCTGGCGCCCAAAATTGTCGAAATGACATTTGTTGGTAAGCCCTGGGCCTCTAAGATTGACCCTTCACCGGCCAGACCCACAGATCCAGGTCCCGTGGATGGTGGTGGAATATTTCGTGTCCCGCCTGGGACAGCAGGTCCCTCCACAGGGGGAGCTGCCAGGGCTGGTCGTACAAGAGAGGGAATATCTCTTGTCTCCATGACCCCCAGGCTGGCGCCACCAGCAGCACCTTCGAACCCTGAGCTCTCACTCTGGCCAGAACGAGAGGAATCAGGTCTAAGGGAGGGAATGCGTACAGTAGACCCTGGGGCCAGGGATGGGCCATCGCATCCATGCCCAGCGTCGATGGGCCCCTCAGGGAGAAGAATAGTTGACATTTCTTGTTCTCCTCTGAGGCGAATAGGTCCGCCACCGGCGTCCCAAACCTCTCCCATATCTGCGCTACCACGCCCTGGTGAAGGGACCAATCGCGGTAGCGAAGCGGGCCCCTGGATAGCAGGTCTGCGCCTGTGTTCAGGAGCCCAGGGACATGACAGGCTGTCAGGGACAGAAAGCGCGTGTCGCACCAGATTAACAGTCTGTGTGCCAACGTGTGCAAGCGTAGGGACCTCAGTCCCCCCTGCCTGTTGATGCAGCACATCGTCGTGGTGTTGTCGGTGCGGACCAGGACGTGGTGCCCTTGTAAGAGTGGTTCGAACCATTGCAAAGCCAGAAAGACCGCCAGAAGCTCCAGGTAGTTGATGTGGGCGAACCTCAATGGACCCTCCCATACTCCTCTGGCTGTCCTGCCTTCGTGGGTAGCACCCCACCCCGACAGGCTGGCATCCGTGGTGACAACCTTCCTGACCACTGGTAGTCCCAAGGGGACACCTTCCACCAGGATCTGTCTGTTCGACCACCACCTCAGTGCAAGTGTGCACGTTCCAGAGACCGTCACTCGTCGTGAGAGCGCTCTGGTGGGCACCTGCAGAGAGCGTATCCATCGCTGGAAGGGTCTCATATGCAGTCTGCCCAGCCTGACTAGAGATATGGCTGACGCCATGAGTCCAGACATTCGTAGACACGTTCTGAACGGGAGCTTGCAGCCCTGCTTGAACAAAGCTACGCACTGCAGAAAAGCCTCGATCCTCACCGGGCTCAGCCGCGCGGTGTAAGAGACCGAATCCAGTGCAATGCCTATGAACTCTATCGACTGCGAAGGCACCATCACGCTCTTCTCGTGATTTATGGTGAAGCCGAGGGAGGACACGTGTGACACAACCTGTGTTGTGTTCTGCATCACCTCTTGGGCCGATTCCCCGGCCAAAAGCCAGTCGTCGATATAGCTCGCCACACGGAGGCCACGTTGTCGCAGGGGCGCGAGCGCCGCCTCGGTGCACTTGACAAACACCCTGGGACTCAAGGACATCCCGAAAGGCAGAACCGTGTACTCGTACACTTTCCCCCTGAACCCGAACCTCAGGAACTTCCTGTGGGGCGGGTAGATCGGGATGTGGAAATAGGCATCCTTTAGATCTATCGACGTGAACCAGTCGTTTTGTCGCAGAGAGCGCACTAAGGACTTGGCCGTCAGCATTTTGAAATTGAAGGTCTTGAGGTATCTGTTGAGCTCGCGGAGGTCCAGAATAGGACGGAGCCCCCCCCCCTTCTTCTTCACCAGGAAGTAGCGGGAGTAAAACCCGCTGCGACTCTGGCTCAGGGGTACCTCTCTGATTGCCTTCTTGTCCAGTAAGGAGAGAATCTCTGCATGGAGAACCTCTCCTGCCTGACCCTGCACATCAGAGAAGAGAACTTCTCCGAAGGCGGGAGGTCTCATAGCGAATTGGAGTCTGTAGCCCTTCGCTATGGTGCGGAGAACCCACGGAGACGCTCCACACAGTTCCCACTGTGTCAAGCGACTTGCAAGGGGGTTCTCCATGGCCAAGGGAGCGTGCAGCCGCATTGGAGCAGCTCCCCCTGGTCGGCCAGAAAAAATTTGGGCATGACCCGTCTTGCCAGTGGCGCTTAACCCCGCCACTGGGTATTGGACCTGCACCACTGCTTCGGAGAGCCCTGAGGCTACCCCTAACAGTGGGCTCATATGACCCCGCCCCTCTGCTTCGGAGAGTTCTGGAACTGCTCCGAACAGAGGGCTCATGTTCCCCAGACATTTGTGTTGTTTTTGTGTTTTTTTGTTTTTCTTTTCTTTATTTTTATTGAAAAATAAGGTGCGCTTGTGCAAACATGTGCTTGTGAACTGTAAACATGCGCCTGAACAACACATGGAGGCGTGTGCCTGGACACAGTTCCACTCACTGTGGTCTGTGCCAGGAGCCTCCGACGCTTCCTGGGCGGTTCGGACGTGAGACCCGAGGCCACTACGTCCGTCACAGAGCCCGGAGCGTGGGGGATCATGGGGAGACGTCTGGCCACATCTCCCCGGGGCCAGGTCGGTGTCACTTATTCTTCTCCTCCCTGCGACCCCTGCCGTGTCCTTTCTTGGAGGCGGGAGGCGCAGTAGAGGCGCGGCGGTTGTCGTCGCGTCTCGTGGGGCGCTGGTTGGAGGTGGAGTTAGGGGGCCTGGAAGAACCCTGGGGTCCAGAGTCCTTCTCCTGTGGCTGCTTCCAGTTGGAGCGACCGCTCTGCTTTCCATAGGAGCGCGAGGAGTGGTGCTGCTTCTGATACTGGCGTTGCGGGGGCGGGGGTTGGGCAGGGGCTGGAACAAAAGCATCAAGGGTCTCGCGACCCTTCTTCTGCCCCTCCCAGGTCAAGGCTAGTTCCTCGAGAGCCCCCTCAAACAGGCTACCAGGTTCGATGGCCCAATTCAGGAGCCTGGATCTGATGGTAGCCGGCAGGGCTTGATGGCCGAGCCATCTGGTCCTCTCAGAGACGATGGAAGCAGTCATGGCCCGACCCAGTTGTTCGGCGACACACCTGTTCAAACCCACCGCCTCGTTGTGCAGGCGGCGGATCTCAGCCATATCCTTAGGGCTCGGGGCGTCCCCAATTTCCAGCAGCAGAGCCGTCAAGGAACCCTGGAGCAAGGCACCAGCGTTGAGATGTTTCGCAGCCGAAGACAGGTTTGCATACATCTTGTCGTTCGCCTGGGAGGCGGCCTTGTCCTTCGGGCTGGGGAGGGTGGGGTTATCTGTCAAAGGAATGACGTGAGATGACCTCGGGTCCAACAGGAAGGCAGCCAGGGTGCGGTCGACCGCCGGGATACCATCCAAGCCCACCGCCGCGTTCTCCATCGTGTTGAGGTTGATGGAAGAGTATCGGCGAGGTGTAGCCAGTGGAGTTGTGGGCTTCCTCCACATCTCAGTAATGCGGGCCTTGAAACCCTTGGCCAGAGGAAGTGGGGGGGGTGGGGAAGGCTTTGCAGGCTTCCCCTGGAATCCCTCCCATTCGTCCTCCTCTGGAGTGGGCGGCGCCTCAGCCTGCCAAGGGCGTTTGCACCTAGTTGCCGCTCGCTTGAAGATCTCCATCAGGTCGGTCTCATCCATAGCGAGCGGTGGGGGAGTACCGGGCGGGGCCCTAGCTTGCGCCTGGCCTCCGCTGTCCAGCTGCATGCGGTCCAAAACGACAGTCTGACGTCGCTGATGTGCCTCTCCACCATCAGCATCAGAGTCGTCGTCTGGGTGGTCCCCCTGGGCAGGAGATGGGTCATCGTCGTCGGAGTCAGCCTCGTCTATGACCCGGAAAACCTGGGGGGGGTCACGGTGAGGTGGAGAATCATCTCCCCAATCACGGTGGCAATGCTGCCAACCTGAATGGGAAGCACCATGACCAGGGCTAGGCTGCCTTGCGGCTGCGACAGCCCCACCTGCACTGGATACAGCGTGGCCGTGTCTCGGGGTAGGGATAGGCATGACGGAGGGCGGGGCCTCGTCCGCCTGGTCCCGGTCGTAGGAAGAGCGTTGTTCGAGTCTGGGGATCTTCCTAGATGGCGAGTTACAGCCAGGGTAATATGCTGCAGCTGTCGGAGCGTTGGGATGGCCGTCGTAACCGCGGGACGTCGCGGTGGAACAATCGTGGGACGTTGTGGGGCCGCGAGATGACGTCGCGGCGGCGGCGTGACGGCCGCCATAGTCGCGGGAAGCTGTGGTGGTGTCCCGCGGCCCGGCCGTAGCAGTTGCCGTCGGCCCGGCGAGCGACTTCCCGCGGGGGTGCGGCAGCGGCGGCCACTCTCTCTCCATGATCTCGGCAGGAGTGGGGCGAAGATCGAACGCCTCGCCGGTCCCCCAGCTGACGTCCTCGCGACGTCCGAAGGCGGCCTCCAGACGGGAGAGACGGCGCTTCTTTCTCTTCATGGAAAGCTCCTCACAACAGCGGCAGTAGCCTGGTGTTTTGATGGCCTGCCTCGCATGCTCCAGGCCCAGGTGGATAAGGCACTGGGTATGTGGGTCATCGACGGCCAAACGATTGTTGCAGCCGCGGTGGAAGCAGTGTCTATCGCGGGGATATAACTCTCCTTCCTCGCGGGGCGAGCCACTCTGGTTAGCCATGTCGCTAATGCTGCTTCACAACAACACTAGACGGGCGGATGAGCTAACGAGCTAACGTTGGAGTTAAACGGGGAAGAGCGGCGATTCAATCACCAACGTTTTGCAACTTTGGAGAATGAGAGGTAAGTGACTGAAGTGGTTGGGTGTTTTACAACACTGAATCACGACAGAAACAAATATGTAATAAAAACTAGCCTGATAGCACGTAGAGGCTAACCAGCTAGTATGCTGTATGTACCCGGCTAAATAACAGACGAGGCTTTGCGGCCTCGCGGTGAAAATAGACGGGGAGAAAAAATATCAAAATAGCGTCTGAGAAGCTCTCTGTTACGAGGTTTCTTCTACGGGGTCCAGTGAGGTATTATTAAGTTGCCGAGCTCGGAAAATCCCGGAGTACAAGCACTGGGCCCGTCTAGAGGGATAAGCGTTTTCCAAGCTAGTGGTATCTTAACAATCGGACACACTGTGTTCCACGGCAGAAGAAGCGAGGAATGGCGTGACAGAGCGTGGAAGTGGTATTTATTGCCTCGGGGGCGGTTCAAGCCACGCAACGTCACGCGGGAAAAAAGCACGGAAGAAAATAGTTTTATTTTGTCCGTGAGGTTATGGATGTGCTTCTGTGTTCACGCCACGAGGTGGCGCTCCCCATCGGCGATCCTCTGAGTGAAATGAGATTAAATAAACTGATGTTATTATTGATGCTTTACTTGACTAATAAAAGTCCTGCAACTGAAAATGGTATGGGCGCGGCTTCATGAAGCCACACCCATACCATTTTCTCTTGCCCCAACAACACAGCTCCTGGTCCTTATCCATCCTCCTTTCATGTGACTCCTCCATCCTCTCCTCCTGCCAATAAACTATCGGAATAAACAATCATTAAAGGAGAATCCCACACCAAAACACATTGGACCTCAATCTACCTTGATTCCTGTGACATGATACATGATGTGCTTGATTTTTGTCACAGATGTCCCATTTTCTACATTTCACCATGAGGTCCCCGTCCCCACGACGACGTTGGGAACAGTTAACATGGCCACAGGTTGTCTTTATTCTATTGCGGGTGTTTCTGTAACTCCAAACTTATTTTTTTCCCTATATGACTTTTAAAAACTCAGATGGCACCCGTGGGACAGGAGTTTCTACCGGTGTGTGCACCACAACTCAATATTTGGGGATGCCTGTCTTTTGAAAAGACAGGCATGCCCAAATATTGAGTTATTGAGGGATGAGTTATTGAGGGGAGGAGAGGAGGAGGAATAGATTAACTCTGGGATTACAAGTAAAGGCTGCCCCAGAGTGACATAAAATTCAACCGTGGTAAATGGTGCATTTATATAGCGCCTTTATCCAAGGCGCTTTACATAGATTGTGCATCACATTCACCCATTCACACACACATTCATACACTGATGGCAGTGGAAACCATGCAAGGTACCTACTAGCACATCAGGAGCAATTCGGGGTTAAGTGTCTTGCTCAGGGACACATCGACACTAACTCTGCGGGAGCCCGGGATCGAACCGGCAACCTTGTGGTTACCATCCGGTTACTCTACCTCTGAGCCACTGCCGCCCATGTGTTTATCAGTATACTATTAAAATGTGATATGTGTGGGGAAAAAAAGTTTGGAGTTACAGAAATACCTGCAGTAGAATAAAGACAACCTGTGGCCATGTTAAAAGGATCCCTGGCTAATAAGACAAATATCCCTTAAAACACTATACTTGCCTTCTATAACTAAAACATGCAGATAAAAATCATTCAATACATTATGTCTTTCATAAATCTTCTCTTTCACTCAATAGGAGGTGCTCCGGTCGCAGGATGATGATGTCACATGAGCATGTTCATCCATATATTCAATAGAGCTAGATCACACGTTTCATCATCCTGCGCCAGGAGCAGTTCCTGTTGAGTGAAATATTCTCTATTTATGAAAGAAATAAGATGCCATTGGTGTTTTTATTTGTTTATTTTAGTTATATAGGGAAAGTATAATGTTTTAAGTGATGTTTATCTTATTAGACAGGGATCCTTTTAACTGTTTCCAACGTCGCTGTGGGGACGGAGATCTCAGGGATAAAATGTTGAAAATGGGACATCTGTGACAAAAATCAAGGACATTATGTGGGAGCACCAAAAACAAACAAAAAAACAAACAAAAATTAAAGCTGCAAGCAGCGATTAACGGGCCCTCGATCGTGCAAGTTTCGGGCAAATATCGGCCAATCAGAAAAGAGGACGCGGCTAAGTCACAAGGAGCCAAAACATAGTCCAATGACACCACCATTATGTCTCTATGACATCGCATTGAGGAGTTATGGCAGGAAATAGTATCGACCAATCAGAAGAGGGGGCGGGGCTAAGTTACACCAATCAACGTCAGGGACGCGTCAGGGACTCATTACTAGTCCAATGATGTCACCCATATGTCTCTATGACATAGCATTGAGGAGTTATGGCAGGAAATAGTATCGACCAATCAGAAGAGGGGGCGGGGCTAAGTTACACCAATCAACGTCAGGGACGCGTCAGGGACTCATTACTAGTCCAATGATGTCACCCATATGTCTCTATGACATATCATTGTGGAGTTATGGCAGGAAATAGTATCGACCAATCAGAGGAGGGGGCGGGGCTAAGTTACACCAATCAACGTCAGGGACGCGTCAGGGACTCATTACGCAGTCCAATGCTACTACCCATATGTCTCTATGACATAGCATTGAGGATGGCAGGAAATAGTATCGACCAAGTACAGGGGGCGGGGCCCCTCTTCTGATTGGTCGATACCAATCAGGACGTCAGGGACTCATTACCGGGTCCCATGATGCCAGCCATATGTCTCTATGACATAGCATTGAGGAGTTATGGCAGAAAATGGTATCGACCAATCAGGTGCAAGTACCACTTAAGTTTGGCGGCGAAGTTTGGCGCTGCGCCACGGTGGCGCCGTTTTACGAAAACTCACGATTTCCATAACTTTTCATCGTCAACGTCTTTTCTGCTTGCCGAGCGTTTTTTTTTTTTTCTAACTGACCCCCCTGCTCAGACGAGTTCGCCAAAATGCGACATGTGGAAATGGGCTAAATTGCACCAAAAGGCGGCCTTTATTTTGAAATAACTGACTTCCTGTTCGGTTTCGGACGCGGCACCAAGAGACTTTTTTTTAAGTTGCGACATGATACAGGTGCGTGCCGTTTTCGTGGATGTACGTCAAACCGTATGGTGGGGCTTGAGGCACGAAGTTTTCTAGGGGGCGCTGTTGCACAATTAGGCCACGCCCACTTTTAACAATTTTACCATACGTAAATTTAAGCCACTAGGAACGTGCCTGCCAACTTTCGCAACTTTTCGTGTACGTTATGCGGCCGAAAAACGCGATTTACTTCGGTTAAGAAACAAAGAATAAACATTGCGGAATCAATAGGGCTTCGCACTTGCTTTGCAGTGCTCGGGCCCTAAAAATCAAAAAGTTGAATTTCATGTTATTACCCCTTTAAGTCCTGTCTCTGTGTGTACCTGTAGGCCCAGATCAGTGTTGTTTAGATGATGTAATGCCAAGGTGGCACAGGGGATGGAACCACACTGTATAAAACACCTAACAACTGGACAATGGATTTAGAGAAGGGGGGGAGGTTGTTAAAGAGAAGAGGCCAGTCATGAGGGCTTCTTTAGACATACAACTGTTTTCATACTTGATGATGTTCTTCTCTTCCTTCTCTCCTTTGTCTTCCTCCTCTTCCTCTTCTTGTGAGTTACAGGCATCCTTTAATCCCTACAGAATGTACAAGGATGGAGACGTGCTTCTGGGTGGTTTGTTTCCCATCCACCTCTCCTCTGTTCCCCCTGAGCTGACTTTCACACAGCCCAAGGATCAGAAACCAACCTGCCGTTGGTGGGTATCACTAAGGAGACAAAAAGAAAATACCCACCTTGATTTTATATAAAGAAACATGGATAGTTAATTTAGATTTAGAAGATATCGGCTGCCAGGTAGAAACCTTGTCTGAACATGGTTTGAGTGGATCTAGATTAGTTATTATTTATTCACAAGCTCTCGCTTTTCTTTATTTCTCTTATACAACCCAATATTTGTATAGCCAACCTTCGCTTTTGTTTTATTTTAATATTTTCTTAAAAGATCTGTGTGACACTGTAGTATGACAAAAAAGTAATTTATTAAACAGAAAACACCATGTATGCAGATGCAAAGCTTTTGCCCGACAGCAGTGTAATTCTGTGCTAGGTTTTCTATTGATGTGTTCAGAATGGCACAGATCATGGCCTTTGCCATCCATGAGATCAACAGCAGCCCCAGCCTGCTCCCCAACCTGACTCTGGGATACAGTATCTATGACACCTGTTTAACAGCTGGAGTTAGATTCGGTGCAGCGTTGTCTCTGCTCAGTGGGAGAGAGCAGCAGTTTACACTGGACCAGAGCTGTGTCGGCTCTCCTCCAGTACTTGGAGTTGTGAGTGCTGGTTCTACTACCGTATCTAAATTACTAGGCGTGTACAGAGTGCCCATGGTAAGTTTCCTACCCCTTTCACCATGGCCTATTTTATTTCATTTCCCTTACTTGGCTATTTGCAAATCTATGTGATACACACCCTGTTGGCCTGAATATGAGACAGTGTTTTTTTTTCCCAATGGAAAAAAATGAGTCGTCTTATATTTGGGGACTATATTATTTGACATTCAAACAAGTCTTGAATAATGGGGGTCGGTTCATAACCTGGGTCGTCTTGTATTCGGAACAATAAGGTATTACATTTTGGGCTTGGTTGCAGTTTGAAAGACGACATAATTGTTGCTTTTGAGAAGAAACCTTGGTCTCCATTTTGTCATTATACTAGCGTTAGACTAAAGTATCAAACACAGTCGTTTAGCAAGGTCACAGTGTGACTACAGGATGTGGAGATTCATTGACATGTATCGATACCCACGTGCCTTAAGTGAGTGCATCTGTCTCTGGGTTTCAATGCAATGTTGATCAGTTTCTTCATAATTTATTTCAGCCTATTCTGTGTTCTCTGAGTCGTGTTAAATGCACCATTAAGCGACAGGGAAAGAAAGAAACATATCTGACATTGGCGCACTGAAAGGCCAGAACTATAGACAGTTTTTGTGTGTGTGTCTGTAGAGCCCAGAAGCTTTACTGAGTATAAGTACTTTTTTCCATGCCACTGCAGGGGGACTGTTGTGTAATGTGTCAATATGCTAATTGTCTAATTAATTATTCAAAATACAAAAATGTACATTGCAGAGATAGATTCTATAAGACAAAATACATTAATATCAAGAGCGTTTTCCCTGTTATTTTGCCCATTTCTTGTAAATTTCCAGGGAAATAACAGGGAAAGAAACTATAATAAATTCATAAAAAAGATCTACTAAACCTTTTTCAGTTGATCCTTATGTATTTTGTCCCGTAGAATTTGTTTTTCGTTAATTATGCTAATTATCTCATTAACTATGCACGATACAAACATGTATCAAGCAGAATTGGATTGTACATCAGAAATCATGTTTGCAAAAACTAATAAGTTTGTCTTGTCTTGTCTTGTTAGCCAGAGATCCTTTTAAAGGCTGTGAAACAGCTAAGATCAAGCCATATCACTCTCTTTGATACAAAGAGAGCAAAGCAATACCGTCCGGCAATCTTGTTCAAAACAATGATACAACAAATAATATCTTTATTGTGAGCTGCAGATACATTAAGCAACTGGCTGTGGTTGAGTAGCATTGCTCTAGGGCAGGGGTGCCCACACTTTTTGACTTGAGGGCTACTTTCAAAATGACCGGCTCAACAAGATCTACACATAAAAAATGTGATTAGTCCATTACTGAAAATTCATTTCAAGGCTCCGAGAAAGTGAGAGCTTTGAAATAGTGGTTATGGTGTTGCTTACTGTTATACAGTGTTTAGGAATAATGCACTTAACATGAAGAATAGAGGGTGAGAATAAGAAGGGTTTTCTTGTACAATATACAGTATGCTACTTCTAATGTTTGAAAACAAAGTATTTGGGGTTTGACAGTTATATATTTTAGGGAATTGTCATGCAATCTACCGGCACAGCCTGGATGATCTACTGGTAGATCACAATCTACCTTTTGCTCATCCCTGCATTAAACAGAGGGTGTGGTTG
Organism: Benthosema pterotum; assembly: GCA_039105355.1. Lineage (NCBI taxonomy): Eukaryota > Metazoa > Chordata > Actinopteri > Myctophiformes > Myctophidae > Benthosema > Benthosema pterotum. Next base: position 4,222,382 of record CM076979.1, read on the forward strand.
AGTAGCATTACTCTAGAGGTACCAGACCAACACCCATGATCTAGTTCATTATAGAACAGATATTTTTATTGTGTTTTTTTCCAGATGAGTTATGGTGCTACTTGCTCCTGTCTGAGTGACCGGACTCAGTTCCCATCCTCCTTCAGATCAGTGCCAAGTTTTGTCTTCCAGGTGAACTTCTATAACAATAGACCTGTTGGTATATACAGTAATAGTTCATTATCCATACTTTAAATAAGGAAATGTCTGTCTGTCTGTCTGTAAATGAATGTCTGAATAAATGAATGTCCGAATGAATGAATGAGTGTCTGAAACCACCGTAACTGCTCATTGGCTGCACCAATCGCTCTGACTTTTCACTCAGGCATTGACCATAATATTACAAAGCCCTTTTTTCAAATTAACAAATTGTTGATTTATAATGCATATATTGCAGACCTTTCATCCATTCTGCTAGCTCTCAAGGATAAGATCTTGGTATTTCTTGAGCTTGCGCTCGTACGCTTCCTCCATCCTCTCTTCACAGGGTACTGTGTTTGGTACTGTTAGACCAGAGGACAATATCTGGTCTCAAGCTAGTGTGGGCTACCTCCTCTGGGAATTTGAGCTGCTTCTTCAGGTCGGCCCGCATGTTCCAGTCGCTTGCCATGGTCAGGATCCCTTTGCTCCTCTCTCCTGTTGCTGCGACTGATACCCTGACAGTCCCCAATTGTGAAGATTTATATAATAATAAGGGTAACAATAATAATAATAATAATAATAATAATAATAATAATAATAATAATAATAATAATAATAATAATATTAGTAAATATTTTCGAAAACCGTTTACGTAGTGCTTTACAGAGAAAATAACAATTGACAGAGAGAACCGTGTAGGAGAACAGTATAAACAAACGAGCAAACCAAAAATACGACAAGAAAATGAAAATCAGAAAAAAAAAGAAAAACAGCAAATACAACAAGGACACGATAATGACAAACTAGGGAAATACTTTAGTGAACAGACATGTTTTGAAAAGTGATTTAAAAGATGCCACTGAGCCAGCAAGTCTAAGGACCAGTGGTAGTTTGTTCCAGAGTCTGGGCGCCCAGAGGGCAAAAGCCTGGTTGCCCATGGTGACCAGACGCACTGAGGGGACTTCTAGGAGCGCCAGTTTCAGCATGTCGGCAATGTAGGTGGGAGCTAGGCCTCGCAGCGCTTTAAAAGTAATAAGTAAGATTTAAAAATCGATTCTAAAAATCACTGGCAGCCAGTGGAAAGAAGCCAACACTGGTGTAATGTGGTCACACCTCCGGGACCTTGTTAAAAGTCTTGCTATGGAGTTCTGCACCAAGACAAGAGAGAACTTTTTTTCTAAGCCTTGAGTATAGAGAGTTGCAGTAGTCAAGACGAGATGATATAAGAACATCCGCAAATGATAAAAATGACTTAATTTTAGAAATATTTCTTAATTGGAAAAAAACAAGAGTGTACAACTTTTCTTACTTGTACATAGATAAGCCAGGATCAAACATTACACCCAGGTTGTGGGCTGACGTCTTAACATTGTTGGAAAGGTTATCAAGGTGGGCATGGAAGGGGATGTTGGAATGAGAAGGACCAAACAGAAGGACCTTAGTTTTTGATTCATTGAGTTGGAGATAGGTGTGTGACATCCAGGATCCAGAATATGGGTCAAGTTGGTGGTGTCGCTGGGTTTAAGTGGTATGTATAACTGTGTGTCATCAGTGTAAAAATGGAAAAGTAGATTGTGTCTACGTATCTGGCCTAAAGGAAGCAGGTACATCGAAAACAGTAGTGGTCGAAAGGTTGACCCCTGGGGGACGCCAGAGCGTAGGGGAGCTGGTGAGTAAGAGGCCTTCCCAAATGACCACAGAGAAGCTCCTGTCTGTAAGGTAGCATAGGAACCAGTCAAGTGTGCGGCCCCTGATGCGAACCCAGGACTCTAGCCGGTTAATTTGAATTGAATGGTCGACTGTATCGAACGCTGAGCTCAGATCGAGGAGGAGCAACACAGAGCAATTACCGGCATCCACAGCAAGCAATAGGTCATTAGTGACCTTTACCAGCGTGGATTTGATGAGGTAGGCAGGATATCATAGACAGAACACATTTTCCATGAACTTTCCATGATCCAAATGTCCTTCCAGGTTAGAGCCCTGTCTCTCACACTCTCCCATTTTGTCCAGAAGACTTGTTTGGTCATGGCAACAGCTTTGACATGCCGGCTTTACTCCTCTGCCCATCGGACCTCTCTTTGAACCATGCCTCGCCACTCCTTTGAGTCAGCTTTATTCCAGCTTGTTCGGGTGGTGCAATCGAGATGCAGCCTTCCCTGGGGACTGACCCAACGATGACCGCATGATGCAGTCGATCTTCCGCCTCTTTCAGTGTTCTGCTGGCTGACCGCTTTCTGCCCATCACTTTATGCCTGCCTCAAGTTATCTTTGCCGCCTCACAGCATCACCTGGCCTGGCGTGTTTTTCTCTCCTTGTACTCCTCCACCACCCAATGCTTGCTGTCTGTGCTGTAAAGGCCAACAGAGCAGGAGCGTCTTGGGACACTCAGCAATCTCCTCAAGTAGGTGTTCAGCTTCCTCTGGAGTAGCCAGAGCAGTCTGTGGAGCACCCCGTGTTGGTAACCTCAGGCCTTATACTTGAACGTCAGTCCTTCTCTGCTCTTTTCCAGGTTTCTGCTTGGATAAGCATCTCCTTCACACTCTGCCTGTCGTTGAGGTCAGCTCTGTAGCACTTCACAGGTGCTCCTGGATAGTTGGGATGACATTCTCTCCGATCTTGAATGGGAACCGGGCCTGGACACGCCCCTTCTTCTGTACTAGGCGTCTAGACTTTAAGTGCAGAAGCTAGATTGAGTCCTCCAAAATCCATCTTCATTCTGGCACTGATCTTGCTGTGTCGTCCAACAACTCCTGAAATCTTTTTGCTAATTTTTGTAGAAGTACGCCTAACATTTTCATTAAAATGCAAATGTTAGATTTACTGAAGTTCAAATACATTAGACATAAAAAGAAAGACCGGAGTAATTAAATCAGGTCCTTTTTCACATTTAGAATCGTAACAGCTGAACTCAGGAATTAAACTCCAATATTAACCCATGGGCATAGGGGCTGCATGTTGCCAATCCATGTATGATCTTACCTTCTGTCCATTCTTCGTCCACTCAGGTGCGAGCTATGATCCAGATTATGAGGCGGTTCGAGTGGTCCTGGGCAGGACTGTTGTTTGCTGATGATGTCACTGGCCGTGATGCCTCCCGATTATTCCAGTCTGGCCTGGACCAGTCTGGTGTGGGTTGCGTGGCTTATTCAGAGGCTCTGCCCTTCCACAAAGACACAGATAAACTCCAGAGGATTGTCACTGTGATGAAGATGTCCACAGCTCGTGTTGTCTTTGCATTTGCATATGGAACCTACATGCATAATGTCTTGGATGAGGTTTGTTTTATGATACATGTGAGGCTTAGTTCACATATATCAGTAAAATATGTGCCGACTGACCGCTGATTGCTCTTTGATTGCTGCTCCAATTCATTGTCAAAGGGAGTCATATGGTTTAATCAGTAAAGTTTGTCTGTTGTGATTGTTCTACTCTCCACCGGACATCGGGCAAAATTTACTGATTAAACCACATGACTCCCTTTGGAGCAGCAGACAAACAGCAATAAGAGGTCATTTGGGCACTCAGACTTTACATATATATGTGAACTAAGCCTGAGGAAGAAGCTGTTTAGGATATTCATTGCAGATTTGTGATTAGAATAACCTAGAATACATTCATTTCTTTGGCAGGTGGTTAGGCAGAATGTGACAGGTCTGCTATGGATCTTTCCTGCCACAGCAGGTTGGTGGAGAGTAAGTCTCCAGTCCCCTCAATATCTGCCTTACCTGAGAGGTAGTTTGGGTTTCGCCTTCCATCGTGGAGAGATGCCAGGACACAATGACTTCTTGTCAAAAATACGTCCTGACGACGACCATGAGGATAACATAGTAAGTGTTTCAGATCTCCAGACGTCCTCTAATGGCCACTATTGAGGGAATCAAATTGTTAAATGATTTTATTATAGATTAGCTCTAGCCCTTGAATTCCTATTTTACGTACATCACATGTACATCACATGTGCATCAATCAATTCATGAATCTCTTAACCATATTTACTGGTATATTTAGAAATTCAATGTGTTATTTCAGTTGAGGAAGTTTTGGGAACACACATTTCGCTGTAAGTTTTCACCCCTTCCACCAGAGTGGGTGGACACTGGTGGAAGGGTGTGTAGTGGACAAGAGGACCTAGCAGAGACCACCCTGTTGGGTGGGTCTGACCTCAGGTTCGATTACCTTTTATACAAGAATGTGTACGCTCTGGCCCATGCCCTCCATGACATGTTGCAGTGTGTGCCAGGAAGAGGGCCTTTCCCTGGGCACAGCTGTGCCAGTTTGCAGACAATGCAGCCATGGCAGGTGGGATATGAATTTAGTTAACCTGTAGGATTCTCTTCATTTATTCATTCATTTGAACATGTAAAACAGCATTTAAAACCACACATTGCAGGCAATGCTTAGAATACGGGTATATTTTAAGGTTATCTCAACTTAACATGTATTTTTTTTAATTGGGCCTTTAAGTATGTTTTAGTCCCCTGTTCTTCACAATTCTTCTACCACCATTTCTAGCTTCTCTATTACTTGGAAAAGGTCAACTTCACCACATCTAATGGTGATCGCGTATCTTTTGATGAGAATGGTGATCTTTTACCAATCATCGATATATTGAACTGGGCGTGGCTCCCTGATGGAAGCACAAAGCTTCACAATGTAGGACTGGTGAAGAAGACAACCTCTGGAGATGAAGAATTCACCCTTGATGAAGACAGAATCATGTGGAACTTTGAATCTGGAGAGGTAATTTCAGTTTTCAAAATGTTTGAATTGAGCTGTTCATGTTGTGAATGTAATTTATAGTTACACTGGTCATTTTTACTTTCCTGTGCAGCCTCCTCGGTCAGTGTGCAGTGAGAGCTGTTCTCCTGGAACCCGTGTGGCCAGGAGGAAAGGAGAACCTGTCTGCTGCTTTGACTGCATTGCTTGTTCTGAGGGAGAGTTCAGCAATGAGACTGGTAGGTTTACATTGTGTCACCATGTAAAGTAGGTTATAAGAAGACACATCCCTGTCACTGTAATCTTGGTCTATTGTTTAGACTCCACAGAGTGTACCAGTTGTCCAGAGGACTTCTGGTCCAGTCCCCAGCGTGACCACTGTGTCCCAAAGACCGTTGAGTTCCTGTCCTACCATGAGGCCCTTGGAACATCCTTAACAACCATCTCACTGCTAGGAGCATTTCTCTCTGCCATTGTCCTGGGGATCTTCATCTATCATCAAGGGACGCCCATGGTCCGTGCCAACAACTCAGAACTCAGCTTCCAGCTCTTGCTTTCACTCAAACTATGTTTCTTGTGCTCACTGCTGTTCATTGGCCGTCCCAGACTCTGGACTTGTCAGTTGAGACATGCAGTATTTGGGATCAGCTTTGTGCTGTGTGTCTCCTGTATCCTGGTAAAGACTATGGTGGTGTTGGCTGTGTTCAAGGCCTCCATGCCTGGAGGTGCAAACATCATGAGGTTTTTTGGTGCCTTGCAGCAGAGAGGAACAGTTCTGGTACTTACTTCAGTCCAGGCAATAATCTGCACAGTATGGCTTGTGTCTGCCTCACCAACTCCTCATAAAAACACACAATACTATTCTGAAAAGATAGTCTATGAATGCGATATAGGATCAATAGTTGGTTTTGGTGTGTTACTAGGTTATATTGGCTTTCTAGCACTCCTCAGTTTCCTCCTAGCATTCATGGTAAGGAATCTTCCAGACAACTTCAATGAAGGTAAGTTAATTACTTTCAGCATGTTGATCTTCTGTGCCGTGTGGATAGCCTTCATCCCAGCATATATCAGCTCTCCAGGTAAATATGCAGATGTTGTGGAGGTGTTTGCTATTTTAGCATCTAGTTTTGGCATTTTGTTGGTGTTGTTTGGACCAAAGTGTTATATAATCATTTTGAAACCCGAGAGAAACACTAAGAAATCCATCATGCGTCGAGGTGCTGCCAAGACGTAAAGTGCAATTTAGTGTATTTATTACATATTGTCTAACTGTTTTCTACCATATTAAACTATATTAAATGTAGTTGAATAAAATAATCTAATAAGTTAATATATGTTTGTCCTGACTAAATTTCAGTTAGAGACGAACATTTTTAAATTATTAGAGTATTTTATTACTCTATGGGCTCTCCACAGGCTGTCACCCATAGCCACTCCCACTTTACCTTCCACTCTTCAGTCTCTTGCACTCAGCTGTGTCTAACTTCCTCATCATCTCACCTGTGAACACTAACCCTGCTGATTTACCACTCCCCATATATCTGGACTCATTTCACAAACTCAGTCAGGTCAAAGAGATTCTATATAAAGAGGTGACACTTCCATTAAGCCCCATAGAAACAACCAGCCCCATTGCCTCCGCCATATTGGAGTGATGACTTTACTTCCTGACTACAGTTCTGACTATAATTTTGTGTGGCCATGGAGCGGCGCTACTGCTGCGCCATCTAGTGGTGATTCCAATATTTTGTAGAGTGTCGCCTCTTTACATGGACCCTCTTTGGTCAGGTTATACGTTGTCATTCCTGTTTGTTCTGGGACTGACCGTATTGTTGATCCTGTTAATTACAGTCTGCATTCTTCATCGTAAGAACTGCTGCTATTCTGTCTGCATCTTCATGTATTATTGCTGATTTTCATGTTATTAAATTCTTAAAATCTACTCTGACTACTGTGGGTGGCTTTGGTTTTGTGTTCATTCCAAACCTTACCCTTGACATGAACAGCTTCTCACATTAACTCATTTGCATAATCCTTATTTGTTCATATGTACTAACTAGTCAGACCATGTGGTCTTTGTAATAAGACCACCACCTCATAACCTTATGAATTATGTACGTATCATCACAACCAAAACTGTAGACTCACACCAAACTGCAGCTGTATATTCTGAAAATGCACCTCTTCAAACTCCCATAGCACTTACCTGTAGCACTTTCCCTAGCCTTGACCACCTCATAGTTCATTTGCCATAATGTGAACTCTGGCATGCTGAGTAACGTTAAAAATGTTGAGTATAGACCCGCACTGTGACATCATCAGCCCTGTTCCACTAGTGGATTCCTCATTCATTTTCCTCATAGACTTTTCGAAAATGGTTAATAAAAACACGATTGCGCCGCGGCCAAAGCCAACTCAGGTCGTGACAAATCATGACAAAAACACAATATCGTCATATAATATATAATTCGGAAGAAGTAGAAAACGGCATGATACAAGACTTTTTGTTTTGTTTTTCATCTTAGAAATTATTTTATTGTCCCGAAAGTTTGTGTGTGTCATCATGATTCGTCACGACTCGAGTTGGCTTTGTCCACGGCGTAATCGTCTTGATATAAATTATATTCGAAAAGTCTATGAGGAAAATGAATGAGGAATCCACTAGTGCAAGGGTGGGCAATTATTTTTTCCAAGGGGCCACATGAGCAACTGAAAATATTTTGGAGGGCCGGGTCAAAAGGCTTAACTCAATTATGCGTAATATACATTTCATATATAAAAAGCTGTATAAATGGCATTGTTTTGAGAGCTGAGTGTTAAGCTAAGAGAGCTAAGTTCTCTGCAAATTCAAAGCAAAAAAATGTTTCACATTTGTCACTAAATGTACTTCACTTGAACAGGTACAAAACATTGTAGTGTTTTTCAAAAAGCAAACAGTTTATGACGCACACATGCCTACTGTATTAACAAAAGGTTGCGTTTTTTTTTTTTTTTTTTCCTTTTCATTTTTCAGTGTGAGTAATCCAGTCTTTGAGCTTTAACAAGTCCGTCAAAGTCAGGTGTAATGTCTGAGGTGGAGATGCGAAGCACAGCTGACAGGTGTTCATCAGTGAGAGAGGATCTGTACCTGGATTTTGCAAACTTCATTACTGAGAATGTTTGTTCACAGATGTAGGTGGACCCAAAGAGAACCAGCATCTTCTGGGCATGTTTCCTCAGGTTTGGAAAGTTCTCCTCCTTGAGAGCAGAGTAGAACTCTAGCAGTGATGCTGATTTAAAGTGCTCTTTCAGTACTGAATCAGATTGCAGGTCAATAAGTTCAAACTGAACGTCAGTGGGTGCATTATCCACACTGCAGGTAAATGGAGAGGAAACTAGCTGCATTTCAGCCTCAACCTTTTTGAAATCTTGAAATCTCCTTGAAAATTCATCATGCAGTGCACCTAACATGGATGAGTACCTGCAGCGGTGATCAGCTGAGGGTTTGACTTCTTTCAGGGTTTTCATGTTATCAAGAATGTTGCTGCCCAGTTGCCTTGAAATTAACAACAACTTTGTCATGAAAGCTTTCACATAGCTATACATTTCATGAGCAAAAAGGCCCTTGCCTTGTAGTTTTGTGTTCAGCTCGTTTATAAGTGCAGTCACATCAACAGCAAAGGCTAAATCTGACATCCAGCCCTCGTCTGACAGCTCAGGGATGGCCTTGCCTTTCATCTCACAAAACTCTTTAATTTCTGATTTCAGGTCCCAAAATCTTTTTAGAACGTTACCCAGGCTAAGCCACCTGACAGCGGTGTGGTACCTGACATCACCATGCTCACTCTCTTGCTCCTCCAAAAGTGAAACAAACTGCCTGTGATTTAAAGCTCTTGCTCTGATGAAATTAACTGTTGTAGTAACAGCATCAACAACATGGCTAAGTTTTAGCACCTACTTGCACAAGGCTTGCTGATGTATAATACAATGAATAAATAACAATTTTTGTTCTGGGTTGAGTTCACTCACTTTATCTTGCATTCGTTTCAAAAGTCCGACATTTTTCCCGGTCAGATTTGGACAACCGTCCGTTGTGACACCTGCCAGCCTGTCCCATTCCAGTCCCAGCTTGTCCATGCATGTGTTCACCTCCGTGAACAGATCACCCCCCGTAGTAGTTCCTTTCATTGGCCGCATTGCAGCAAGCTCCTCTGTCAGCTTGAAATCGTTTGATATCCCGCGGAGAAATATGAGCAGCTGAGCTGTGTCCCGGACGTCACAACTCTCATCCAACGCCAAAGAAAAAAAGTCAAAGTTTGGAACTCCACTTTGCAGTTGTAACTCCAGGTTCTCTGCGATGTCCTCCACCCTCCTTGTCACAGTGCGCCTCGACAGCGGGACCTGAAAACAAATGTGGTGCTTTATTGGTGCTGTCACTCACAGTTATCAGTCTCGTATTGAGTTGTGCTTGAATTGAACTGAATTACATTTGTTCATACCTTTTCAAATGCCTCTTTTTTCTCCGGGCATATTAATGCTGCAGACTCCACCATGCACTCCTTAACAAACTCCCCTTCTGTGAATGGCTTGCTGTGTTGGGCGATTTTGTGGGAGATTACAAAGCTGGTCCGTGTCGCTGCATCTCTGGCTGCGTGGAGCTTTGTGAAACATGCCTGTTGCTTTTCTAGCTTTGCTAGTAAATCTTGTGATGCCCGTACTCGTTCGGCATCAGACAAGTTTTTATATTTGTCTGCATGTTTTGTCTCATAATGCCGTTTCAAGTTGTATTCTTTATACACGGCGACGCGCTCTCCACAAATTAAACACACGGCATTGCCTTCGAACTCAGTAAAGAAAAGCGTAGTAGTCCACGATTGTTTGAAAATTCGGCATTCTGCATCTACCTTTCTTTTTTTGGCTTGAGTCGACATTTTCACTTTGTTCAGCGACGGGTGGATGACAATTCACAAGCACAGCTGCAGCTGATTGATAGGCCTACCAAAGGCAATTAGTTTCAGTGTTGCGACATTGAGGGGGCCAGAAACTGAGCGCCCACTGCATTTCTGCCCACTTCAGGTCAAGGACTTGTCCCTATTTGTTGTCCTCATTTCCAATAGAAGTCTACGTACAAGAGCCGCCATTGGACTGGACCCATGAAGTGAACGGAGGCCGCGTAACTCTTTATGGCTCTGATTGCTACTGCACTCATGCACTGTAACCTCGCACGTGCACTGTGAGAATAAATGGCCTTCAAAATAAAAGCAATAAGTTTTAGTCCGCTCATAATGTTATAATATTAATTGGAAAATATGATTTATTTTGTAATTATCAAGTATTCTTTCGAGGGCCGGTCAGAGGTGGGTGGCGGGCCGGATGTGGCCCGGGGGCCGGACAATGCCCAGGTCTGCACTAGTGGAACAGGGGTGGTGACGTCACTGCGCATCTCTACTGTATAACTGAGCATATGCTGAGCAGTTTTCATAATTGGCATGATAATTGACCATACCATTAACAACATGCTGTACTGGGTGCGTTGTATATATTTACTCGAATCGGATTGTCGGAAGCTTGAGTACATTACTTAAGTAAATGTACTTTGTTACTTTCCTCCAATAGTACCTATATGTATCTCTGTGTTGTACCCAGATCAGGGTTTAGATGATGTAATGCCAAGGTGGCACAGGGGATGGAACCACACTGTATAAAACACCTAACAACTGGACAATGGATTTAGAGAAGGGGGGGAGGTTGTTAGAGAGAGGAGGCCAGTCATGAGGGCTTCTTTAGACATACAACTGTTTTCATACTTGATGATGTTCTTCTCTTCCTTCTCTCCTTTGTCTTCCTCCTCTTCCTCTTCTTGTGAGTTACAGGCATCCTTTAATCCCTACAGAATGTACAAGGATGGAGACGTGCTTCTGGGAGGTTTGATTCCCATCCACCTGTTCGCTATGCCCCCTGAGCTGACTTTCACACAGCCCAAGGAACAGAAACCATCCTGTCATAGGTGGGTATCACTAAGGAGACAGCAAGAAAATACCCACCTTGTTTTTATGTAGAGAAACATGAATAGTTGATTGACAGTATGTTGTTTGGCATTGTAATATGAAAAAATAAGTAATTTGTAATTCAGTAATTCAAACAAAAACACCATGTACTGTATGCAGATGCACGGTTTTGCCCGACAGCAGTGTAATTGTGTGTGTTAGGTTTTCCATTGAAATGTTCAGAATGGCACAGATCATGGCCTTTGCCATCCATGAGATCAACAGCAGCCCCAGCCTGCTCCCCAACCTGACTCTGGGATACAGTATCTATGACACCTGTTTAACAGCTGGAGTTAGATTCAGTGCAGCGTTGTCTCTGCTCAGTGAGAGAGAGCAGCAGTTTACACTGGACCAGAGCTGTGTCGGCTCTCCTCCAGTACTTGGAATTGTGGGGACTGGTTTTGTTGCTGACACTAGATTATTAGGTGTCTACAGAGTGCCCATGGTAAGTTTCCTATCCCATTTTACCATGGCCTATTTTAGTTAATTTTCCTTACTTGGGTATTTGCAAATCTATATGCTAAATATTACATAACATAATCATTGCTGGTGAGATTAAGCCTTGCCTTAATATTGAAAATGTTATTGCCCCATTTTGTCATACTGGTGTTAGACCAAAGTATCAAACGATCAGTAAGGTCACAGTGTGACTAGGGGTGTGGGGGTTCATCGCTATGTACCACTCCGAAGTGAGTGCATCTGTCACTGGGTATCAATGTAACTGTGACTCAAAGGCTTACGTAGACAGTTACGACAACTCCATTCACTTCATGGGGCTAGTCCAGTGGAGACTCTTCTACCTAGACATCTATTGAATAGGGACAACGTGACCAGGCCCCTCAATGTCACAGCTCTGTCTTTAGCATACTAGCTGCAGTGCAGCAGCTCTGTAGTCAGGGATACAGTACTACCATACCGAGGCACAGACTATGAAGACCTATGGGTTAAATTGCACAATTCTGTCTGGGCTTTGTCCATTGGCCAATCGGTCAGCTCATTGTTAACCTGTAACTGTAGTACTTACAGGTAATGATGATCTGCTGTTATTCTTCTTGTCTGATTCGGTGACACAATTGTAAATAAGGGCAATCACTTTGTGCTACTAAATACTGTACATCTGCTGCACATGTGAATGATGCCAGAGCTGGCTGTACTGCTTGTTTGTTTTTTGTTTTTGCTTTAGTTTTCAACTAACCATTTCACAACTTTCCACTACTTTTCTTGGCATAGAAGCCTCACTTATTTTCTGCAACAGGATGGTGTTACATGCCTAGAATTGCAGGTCCACAAGAGATCACTCTCTTTGAACAAGCAATGCAATACCTATAATCTTGTTCAAGGCCAATGAAACAACAAATTACATGTTTATTGTGGGCCACAGACATTAAGTAGAGGTTGTTTTTGACTAGCATTGCGCTAGGGGCACTAGGCCAACTGCTGAACACGCATTATCTAGTACAGCACAGATATTTGATGCTTTGTTTTTTTTTTTTTTTTTTTTTTTTTTTCAGATGAGTTATGGTTCTGCTTGCTCCTGTCTGAGTGACCAGACTCAGTTCCCATCCTCCTTCAGATCAGTACCAAGTTTTGTCTTCCAGGTGAACCTCTATAACAATAGACCTGTTGGTATATACAGCAATAGTTCATAATTGGTAAAGGTGAGGTGTGTGAGGTTTTGTGCTAGCAGATCTTCAAGTGCAAAATACGATACGATCTCAACCGGCACCAACGGGACTCTGCATGGCAGGGGTGTCGTCCTCCCTGGTCCAAATCTAAGATTATCCACATATGCATGTCCCAATCCAAGGATGATCTTATGTAAGTGCATTTCTGTCCATTTTTCATCCACTCAGGTGCGAGCTATGATCCAGATTATGAGGCGGTTCGAGTGGTCCTGGGTAGGACTGTTGTTTGCTGATGATGATACTGGTCGTGATGCCTCCAGATTATTCCAGTCTGGCTTGGACCAGTCTGGTCTGGGTTGTGTGGCTTATTCAGAGGCTCTGCCCTTCCACAAACACACAGATAAACTCCAGAGGATTGTCACTGTGATGAAAACGTCCACAGTTCGTGTTGTATTTGCGATTGGATATGGAACCTACCTGCATAATGTCTTGGATGAGGTTTGTGCTATGATACATGTGAGCCTTAGTTCAGATATCTTTCAAATTTGTGCCTGACTGACCGCTGATTGCTGTTTGATTGTTGCTCCAATTCATTGTCAAAGGGAGTCACATGGTTTAATCAGTAAAGTTTGTCAGTTGTGATTGTTCTACTCCACTGGACATTGGGCAAAATTTACTGATTAAACCACAGGACTCCCTTTGAAAATTAATTGTAGCATCAATCAAACAGCAATAGCAATTAAGTAGCAATCAGAGGTCGTTTGGGCACTCAAACTTTACAAATATACAATATGTGAACAAAGCCTGTGGAGGAAGCTACAGTATTTAGGATATTCATTTGCAGATTTGTAATTGTAATAATCTAAAATGCATTAATTTCTTTGGCAGGTGGTTAGGCAGAATGTGACAGGTCTGCTATGGATCTTTCCTGCCTCTTCAGGTTGGTGGAGAAAAAGTCTCAATACCTGCCGTACCTGAGAGGTAGTTTGGGTTTTGCCATCCACCGTGGAGAGATGCCAGGGCTCAATGACTTCTTGGTAAAAATACGTCTTGACCATGACCATGAGGATAACATAGTGAGTGTTTTTTTTTTTTTTTTTTTTTTTTTTTTAATTAATTGATAATCATAATTAATTAAACACCAACTGTTTTGTATTGTGCTTTCTGTGCAGCATTACATAATTTACTCATGACATGTTCTCAGCGTCTTGTTTCCCAAATTGGTCTAACTGTACTCTAAATTCATTGTATTCTATCAGGTGAGGAAGTTCTGGGAGCACACATTTCGTTGTAAATTTTCACCCCTTCCACCAGAGTGGATGGACGCTGGTGGAAGGGTGTGTAGTGGACAAGAGGACCTAGCAGAGACCACCCTGTTGGGTGGGTCTGACCTCAGGTTCGATTACCTTGTATACAAGAATGTGTACGCTCTGGCCCATGCCCTCCATGACATGTTGCAGTGTGTGCCAGGACGAGGGCCTTTCCCTGGGCAAAGCTGTGCCAGTTTGCAGACAATGCAGCCATGGCAGGTGGGATATTAATTCAGTTATTTTTTTTTTAACTGGGCCCTTAAGTACTGTATGTTTAGTCTCTTTTTCTTCACAATTCTTCATCACATTTCTAGATTCTCTATTACCTGGAAAGGGTCAACTTCACCACATCTAATGGTGAACGTGTATCTTTTGATGAGAATGGTGATGTTTTACCAATCATTGATGTGTTGAACTGGGCGTGGCTCCCTGATGGAAGCACAAAGCTTCACAATGTAGGACAGGTCAAGAAGACAACCTCCGGACATGAAAAATTCACCCTTGATGAAGACAGAATCATGTGGAACTTTGAATCTGCGAAAGTAATATTGAATTACCTGAAATGTTTGAATTGAGTTTATGTTGTGAATGTAATTTATTGTTCAACTGGTCATTTTTACTTTCCTCTGCAGCCTCCTCGGTCAGTGTGCAGTGAGAGCTGTTCTCCTGGAACCCGTGTGGCCAGGAGGAAAGGAGAACCTGTCTGCTGCTTTGACTGCATTGCTTGTTCTGAGGGAGAGTTCAGCAATGAGACTGGTATGCTTACATTGTGTCACCATGTAAAGTAGGTTATAAGAAGATACATGCTCCACAGAGTGTACCAGTAAGATACACTCCACAGAGTGTACCAGTTGTCCAGAGGACTCCTGGTCCAGTCCCCAGCGTGACCACTGTGTCCCAAAGACCGTTGAGTTCCTTTCCTACCATGAGGCCCTTGGAACATCCTTAACAACCATCTCACTGCTGGGAACATTAATCTGTGCCATTGTCCTGGGGATCTTTATCTATCATCAAGGGACGCCCATGGTCCGTGCCAACAACTCAGAACTCAGCTTCCAGCTCTTGCTTTCACTCAAACTATGTTTCTTGTGCTCACTGCTGTTCATTGGCCGTCCCAGACTCTGGACTTGTCAGTTGAGACATGCAGTATTTGGGATCAGCTTTGTGCTGTGTGTCTCCTGTATCCTGGTAAAGACTATGGTGGTGTTGGCTGTGTTCAAGGCCTCCAAGCCTGGAGGTGGAGACATTATGAAGTGGTTTGGTCCTATGCAGCAGAGAGGAACAGTTCTGGTTCTTACTTCAGTCCAGGCAATAATCTGCACCGTATGGCTTGTGTCTGCCTCACCAACTCCTCATAAAAACACACAATACTATTCTGAAAAGATAGTCTATGAATGCGATATAGGAACAATAGTTGGTTTTGGTGTGTTACTAGGTTATATTGGCTTTCTAGCACTCCTCAGTTTCCTCCTAGCATTCATGGTAAGGAATCTTCCAGACAACTTCAATGAAGCTAAGTTAATTACTTTCAGCATGTTGATCTTCTGTGCTGTGTGGATAGCCTTCATCCCAGCATATATCAGCTCTCCAGGTAAATATGCAGATGTCGTGGAGGTCTTTGCTATTTTAGCATCTAGTTTTGGCATTTTGCTGGTGCTGTTTGGACCAAAGTGTTATATAATCATTTTGAAACCTGAGAGAAACACTAAGAAGTCCATCATGGGTCGAGGTGCTGCCAAGACGTAGAAGTGCAGATTAGTGTATTCATATTGTTGATAACGTAGTAAAAGAGTCTGTTTTCTATCATATTAAACTACATTAAATGTAGTTGAATAAAATAATCTAATAAGATAATAGACAAACATTTATTATCTTATTACAGTATTTTATTACTCTATGGGCTCTCCACAGGCTGTCACCCATAGCCACTCCCACTTTACCTTCCAGTCTTCAGTCTCTTGCACTCAGCTGTGTCTAACTTCCTCATCATCTCACCTGTGAACACTAACCCTGCTGATTTACCACTCCCTATATATCTGGACTCATTTCACAAACCCAGTCAGGTCAAAGAGATTCTATATGAAGAGGTGACACTTCCATTAAGCCCCATAGAAACAACCAGCCCCAGTGCCTCCGCCATATTGGAGTGATGACTTAACTTCCTGACTACAGTTCTGACTTTAGTTTTTGGAATCACCACTAGATGGCGGGATCGGCCGAGTTGCTGCCATCTTGGAGTGATGATGTCAGTGGCGCCATGGAGCGGCGCTACTGCTACGCCATCTAGTGGTGATTCCAATATTTGTAGAGTGTCGCCTCTTTATAAGACGCTCATTGGTCAGGTTATACGTTGTCATTCCGTTCCTGGACTGACCGTACAGTCTGCATTCTTCATCGTGAGAATTTTTGAACTGCTGCTGTTCTGCCTGCATCTTCATGTAATATTGTTGTTTTTCATGTTAATAAATTCTTAATAAAATCTACTCTGACTACTGTGGGTGGCTTTGCTTTTTTGTTCAATCCAAACCTTACCCTTGACATGAACAGCTTCTCACATTAATTCATTTGCATAATATGTATTTGTTCATATGAACTAACTAGTCAGACCATGTGGTCCTTCTAATAAGACCGCCTTCATAACTGTATGGATTATGTACTTTGGAGAGAACTCATCTTCACAACCAGAACTGTAGACTCACACCAAACTGCAGCTGTTTATTCTGAAAATGCACCTCTTCAAACTCCCATAGCACTTACCTGTAGCACTTTCCCTAGCCTTGACAACCTCATAGTTCATTTGCCATAATGTGAACTCTGGCATGCTGAGTAACGTTAGAAATGCTGAGTATAACTGAGCATATGTTGAGCAGTTTTCATAATTGACCATAAGATTAACAACCTGCTGTATAGGGTGTGTGTGTGTGTGTCTGTATAGGGTGTGTGTGTGTGTGTGTGTGTGTGTGTGTGTGTGTGTGTGTGTGTGTGTGTGTGTGTGTGTGTGTGTGTGTGTGTATTTACTCGAATTGGATCGTTAAAAGCTTAGGTACAGTACTTAAGTAAATGTAGTTTGTTACCTTTCCTATATGTATGTTAGGTTCTGCCTCTGTGTGTACCTGTGTACCAACATCAGTGTTGTTTAGATGATGTAATGCCAAGGTGGCACAGGGGATGGAACCACACTGTATAAAACACCTAACAACTGGACAATGGATTTAGAGAAGGGGGGAGGTTGTTAGAGAGAGGAGGCCAGTCATGAGGGCTTCTTTAGACATACAACTGTTTTCATACTTGATGGTGTTCTTCTTTTCCTTCTCTCCTTCGTCTTCATCCTCTTCCTCTTCTTGTGAGTTACAGGCATCCTTTAATCCCTACAGAATGTACAAGGATGGAGACGTGCTTCTGGGAGGTTTGTTTCCAATCCACCTGTTCGCTATGCCCCCTGAGCTGACTTTCACACAGCCCAAGGAACAGAAACCATCCTGTCATAGGTGGGTATCACTAAGGAGACAGCAAGAAAATACCCACCTTGTTTTTTATGTAGAGAAACATGAATAGTTGATTGGCAGTAAATTGTTTGGTTTTGTAATATGACCAAATAAGTAATTCATTAAACAAAAACACCATATGTGCTGTGTGTGTTAGGTTTTCCATTGACATGTTCAGAATGGCACACATCATGGCTTTTGCCATCCATGAGATCAACAGCAGCCCCAGCCTGCTCCCCAACCTGACTCTGGGATACAGTATCTATGACAACTGTTTATCAGCTGTAGTTGGTTTAGGTGCCGTTTTTTCTCTGCTCAGTGGGAGAGAGCAGCAGTTTACACTGGACCAGAGCTGTGTCGGCTCTCCTCCAGTACTTGGAGTTGTTGGTCCTGGTTTTGTTGCTGACACTAGATTATTAGGTGTGTACAGAGTGCCCATGGTAAGTTTCCTATCCTGTTTCAACATGACCTATTTTAGTTAATTTTCGTTACTTGGCTATTTGCAAATCTATATGATAGGTATTACATAATAATAATTGCCGGTGAGAAGAAACCTTGCCTTCATATTTAAAAAAATGTTATTGCCCCATTTTGTTATTATAGTAGTGTTATACCAAAGTATCAAACGATCAGCAAGGTCACAGTGTGACTAGGGGTGTGGAGGTTCATCGCTATGTACCACTCACCTGTCCAAAGTGAGTGCATCTGTCACTGGGTATGAATGCAACTGATGGGTGAAATCGAGATGCATTGCAAAAAATGCTTGCATTAGTAAAATGTTTTTCCTGATTTATTTCACCCTATTCAGTGTTAGCTATTCTGTTTTGAATGTACCATTAAGAAATGAAAAAAAGCTCTGTGACTCAAAGGCTTACGTAGACAGTTACGACAACTCCATTCACTTCATGGGGCTAGTCCAGTGGAGACTCTTCTACCTAGACATCTATTGAATAGGGACAACGTGACCAGGCCCCTCAATGTCACAGCTCTGTCTTTAGCATACTAGCTGCAGTGCAGCAGCTCTGTAGTCAGGGGTCGCTAACATACTGAGGCACAGACTATGAAGAAACAGACTAGAAGACCCATGGGTTAAATTGCACAATTCTGTCTGGGCTTTGTCCGTTGGTCAATCGGTCAGCTCATTGTTAACCTGTAACTGTAGTACTTACAGGTAATGATGATCTGCTTTTATTCTTCTTGTCTGATTCGGTGACACAATTGCAAATCTATGTGATCACTTTGTGCTACTAAATACTGTACATCTTCTGCACATGTGAATGATGCCAGAGCTGGCTGTACTGCTTGTTTTTTTTTTTTTTTTTTTTTTTTTTTGCTTTAGTTTTCAACTAACCATTTCACAACTTTCCACTACTTTTCTTGGCATAGAAGCCTCACTTATATTCTGCAACAGGATGTTGTTACATGCCTAGAAAAGCAGCTCCACAAGAGATCACTCCCTTTGAACAAGCAATGCAATACCTATAATCTTGGTCAAGAACAATGAAACAACAAATTATATGTTTATTGTGGGTCACAGATACATTAAGTAGAGGTTGTTTTTGACTAGCATTGCCCTAGGGCCACCAGGCCAACTGTTAAACACGCATGATCTAGTACAGCACAGACATTTGTTTTTATTCTGTTTTTATTTTTTTCCCCAGATGAGTTATGGTTCCCCTTGCTCCTGTATGAGCGACCGGACTCAGTTCCCATCCTCCTTCAGATCAGTGCCAAGTTTTGTCTTCCAGGTGAACTTCTATAACAATAGACCTGTTGGTATATACAGCAATAGTTCATAATTGGTAAAGTTGTCAGTGGCGTGCACAGAGAGTTTCAAGGGCAGGTGCTCAAATGTAACCAGGAGGGCACTCTAGCCGCCCGGCGGCGGAAAATTGAGTTTTGGGGGTTAAAAACGCATAGAAAACAGCATTTCAGCATCTTTTTGCTCTTTTAAAAAGGGCATGTTGGTCCAGAGAGGGCCACTAGGGGGTGCTCAAACCCCCCTTGACGTCTATGTATGCACGCCTATGAAAGTTGTCCACCCATGGTGGGCAACTTCTGAGGTGTGTGAGGTTTTGTGCTAGCAGATCTTCAAGTGCAAAATACGATAAAAGTCTCTCAACCGGCACCAACGGGACTCTGCATGGCACGGGTTTCGTCCTCCCTGATCCAAAGCTACGATTGTCCACATACGCATGTCCCAATCCATGAATGATCTTATCTAAGTGCATTTCAGTCAATTTTTCGTCCACTCAGGTGCGAGCTATGATCCAGATTATGAGGCGGTTCGAGTGGTCCTGGGTAGGACTGTTGTTTGCTGATGATGATACTGGTCGTGATGCCTCCCGATCATTCCATTCTGGCCTGGACCAGTCTGGTCTGGGTTGTGTGGCTTATTCAGAGGCTCTGCCCTTCCACAAAGACACAGATAAACTCCAGAGGATTGTCACTGTGATGAAGACCTCCACAGCTCGGGTTGTCTTTGCGTTTGGATATGGAACTTACTTGCATAATGTCTTGGATGAGGTTTGTGTTATGATACATGTGAGTCTTAGTTCACATACACTGTATCAGTAAAATTTGTGCCTGACTGACCGCTGATTGCTGTTTGATTGCTGCTACAATTCATTGTCAAAGGGTTTGACAAAGGCCAGCCCAATCACTGACTGGTGTGTAACTAGGTGAAGCTGACCTCCTCAATCCAGCACTGTTGCATCCTCAATTGGTGCACACCTGCATTAATCAGCACAGCACAGCTTAGGCCCCGGATCTTTTGTCAAACGCAGAAATATTCCTGCGTTTGGGCCTTTCTACTACACGCAAACGGCGTTTTATGTCACTCAAACGGAGTTTTCTGCAAACGGATAAATAAGTGAAGATATTCGAAAATATCCGGAGCAGCGGAGCCGTGTAGACACGTGAAACGAAAACGATGACGTCACCACCGCACGGCGATGGCATCAATTCATGTTTGTTTATCAATTCATGTTTGTTTAGTTGTTTTTTGTCAACTATAACAAAAGACATTTAGTCGACTAAGAGTATAGAACAACAAAAAAGACTAAATGGGACTAAAAGGCAAAATGTTATTGCATAGCATATTTAAATAAAAACAACACTGTTGTGGAGGGGACTTTTATTGTGTTATGTGTGGACACGGATATCTTTGTCGTGTGGACAGGATTTTTTTTTTCAACGGGAGGAGGAAAAGAACAGATATTTTCCTCATGTAGCCGGCGCCTTAGAGTAGGGAACTCTGTCCGTTTCATTCAGTACAGACCACAGCAGCGTGTGCGTCTCTGTGTTGTAAGTACCGTTTGTTTTTGTGCTGTTTGTTTGAATGTTTGAACACATTTAGTATGTGTAGACAAGTATTTTCTGTACGTTTATGGCATTTTTGTTCATGTATTTTTGTTGATGTAAAGATTGTAATTTTATGTTTTATGCTTTTGTGTGTTTCACAACCACACATCACATGCTTTCCGTACAAACCTAAGGGCGGATTCACACAGTTCAGTCATTAAAGCTTGCCTTAAGGCCCTGTTGCCCTAATGACTTAAGGGTCAGGACCTCCATTTCCCACAATGCTCTGCAGGATCTGGGCGGTGGCTAAGATGCAGTGAGGAAATCCTCACATCTGAGTGTAGTTCTCCAATGCACCAGATGCCCTGGTGCATTAATTCAAATAAAAACGAAATCTCATCTGCACAAACCCTGCCTGGTGCATAAATAACAATCAGCCCCTAATATGATAATATAATTTCTCTAAAACACTCAATAAAGCACCCCAGTTCTGTCAATTCTGTGCATAATCTTAACTGTATCCAGTCTCTTTTACAAGCTTGCCAACAGAAAAAAAAACAAAAAAAATAAAATAAACTACAATCTCCTTCTTCCTCGAATCCTTGCTTCTCTCCTATTGGTATCTGTGTGAACCATGGGGTGAAAGGGGTGTGGGCTTATTGAGTGTTTAAGAGAAATTATATCATCATATTAGGGGCTGATTGTTATTTATGCACCAGGCAGGGTTTGTGCAGATGAGATTTCGTTTTTATTAGAATTAATGCACTAGGGCACCTGGTGCATTAGAGAACTACACTCAGATGTGAGGATTTCCTCATTGCATCTTAGCCACCGCCCAGATCCTGCAGAGCATTGTCCTGACCCTTAATTCATTAGGGCAACAGGGCATTAAGGCAAGCTTTAATGACTGAAATGTGTGAATCCGCCCTAAGAGCTTCAGTAAAAAAACCCTGAACCCTTCAAACCTGAATGTTTTGTTGTTCTTGACCGAACCACCTGGAGGGTGTAGACCTCCCAATCTACATACTACACAACAATGGGAGTCACATGGTTTCATCAGTAAAGTTTGTCAGTTGTGATTGTTCTACTCTTCACTGGACATTGGGCAAAATTTACTGATTAAACGACATGACTCCCTTTGAAAATTAATTGTAGCAGCAATCAAACAGCAATAGCAATCGAACAGGAGAGGTCGTTTGGGCACTCAAACTTTACAAATATACAGTATGTGAACTAAGCCTGTGGAGGAAGCTACAGTCTTTAGGATGTTCATTTGAAGATTTGCAATTGTAATAATCTAAAATGCATTAATTTCTTTGGCAGGTGGTTAGGCAGAATGTGACAGGTCTGCTATGGATCTTTCCTGCCTCTTCAGGTTGGTGGAGAGAAAGTCTCAAGTCTCCAAAATACCTGCCGTACCTGAGAGGTAGTTTGGGTTTTGCCATCCACCGTGGAGAGATGCCAGGGCTCAATGACTTCTTGGTAAAAATACGTCTTGACCATGACCATAAGGATAACATAGTATGTGTTTTTTTTTTTTTTTTTTATTAATCAACTGTTTTGTATTGTGCTTTCTGTACAGCATTACATAATTTACTTGCTGGCTTGTTCTCAGCATCTTGTTTCCCCAATTGGTCTAACTGTACTCTATTCATATTGACACTATAGCTTGCAGTTAAACAAAAGTCACCTGATTATCATTTGAATATCTGATGGCCGACCATCAGCCTCTTGATTGACCGTGATCGTGATTGTCTAACTGTTCTGTAGCATGTTTACATTTAGCAGTCATTATTAGTATGCTTTTAGCGTCAGGTAAACACAGTGAACTACTCTGAACTAGGCTACTCTGATCAAAACGTTCACAAGAGGATTTGTTTGTCCAAAGCCCACGCCAGCTGATCATATGAGCAGCACACACACACAAGGCTGCAGCCAATAATGAACTTACGAGTCGACTCCAGCTGCACAGAGGAGCACCCGTCGTCAACTCCAGTTTGTCCTTTTTCAGGCCATTCAAATTCGGGCACCTCAATGTCGCACCTCTTCTACTAGATGTGTAGACAGATTTATATTAGGAAAATTCCCTTCACTTCAAGGGGTCAGTCCAATGGTGGCTCTTCTACATAGATTTCTTTGGGAACGGCACAGCAAATACACTGTTTCTCTCACACAAACACACACGAACGAAAGGTTCGCTCCTTTCCCCTCTGGACAGGCTTCGCTCAGACAGGCAGGCTGCCAGTGTTGATAAAACTATTTGTTGCAGAAAACAACAACACAGCACGCCCATCACGGAAGTCAGAGCCATCTAGTAGAAGAGTTGCTACATTAAGGGGTCAAAAACAGATCACACGAGCGCTGTTAATGCAGCACGAATGGGCTTAAACTGCCGCCGCTGGAATGGCCCCATGAAGTGGACGGAGTTGTTGTAACTGTGTCTATACTCTATGGCTCCCAGAAGGGGGAAAAATAACTGAAAAAATGATCTTGGGAAAATGTGAATCAATGCTGAATCAGGCAGAAGTAGAAACACAATTTTAACTAAAATCGATTTTTTTGACAGGCCTAGTTCAGAGGTCCCCTAATGGCCACTATTGAGGGAATGAAATTGATAATTTTATTATAGATGTTCATGAATTCCTACTTCCATCCAGTGTTAATCCAGATGATTTGCTTTAAGCAGAACAAAAAGCACGGCAATACATCACATGTGCATCAATAAATCCAACAATCAATTCATAAATCACTCAATCG
This sequence comes from Benthosema pterotum, assembly GCA_039105355.1. Taxonomy (NCBI): domain Eukaryota; kingdom Metazoa; phylum Chordata; class Actinopteri; order Myctophiformes; family Myctophidae; genus Benthosema; species Benthosema pterotum. Next base: position 4,245,787 of record CM076979.1, read on the forward strand.
TATGTACTGGTATATTTACAAATTCATTGTATTCTATCAGGTGAGGAAGTTTTGGGAACACACATTTCGGTGTAAGTTTTCACCCCTTCCACCAGAGTGGGTAGACGCTGGTGGAAGGGTGTGTAGTGGACAAGAGGACCTAGCAGAGACCACCCTGTTGGGTGGGTCTGACCTCAGGTTCGATTACCTTGTATACAAGAGTGTGTACGCTCTGGCCCATGCCCTCCATGACATGTTGCAGTGTGTGCCAGGAAGAGGGCCTTTCCCTGGGCACAGCTGTGCCAGTTTGCAGACAATGCATCCATGGCAGGTAGGATATTAATTCATTTTTTTAACTGGGCCTTTAAGTATTGTATATTTAGTCTCTTGTTCTTCACAATTCTTCATCACATTTCTAGCTTCTCTATTACCTGGAAAGGGTCAACTTCACCACATCTAATGGTGAACGTGTATCTTTTGATGAGAACGATGATGTTTTCCCAATCATCGATATATTGAACTGGGCGTGGCTCCCTGATGGAAGCACAAAGCTTCACAATGTAGGACTGGTCAAGAAGACAACCTCCGGACATGAAGAATTCACCCTTGATGAAGACAGAATCATGTTTAACTTTGAATCTGCGAAAGTAATGTTGAATTCCTTTAAAATGTTTGAATTGAGTTTGTGAATGTAATTTATTGTTCAACTGGTCATTTTTACTTTCCTCTGCAGCCTCCTCGGTCAGTGTGCAGCGAGAGCTGTTCTCCTGGAACCCGTGTGGCCAGGAGGAAAGGAGAACCTGTCTGCTGCTTTGACTGCATTGCTTGTTCTGAGGGAGAGTTCAGCAATGAGACTGGTAGGTTTACATTGTGTCACCATGTAAAGTAGGTTATAAGAAGATACATGCCTGTCACTGTAATCTTGGTCTATTCTTTAGACTCTACAGAGTGTACCAGTTGTCCAGAGGACTTCTGGTCCAGTCCTCAGCGTGATCACTGTGTCCCAAAGACCGTTGAGTTCCTGTCCTACCATGAGGCCCTGGGAAACTCCTTAACAACCATCTCACTGCTAGGAACAGTTGCCTGTGCCATTGTCCTGGGGATCTTCATCTATCATCGAGAAACGCCCATGGTTCGCGCCAACAATTCAGAACTCAGCTTCCAGCTCTTGTTTTCACTCAAACTGTGTTTCTTGTGCTCACTCCTGTTCATCGGCCGTCCCAGACTCTGGACTTGTCAGTTGAGACATGCAGTATTTGGGATCAGCTTTGTGCTGTGTGTCTCCTGTATCCTGGTAAAGACTATGGTGGTGTTGGCTGTGTTCAAGGCCTCCAAGCCTGGAGGTGGAGACATTATGAAGTGGTTTGGTCCTATGCAGCAGAGAGGAACAGTTCTGGTTCTTACTTCAATCCAGGCAATAATCTGCACAGTCTGGCTTGTGTCTGCCTCACCAACTCCTCATAAAAACACTAAATACTATTCTGAAAAGATAGTCTATGAATGCGATATAGGATCAATAGTTGGTTTTGGTGTGTTACTAGGTTATATTGGCTTTCTAGCACTCCTCAGTTTCCTCCTAGCATTCATGGTAAGGAATCTTCCAGACAACTTCAATGAAGCTAAGTTAATTACTTTCAGCATGTTGATCTTCTGTGCCGTGTGGATAGCCTTCATCCCAGCATATATCAGCTCTCCAGGTAAATATGCAGATGTTGTGGAGGTGTTTGCTATTTTAGCATCTAGTTTTGGCATTTTGCTGGTGCTCTTTGGACCAAAGTGTTATATAATCATTTTGAAACCTGAGAGAAACACTAAGAAATCCATCATGGGTCGAGGTGCTGCCAAGACGTAGAAGTGCAGATTGCTGCCATCTTGGAGTGATGACTTAACTTCCTGAATACTGTTCTGACTTTAGTTTTTGGAATCACCACTAGATGGCAGGATCGGCCGAGTTGCCACCATCTTGGAGTGATGACGTCAGTGGCGCCATGGAGCGGCACTACTGCTGCGCCATCTAGTGGTGATTCCAATATTTTGTAGAATGTCGCCTCTTTACATGGACCCTCTTTGGTAAGGTTATACAATGTCATTCCGGTTTGTTCCTGGACTTTCCGTATTATTGATCCTGTGACTTAACTGTCTGCATTCTTCATCGTAAGAATTTTTGAACTGCTGCCGTTCTGCCTGCATCTTCATGTAGTATTGCTATTCTTCATGTTATTAAATTCTTAAAACTACTGTGGGGGGCTTTGCTTTTGGGTTCAATCTAAACCTTACCCTTGACATGAACATCTTCTCACACTAACTCATTTGCATAATCATTATTTATTCATATGCACTAACTAGTCAGACCATGTGGTCTTTGTAATAAGACCACCACCTTCATAACCTTATGGATTATGTACTTATTAACACAACCAAAACTGTAGACTCACACCAAACTGCAGCTGTATATTCTGAAAATGCACCTCTTCAAACTCCCATAGCACTTACCTGTAGCACTTTCCCTAGCCTTGACAACCTCATAGTTCATTTGCCATAATGTGAACTGTGGTATGCTGAGTAACGTTAGAAATGTTGAATATAGCTGAGCATATGTTGAGCAGTTTTCATAATTGGCATGATAATTGACCACAACATTAACAACTTGCTGTATTGGATGTGTTCTATATATTTACTCGAATCGGATCGTCGGAAGCTTTCACACATCATATCAAGCCACACACTACAAGATAATTGGACACTATATGAAACTCAGGTGGCACCCGTGGGACAGGAGTTTCTATCAGTGTGTGGGCGTCAATATTTGGGGATGCCTGTCTTTTGAAAAGACAGGCATCCCCAAATATGAGTGGGCAAAAGGGAGGGGAGGAGGAATAGATTACCTCTGGGATTACAAGTAAAGGCTGCCCCAGAGTGACGTAAAATCCAAGCGTATTCATCAGTATACTTTTAAAAGGTAATGTGTGTGAAAAATAAATACGTTTGGAGTTACAGAAATACCCGCAGTAGAATAAAGACAACCTGCGAACATGTTAACTGTTCCCAACGTATGAATTGTAGAAAATGGGACATATGACAAAGATCAAGGACATTATGTATCATGTCACAAGAATCAAGGTAGATTGAGGTCCAATGTGTGTTGGTGTGGAATTCTCCTTTAAGTAAATGTACCCAGATCAGTGTTGTTTAGATGATGTAATGCCAAGGTGGCACAGGGGATGGAACCACACTGTATAAAACACCTAACAACTGGACAATGGATTTAGAGAAGGGGGAGGTTGTTAGAGAGAGGAGGCCAGTCATGAGGGCTTCTTTAGACATACAACGGTTTTCATACTTGATGATGTTCTTCTCTTCCTTCTCTCCTTTGTCTTCCTCCTCTTCCTCTTCTTGTGAGTTACAGGCATCCTTTAATCCCTACAGAATGTACAAGGATGGAGACGTGCTTCTGGGAGGTTTGATTCCCATCCACCTGTCCTCTGTTCCCCCTGAGATGACTTTCACACAGCCCAAGGAACAGAAACCATCCTGTCATAGGTGGGTATCACTACGGAGACAGTAAGAAAATACCACCCTTGTTTTCATGTAGAGAAACATGAATAGTTGATTGACAGTATGTTGTTTGGCATTGTAATATGAACAAATAAGTAATTTGTAATTCAGTAATTCAAACAAAAACACCATGTACTGTTTGCAGATGCAAGTTTTTTGCCTGACAGCAGTGTAATTGTGTGTGTTAGGCTTCTCATCGGACAGTTCAGGATGGCGCAGATCATGGCCTTTGCCATCCATGAGATCAACAGCAGCCCCAGCCTGCTCCCCAACCTGACTCTGGGATACAGTATCTATGACACCTGTTTAACAGCTGGAGTTAGAGCCAGTGCAACATTGTCTCTACTTATTGGGAGAGAGCAGCAGTTTACACTGGACCAGAGCTGTGTCAGCTCTCCTCCAGTACTTGGAGTTGTGGGGACTGGTTTTGTTACTGACACTAGATTATTAGGTGTGTACAGAGTGCCCATGGTAAGTTTCCTATCCCATTTTACCATGGCCCATTTTAGTTAATTTTCCTTACTTGGCTATTTACAAAACTTTATGATAAATATTACGTAAAATATCATTGCTGGTGAGAAGAAACCTTGTCTTCATATTTAAAATGTTATTGTCCCATTTTGTTATTATACTAGTGTTAGACCAAAGTATCAAACGATCAGCGATCAGGTCACTGTGTCACTAGGGGTATGGAGGTTCATCAATATGTATCGACACCCACGTTCCCGACGTGAGTGCATCTGTCACTGGGTATCAATACAACAGGTAAAATCGAGATGCATTGCAAAAAGTTGCTTGCATTGGTAAAACCGGATATTTTTCCTGATTTATTTCACCCTATTCAGTGTTACCTATTCTGTTGTGAATGTACCATTAAGAGAAAGGGAAAGGAAAAAAAAGCTCTGTGACTCAAAGGCTTACGTAGACAGTTACGACAACTCCATTCACTTCATGGGGCTAGTCCAGTGGAGACTCTTCTACCTAGACATCTATTGAATAGGGACAACGTGACCAGGCCCCTCAATGTCACAGCTCTGTCTTTAGCATACTAGCTGCAGTGCAGCAGCTCTGTAGTCAGGGATACAGTACTACCATACCAAGCCACAGACTAGAAGACTCACAGGTTAAATTGCACAATTCTGTCTGGGCTTTTTCCGTTGGTCAATCGGTCAGCTCAATGTTAACCTGTAACTGTAGTATTTACAGGTAATGATGATCTGCTGTTATTCTTCATGTCTGATTCTGTGACACAATTGCAAATCTGCACAATCACTTTGTGCTACTAAATACTGTACATCTTCTGCACATGTGAATGATGCCAGAGCTGGCTGTACTGCTTTTTTTTTTTTTTTTTTTTTTTCCAACTCACTACTTCACAACTTTCCACTAATTTTCTTGGCATAGAAGCCTCACTTATATTCTGCAAGACAATGGTGTTACATGCCTAGCAATGCAATACCTATAATTCTGTTCAAAAACAATGAAACAACAAATTCTATGTTTATTGTGGTCGGCAGATACATTAAGTAAAGGTTTGTTTGACTAGCATTGCCCTAGGGGCACCAGGCCAACTGTTGAACACCCATGATCTAGTACATTACAGCACAGATATTTGATGCTTTGTTTTTATTCTTTTTTTTCTTTTCCAGGTGAGTTATGGTTCTGCTTGCTCCTGTCTGAGCGATCAGACTCAGTTTCCATCCTCCTTCAGATCAGTGCCAAGTTTTGTCTTCCAGGTGAACTTCTATAACAATAGACCTGTTGGTGTATACAGCAATAGTTCATAATTGGTAAAGTTGTCCACCCATGGTGGGCAACTTGTAAGGTGTGTTAGGTTTTGTGCTTGCAACTCTTCAAGTGCAAAATACGATAAAGGTCTCGCAACCGGCACCAGCGGGACTCTGCATGGCAGGGGCGTCCTCCTGCCTGATCCAAAGCTACGCTTGCCCACATGTCAATTTTTCGTCGACTCAGGTGCAAGCTATGATCCAGATTATGAGGCGGTTCGAGTGGTCCTGGGTAGGACTGTTGTTTGCTGATGAAGTCCCTGCCCGTGATGGTTCCCGCTTATTCCAGTCTGGCCTGGCCCAGTCTGGCGTGGGCTGTGTGGCTTATTCAGAGGTTCTGCCCTTCCACAAAGACACAGATGAACTCCAGAGGATTGTCACTGTGATGAAGACCTCCACAGCTCGTGTTGTCTTTGCGTTTGGATATGGAAACTACATGATAAATGTCTTAGATGAGGTTTGTGCTATGATACATGTGAGGATTAGTTCACATATACTGTATCAGAATAATGTGCCCGACTGACCGCTGAATGCTGTTTGATTGCTGCTCCAATTCATTGTCAAAGGTTGTATGGATTTCCTATGGAAATGCAATCTGTATGTGGCAATCTGCATTATTTATGTGTATATGCATGGGTGATTCTATCGTGATCATAGCACAAGTGTATTTAATATTTCATCATTACATGTACAATAAGGGTTGGAATATGCAGTATAGACCACAGGGTGGATGGATGTGCATGTGCAGAGATCCGACTGTTTAGTGTCTGTAGCTCAGTTATTCAGTTGTTGAGTTGCTGTTGACTTCGACAGTCTGTCGGTATGTACACTATGTGCCTGCAAAGTTATTAATCTGCTGTGAAACATCCTTATTGTATTCATTGGTTATAGATCCTTTTACTACAATAGGCTACCGTGTGTGCTACAACGGAAATTGCTAGTCTTTTTTTTTTTTTTTTTTTTTTTTAGCTCGTATCGTGCGGACTGGCCTAGTTATAGGTTAGTGTGTGTAAGTACGACGTGTATGAGTGTGATTTTTATATAAACCGATAAAACCCATTTTTGTTGTCGTGTGATTTGAGTAATTTGTACAGTTGAAGAAGTTAACAGTGAACCCTCTCAGAGGGAAATCATTTGGTAAAGTTCTAATCGAGTGATATCTGAACAAAGAGAGTTTGTCTGGTGTGATTGTTCTACTCTCCCCCGGACATCGGGCAAAATTTACTGATTAAACGACACCTTTGAAAATCAATTGCAGGAATCAAACAGCAAAAGCAATCAAACAGCAATCAGAGGTAGTATGGGCACGCAAACTTTACAAATATATTTGAACAAAGCCTGTGGAGGAAATCTTGGATATTCATTTGCAGATTTGTAATTGGACTAATCTAAAATGCATTAATTTCTTTGGCAGGTGGTTAAGCAGAATGTGACAGGTCTGCTATGGATCTTTCCTGCCAATTCAGGTTGGTGGAGAGGAGGTCTCAATTCTCCTCAATACCTGCCCTACCTGAGAGGTAGTTTGGGTTTTGCCTTCCATCGTGGAGAGATGCCAGGGCTCAATGACTTCTTGGTAAAAATACGTCTTAACGATGACCATGAGGACAGCATAGTAAGTGTTTTTTTAAATTAATTATCGTAATTAAATTAACACCGACACAGAGGAATGCAGCTCTCCAGTGAATCTTTGAAGGAGTAGATGTTCACAGAGGTTCCCTAATGGCCACTATTGAGGGAATTACATTGTCTATTTTATTATAGATGTTCATGAATTCCTACTTCCATCTAGTGTTAATACAGAGTGATTTACTTTAAGCAGAAGAAAAAGCACGGCAATACACATGTACATCAATCAATCCATCAATAAATGCATACATCACTCAATCGTATGTACTGGTATATTTACAAATTCATTGTATTCTATCAGGTGAGGAAGTTTTGGGAACACACTTTTCGGTGTAAATTTTCGCCCCTTCCACCAGAGTGGATGGACGCTGGTGGAAGGGTGTGTAGTGGACAAGAGGACCTAGCAGAAACCACCCTGTTGGGTGGCTCTGACCTCAGGTACGATTACCTTTTATACAAGAATGTGTACGCTCTGGCCCATGCCCTCCATGACATGTTGCAGTGTGTGCCAGGAAGAGGGCCTTTCCCTGAGCACAGCTGTGCCAGTTTGCAGACAATGCAGCCATGGCAGGTGGGATATTAATGCAGTTAATTCAGTTTTTTAATTGGGCCCTGAAGTACTGTATGTTTAGTCTCTTCACAATTCTTCATCACAATTTCTAGCTTCTTTATTACCTGGAAAGGGTAAACTTCACCACATCTAATGGTGAACGTGTATCTTTTGATGAGAATGGTGATGTTTTACCAATCATCGATATATTGAACTGGGCGTGGCTCCCTGATGGAAGTACAAAGCTTCACAATGTAGGACTGGTCAAGAAGACAACCTCCGGACATGAAGAATTCACCCTTGATGAAGACAGTATCATGTGGAACTTTGAATCTAAGAAAGTAATGTTGAATTACTTTGAATGTTTGAATTGAGCTCATGTCGTAAATGTAATTTATAGTTAAACTGGTCATTTTTACTTTCCTCTGCAGCCTCCTCGGTCAGTGTGCAGTGAGAGCTGTTCTCCTGGAACCCGTGTGGCCAGGAGGAAAGGAGAACCTGTCTGCTGCTTTGACTGCATTGCTTGTTCTGAGGGAGAGTTCAGCAATGAGACTGGTAGTTTTACAATTTGTCACCACATGAAGTAGCTTATAAAAAGATGCATGCCTGTCACTGTAATCTTGGTCTATTCTTTAGACTCTACAGAGTGTACCAGTTGTCCAGAGGACTTCTGGTCCAGTCCCCAGCGTGACCACTGTGTCCCAAAGAGCATTGAGTTCTTGTCCTATCATGAGGCCCTTGGAGCATCCTTAGCAACCATCTCACTGCTGGGAGCTTTTTTCTCTGCCATTGTCCTGGGAATCTTCATCCATCATCAAGGGACGCCCATGGTCCGTGCCAACAACTCAGAACTCAGCTTCCAGCTCTTGCTTTCACTTAAACTATGTTTCTTGTGCTCACTCCTGTTCATTGGCCGTCCCAGACTCTGGACTTGTCAGTTGAGACATGCAGTATTTGGGATCAGCTTTGTGCTGTGTGTCTCCTGTATCCTGGTAAAGACCATGGTGGTGTTGGCTGTGTTCAAGGCCTCCAAGCCTGGAGGTGCAAACATCATGATGTTTTTTGGTGCCTTGCAGCAGAGAGGAACAGTTCTGGTTCTTACTTCAATCCAGGCAATAATCTGCACAGTCTGGCTTGTGTCTGCCTCACCAACTCCTCATAAAAATACACAATACTATTCTGAAAAGATAGTCTATGAATGTGATATAGGCTCAATAGTTGGTTTCGGTGTGTTACTAGGTTATATTGGCTTTCTAGCACTCCTCAGTTTCCTCCTAGCATTCATGGTAAGGAATCTTCCAGACAACTTCAATGAAGCTAAGTTAATTACTTTCAGCATGTTGATCTTCTGTGCCGTGTGGATAGCCTTCATCCCAGCATATATCAGCTCTCCAGGCAAATATGCAGATGTTGTGGAGGTGTTTGCTATTTTAGCATCTAGTTTTGGCATTTTGCTGGTGCTGTTTGGACCAAAGTGTTATATAATCATTTTGAAACCTGAGAGAAACACTAAGAAGTCCATCATGGGTCGAGGTGATGCCAAGACGTAGAAGTGCAGATTAGTGTATTCAACAGATATTGTTGATAACGTAGTAAAAGAGTCTGTTAGACTCTATCATATTAAACTACATTAGATGTAATTGAATAAAATAATCTTATAAGATAAGTTTTTCTCTGACTAAATTTTAGTCAGAGAAAAACCTTTATTATCTTATTAAGAGTATTGTATTACTCTATGGGCTTTCTGATTTACCACTCCCTATATATCTGGAGATTCTGGACTCATTCCACAAACTCAGTCAGGTCAAAGAGTTTCTATATAAAGAGCTGACACTTCCATTAAGTCCCATAGAAACAACCAGCCCCAGTGCCTCCGCCATATTGGAGTGATGACTTAACTTCCTGACTACTGTTCTGACTATAATTTTGCGGCACCATGGAGCGGCGCTCCTGCTGCGCCATCTAGTGGTGATTCCAATATTTTGTAGAATGTCGCCTCTTTACATGGACCTTCTTTGGTCAGGTTATACGTTGTCATTCCTGTTTGTTCCTGGACTTTCCGTATTATTGATCCTGTGAATTACTGTCTGCATTCTTCATGCTGCTACTCTTCCGCCTGCATCTTGATGTAGATTTGCTGTTTTTCATGTTAATAAATTCTTAAAATCTACTCTGACTACTGTGGCTGGCTTTGCTTTTGGGTTCAATACAAACCTTACCCTTGACATGAACAGCTTCTCACATTAACTCATTTGCATAATATTTATTTGTTCATATGTACTCACTAGTCAGACCATTTGGTCCTTTTAACAGTTCTACTGCTGTAGGATCTAATTACTATACTGATGTGTTTCTCCTTTAGATGCATCTTATTTTTGCTTAAAATAGTTCCTTTCCACCTTTCCAAACAGGAAACATTGCTATCGTAACCATGTCGGCAGTCGGAGACCGCCTATGTGTACCATGCCAGTCCATTGAGTTAGCATTAAGCCTATACTAGTGACGGTTGTATCCCTCTGGTGTAATCACTGATGGTTGTTTACATATCATGTTTAGAAACCCAGTGCTAACATTGGCAAAGGGGAACATGCCTTTATTCATAATACTTCACCCCCCCCTCTCCTGGCCATGGTGCGTACTGCGTCCTGATCCCCTCTGTTCACTTTGCATTGGAAACGTGTAAGCAATACATTTCCCAGAAGTCTTTGTGTTGATGTCATCAGCTCAATTCCCGCATTCGTCATCACAATGAGCCAAAATTAATTAATGTTGGCAATCAAGATGGATTTTCACCGTAATATTAAATAATTGGCAAATTAAACACTATTAAACATTAAAATACAGGTTACAAGGGTTTGGTGATGAAAACCATTGTGCAAAAATAACGGCAAGACGGGAATCACAGGGAAACTGTTGATGAGACCAACATCTTCATATCCATATGGATCATGTACTTTGGAGAGAATTTAACCTCACAACCAGAACTGTAGACTCACACCAATCATCTGCTGTATAGTCTGAAAAAAAAAAAAAAAAAAAAACACCCCTTCAAACTCCCATCGCACTTACCTGTAGCACTTTCCCTAGCCTTGACAACCTCATAGTTCATTTGACATAATGTGAACTCTGGCATGCTGAGTAACGTTAGAAATGTTGAGTATAACTGAGCATATGTTGAGCAGTTAATTGACCATACCATTAACAACCTGTTGTACTGGGTGCGTTGTATATATTTACTCGAATCGGATTGTTGGAAACTTGAGTACACTACTTACTATAGGATCAATAGTTGGTTTTGGTGTGTTACTAGGTTATATTGGCTTTCTAGCACTCCTCAGTTTCCTCCTAGCATTCATGGTAAGGAATCTTCCAGACAACTTCAATGAAGCTAAGTTAATTACTTTCAGCATGTTGATCTTCTGTGCCGTGTGGATAGCCTTCATCCCAGCATATATCAGCTCTCCAGGTAAATATGCAGATGTTGTGGAGGTGTTTGCTATTTTAGCATCTAGTTTTGGAATTTTGCTGGTGTTGTTTGGACCAAAGTGTTATATTATTATTTTGAAACCTGAGAGAAACACTAAGAAGTCCATCATGGGTCGAGGTGATGGCAAGACGTAGAAGTACAGATTCGTGTATTCAATACATAATGTTGATAACGTAAAAGAGTAAAAGAGTCTGTTTTCTACCATATTAAACTACATTAAATGCAATTGAATAAAATAATCTTATAAGATAAGTTTTATTAAGAGTACTCTATGGATCTCTGATTTACCACTCCCTGTATATCTGGACTAATTTCACAAACTCAGTCAGGTCAAAGAGATTCTACATGAAGAGGTGAAACTTCCTTTAAGTTCCATAGAAACAACCAGCCCCAGTGCCTCCGCCATATTGGAGTGATGACTTGACTTCCTGACTACGGCTCTGACTATAATATATAAGTAAATGTAAAACAGAACTTAAGTAAATGTACTTTGTTACTTTCCTCCAATCGTACCTATATGTATCTCTGTGTTGTACCCAGATCAGTGTTGTTTAGATGATGTAATGCCAAGGTGGCACAGGGGATGGAACCACACTGTATAAAACACCTAACAACTGGACAATGGATTTAGAGAAGGGGGGGAGGTTGTTAGAGAGAGGAGGCCAGTCATGAGGGCTTCTTTAGACATACAACTGTTTTCATACTTGATGATGTTCTTCTCTTCCTTCTCTCCTTTGTCTTCCTCCTCTTCCTCTTCTTGTGAGTTACAGGCATCCTTTAATCCCTACAGAATGTACAAGGATGGAGACGTGCTTCTGGGTGGTTTGATTCCCATCCACCTGTTCGCTATGCCCCCTGAGCTGACTTTCACACAGCCCAAGGATCAGAAACCATCCTGTCATAGGTGGGTATCACTAAGGAGACAGCAAGAAAATACCCACCTTGTTTTTATGTAGAGAAACATGAATAGTTGATTGACAGTATGTTGTTTGGCATTGTAATATGAACAAATAAGTAATTCAGTAATTCAAACAAAAACACCATGTACTGTATGCAGATGCAAGGTTTTGCCCGACAGCAGTGTAATTTTGTGTGTTAGGTTTTCCATTGACATGTTCAGGATGGCACAGATCATGACCTTTGCCATCCATGAGATCAACAGCAGCCCCAGCCTGCTCCCCAACCTGACTCTGGGATACAGTATCTATGACACCTGTTTAACAGCTGGAGTTAGATTCAGTGCAGCGTTGTCTCTGCTCAGTGGGAGAGAGCAGCAGTTTACACTGGACCAGAGCTGTGTCGGCTCTCCTCCAGTACTTGGAGTTGTCGGTCCTGGTTTTGTTGCTGTCTCTAGATTATTGGGTGTGTACAGAGTGCCCATGGTAAGTTTCCTATCTTGTTTCACCATGGCCTATTTTAGTTAATTTTCCTTACTAGGCTATTTGCAAATCTATATGATAAATATTACATAACAATCATTGCCGGTGAGAAGAAACCTTGTCTTCATATTTAAAATGTTATTGCCCCATTTTGTTATTATACCATTGTTAAACCAAAGTATCGAACGATCAGCAAGGTCACAGTGTGACCAGGGGTGTGGAGGTTCATCAATGTGTATCGACACCCACGTTCCCAAAGTGAGTGCATCGGTCACTGGGTATCAATACAACAGGTAAAACGAGATGCATTGCAAAAGGTTGCTTGCATTGGTAAAACCTGATATTTTTCCTGATTTAATTCGCCCTATTCAGTGTTCCCTATTCTGTTTTGAATGTACCATGAAGAGAAAGGGAAAGAAAAATAAACTCTGTGACTCAAAGGCTTATAGGCTTCACAGCTCTGTCTTTAGCATACTAGCTGCAGTGCAGCAGCTCTGTAGTCAGGGATACCGTACTACCATACCGAGGCACAGACTATGAAGAGACAGACTAGAAGACCCACGGGTTAAACAAGAGAACTACTGAAGCACAATTTTTAGCAAAATTGCACAATTGTGTCTGGGCTTTGTTCATTTGTCAATCGGTCAACTCATTGTTAACCTGTAACTGTAGCACTTACAAATAATGATGATCTGTTGTTATTTTCTTGTCTGATTCTGTGAAACAATTGCAAATCTGTGCAATCACTTTGTGCTACTAAATACTGGACATTCTGGACACGTTTTTTAGAAAGTTTTCAACTCACCATTTCAAAACTTTCCACTACTTTTCTTGGCATAGAAGCCTCACTTATATTCTGCAACAGGATGGTGTTACATGGCTAGAATTGCATGTCCATAAGAGGTCACTCTCTTGGAACAAGCAATGCAATACCTAGAATCCTGTTCAAAAACAATGAAACAACAAATGCTATGTTTATTGTGGGCCGCAGATACATTAAGTAGAGTTTTGTTTGACTAGCATTGCCCTAGGGGCACCAGGCCAACTGTTGAACACCTATGACCTAGTACATTAAAGCACAGATATTTGATGCTTTGTTTTTATTTTTTTATTTTTATTTTTTATTTTTATTTTTTCCAGGTGAGTTATGGTTCTGCTTGCTCCTGTCTGAGTGACCGGACTCAGTTCCCATCCTCCTTCAGATCAGTGCCAAGTTTTGTCTTCCAGGTGAACTTCTATAACAATAGACCTGTTGGTATATACAGCAATAGTTCCTAATTGGTAGTTGTCCACCCATGGTGGGCAACATGTAAGGTGTGAGGTTTTGTGGTAGCAGATCTTCAAGTGCAAAATACGATAAAAGTCTCTGCCTGATCAAAAGCTACGCTTGCACACAATTTTTCGTCGACTCAGGTGCGAGCTATGATCCAGATTATGAGGCATTTCGAGTGGTCCTGGGTAGGACTGTTGTTTGCTGATGAAGTCCCTGCCCGTGATGCCTCCCGCTTATTCCAGTCTGGCCTGGCCCAGTCTGGTCTGGGTTGTGTGGCTTATTCAGAGGCTCTGCCCTTCCACAAAGACACAGATAAACTCCAGAGGATTGTCACTGTGATGAAGACCTCCACAGCTCGTGTTGTCTTTGCCATTGGATATGGAACCTACATGATGAATGTCTTAGATGAGGTTTGTGCTATGATACATGCAGTGTTGGGGAATATTACTTAGGAAAGTAATATATTACTTATTACTTATTACCCCTTTAGAAAAGTAATAATATTACACTACTTATTACTTGGATGCAAAAGTAATATGTAGTATATTACATATTACTTTTTTATATTACTTTTGCACCCAGATCCCTGAAAAAAGGAAAGTAGCTACAACTACACAATCTGTCAGCTTCTGTTAGAGCTGAATCTAATGAAGAAGAATAACAAGAGTCACAAATCAGCCAAACATCAATTGGGTGACTGTTGCCCCCACGACCGACTACCGATAAGCAGGTGAAGATGGATGGATGTATTTAGATAAATGTATTTAGATGAATGAATACAGACATCCCACCCTGGAAAAAATACTAAAATATATTAATATTTATATGCCACACATGATTAACATATAGCCTACCATAGATTACATAGTTGCAGTAGGCTGTTATTTCAGTCAGTGGATTGTTATTTAGTTACAGTTCTGTCTGTCAAATATGTTTTAATGCAAAATTAAAATGTATGATAAACATACATAAGCATAAGATCTTTTTGATTTAATATTGAGTATATGAGGGCTTATAGCTCCAGTGGCTTAATTGATGATTAAGCCACTGGCATCCGTAATCAGAACAGCTGTGTCGCCTATGGGAAATCCCCTGACAGACAGCGCATACAGGCAGGCTTCGAGTGTGGACATTTTCCCCAGCTATTGTGTGATAAACTCATATTATAAACGCATGACTTATATGGTAAATGAAAATATCCTTGGATATACTTGGACCACAGTTGGAATTATTGCAATCGGGTGAGAATGGACAGAGATTTTTTCGATTCAAATCTCAACAAAGAATCACCGGAGTTTAAGGTAAGAGCAACAGAGCATTAGCGCCAACTCCGTTCTCTTTAAGTGGCTAGTCCAAGCGCGGCTCTTCTACATAGACTTCTATTGAGGATCGGGACAATAAATAGGGACAACAAGCTGCACAAACAGCTCTCCAGCGCTACGTTTCTGACGCCTCAATGTCGCAGCTTTGACACCAGATGTCTTTGTACGTCTGCCTAATAAAAATCCGCTGCTCATCTTTTTTCCGATCAAACTAAAGTGACATTAGCTCATCTCCCTTCACCAACGCAATACTGTTGAACGCATCAGCATGACAAAAGTAACTAAGTAATATTAGTAGAAGTAACTGTAATATTATTACTATTTTCTAGGAGGTAGTCTCGTTACACTACTCGTTACCTGAAAAAGTAGTAATATTACTCGTTACTCGTTACTCGTTACTCGTTACCCCCAACTCTGGATACATGTGAGGCTTAGTTCACATATACTGTATCAGTAAAATTTGTGCCTGACTGACTGCGGAATGCTGTTTGATATCTGCTCCAATTCATTGTCAAAGGGTGTATGGATTTCCTATGGAATATGCTGGAATATGCTGTGAAACATCCTTATTGTATTCATTGGTTATAGATCCTTTTAGTCGGTCATATATTCTGCTATTGATTGCATGTTTTGTGTTTTTCTTTTCTTTGCAGTAAAATTACCTGCTGCTGTTACCTGCTACTACAATAGGCTACCGTGTGTGCTACAACAGCAAATGCTAGTCGTTTTTGTTAGTTCGTATCATGCAGACTGGCCTAGTTATAGGTTGGTGTGTGTATGTACAACGTTTATGAGTGTGGTTTTTTATATAAAACGATAAAACCAATTTTCGTTGTTGTGTGATTGCTTATTGTTTTTGCTGGAGCTGAGTAATTTGCACAGTTGAAGAAGTTAACAGTGAACCTTTTCAGAGGAAATCATTTGGTAAAGTTCTAATCAAGTGATATCTGAACAAAGGGAGTCACATGCTTTCATCAGTAAAGTTTCTCCTGTGCGATTGTTCTACTCTCCACCGGACATCGGGCAAAATTCACTGATTAAACCACATGGCTCCCTTTGAAAATAATTGCAGGAGCAATCAAACAGCAATAGCAATCAAACAGCAATCAGAGGTAGTATGGGCCCTAAAATTTTACAAATATATTTGAACTAAGCCTGTAGAGGAAGCAATTTTGGATATTCATTTGCAGATTTGTAATTGGACTAATCTAAAAGGCATGAATTTCTTTGGCAGGTGGTTAAGCAGAATGTCACAGGTCTGCTATGGATCTTTCCTGCCAATTCAGGTTGGTGGAGAGGAAGTCTCAAGTCTCCTCAATATCTGCCGTACCTGAGAGGTAGTTTGGGTTTTGCCTTCCATCGTGGAGAGATGCCAGGGCTCAATGACTTCTTGGTAAAAATACGTCTTGACGATGACCATGAGGATAACATAGTAAGTGTTTTTTAAATTAATTAATTCATTTAAAACCAACACAGGCAAATGCAGCTCTCCAGTGAATCTTTGAAAGAGTAGATGTTCAGAGAGGTTCCCTAATGGCCATCATTGAGGGAATTAAATTTCCTACTTCCATCTAGTGTTAATCCAGAGTGATTTACTTTAACAAAAAGCACGGCACTACACATGTACATCAATCAATCCATCAATCAATTCATAAATCACTCACTCGTATGTATTGGTATATTTACAAATTCATTGTATTCTATCAGGTGAGGAAGTTTTGGGAACACACATTTCGGTGTAAATTTTCGCCCCTTCCACCAGAGTGGGGGGACGCTGGTGGAAGGGTGTGTAGTGGACAAGAGGACCTAGCAGAAACCACCCTGTTGGGTGGCTCTGACCTCAGGTATGATTACCTTGTATACAAGAGTGTGTACGTTCTGGCCCATGCCCTCCATGACATGTTGCAGTGTGTGCCAGGAAAAGGGCCTTTCCCTGGACACAGCTGTGCCAGTTTGCAGACAATGCAGCCATGGCAGGTGGGATATTAATTCAGTTAATTCAGTTTTTTAATTGGGCCCTTAAGTACTGTATGTTTAGTCTCTTGTTCTTCACAATTCTTCATCACATTTCTAGCTTCTCTATTACCTGGAAAGGGTCAACTTCACCACATCTAATGGTGATCTTGTATCTTTTGATGAGAACGGTGATGTTTTACCAATCATCGATATATTGAACTGGGCGTGGCTCCCTGATGGAAGCACAAAGCTTCACAATGTAGGACTGGTCAAGAAGACAACCTCCGAAGATGAAGAATTCACCCTTGATGAAGACAGAATCATGTGGAACTTTGAATCTGTGAAAGTAATGTTGAATTACTTTTCAATGTTTGAATTGAGCTCATGTTATGAACGTAATTTATAGTTAAACTGGACATTTTTACTTTCCTCTGCAGCCTCCTCGGTCAGTGTGCAGTGAGAGCTGTTCTCCTGGAACCCGTGTGGCCAGGAGGAAAGGAGAACCTGTCTGCTGCTTTGACTGCATTGCTTGTTCTGAGGGAGAGTTCAGCAATGAGACTGGTAGGTTTACATTGTGCAGCTATGTTAATTAGGTTATAATAAGATACATGCATGTCACTGTAATCATGGTCTATTCTTTAGACTCCACAGAGTGCACCAGTTGTCCAGAGGACTTCTGGTCCAGTCCCCAGCATGACCACTGTGTCCCAAAGACCGTTGAGTTCCTGTCCTACCATGAGGCCCTTGGAAAATCCTTAACAACCATCTCACTGCTTGGAGCTTTTGTCTCTGCCATTGTCCTGGGGATCTTCATCTATCATCAAGGGACGCCCATGGTCCGTGCCAACAACTCAGAACTCAGCTTCCAGCTCTTGCTTTCACTCAAACTATGTTTCTTGTGCTCACTGCTGTTCATTGGCCGTCCCAGACTCTGGACTTGTCAGTTGAGACATGCAGTATTTGGGATCAGCTTTGTGCTGTGTGTCTCCTGTATCCTGGTAAAGACTATGGTGGTGTTGGCTGTGTTCAAGGCCTCCAAGCCTGGAGGTGCAAACATCATGATGTTTTTTGGTGCCTTGCAGCAGAGAGGAACCGTTCTGGTTCTTACTTCAATCCAGGCAATAATCTGCACAGTCTGGCTTGTATCTGCCTCACCAACTCCTCATAAAAACACACAATACTATTCTGAAAAGATAGTCTATGAATGCGATATTGGATCAATAGTTGGTTTTGGTGTGTTACTAGGTTATATTGGCTTTCTAGCACTCCTCAGTTTTCTCCTAGCATTCATGGTAAGGAATCTTCCAGACAACTTCAATGAAGCTAAGTTGATTACTTTCAGCATGTTGATCTTCTGTGCCGTGTGGATAGCCTTCATCCCAGCATATATCAGCTCTCCAGGTAAATATGCAGATGTCGTGGAGGTGTTTGCTATTTTAGCATCTAGTTTTGGCATTTTGCTGGTGCTGTTTGGACCAAAGTGTTATATAATCATTTTGAAACCTGAGAGAAACACTAAGAAGTCCATCATGGGTCGAGGTGATGCCAAGACATAGAAGTGCAGATTCATGTATTCATTTGTTGATAACGTAGTAAAAGAGTCTGTTTTATACCATATTAAACTACATTAAATGTAGCTCAATACAATAATCTAATAAGAAAATAGATGTTTGTCTCTGACTAAATTTTAGTCAGAGACAAACATTTATTATCTTATTACAGTATTTTATTACTCTATGGTCTCTCCACAGGCTGTCACCCATAGCCACTCCAACATGTGTCTCACTCCCTCATCATCTCACCTGTGAACACTCTAACTCTGTTGATTTACCACTCCCTATATATCTGGACTCCTTTCGCAAACTCAGTCAGCTCAAAGAGATTCTACATGAAGAGGTGAAACTTCCATTAAGTCCCATAGAAACAACCATATTGGAGTGATGACTTAACTTCCTGACTACTGTTCTGACTTTAGTTTTTGGAATCACCACTAGATGGCGGGATTGGCCGAATTGCCGCCATCTTGGAGTGATGACGTCAGTGGCGCCGCTCCATGGCTACGCCATCTAGTTGTGATTCCAATATTTTGTAGAGTGTCGCCTCTTTATATAGACCCTCTTGGTCAGGTTATACGTTGTCATTCCTGTTTGTTCCTGGACTTTCTGTAATATTGATCCTGTAACTGTCTGCATTCTTGATCGCAAGAATTTTTGAACTACTGCTGTTCTGCCTTCATCTTCATGTAGCATTGCTGTTTTTCATGTCATTAAATTCTTAAAATCTACTCTGACTAATGTGGTTGGCTTTACTTTTGGGTTCAATACAAACCTTACCCTTGACATGAACAGCTTCTAACATGAACTCATTTGCATAATATTTATTTGTTCATATGAACTAACTAGTCAGACCATGTGGTCCTTGTAATAAGACCACCTTCATAACCTCATGGATTATGTACTTTGGAGTGAACTCATCTTCACAACCAAAACTGTAGACTCACACCAAACTGCAGCTGTATAGTCTGAAAACGCACCTCATAAAACTGACATAGCACTTACCTGTAGCACTTTCCCTAGCCTTGACATCCTCATAGTTCATTTGCCATAATAAGAACTGCTGAGTAACGTGCATGCTGAGTAACGTTAGAAATGTTGAATACTAGAGGTTCAGCCGGCTCCGCCGGCCTCACTCTAGACACAGTCCATATAGGCATAGCTGAGTGAGACCTCACTCAGCTATGCCTATATATGGACTTCTACAGCGTTACACCCGGCGTTACACGTGTTACGCGGTACACCTTTATCCCAGAAATCAAATGTATAATAGGAATAACTGAGCATATGTTGAGTTTTCAAGTTTTCATAATTGACCATACCATTAACAACCTGCTGTATAGGGTGTGTGTGTGTGTATATCTACTCGAATCGGATTGTCGGAAGCTTGAGTACAGTATTTAAAGGAGAATTCCACACCAAAACACATTGGACCTCAATCTACCTTGGTTCCCGTGACATGATACATGATGTGCTTGATTTTTGTCACAGATGTCCCATTTTCTACATTTCACCATGAGGTCCCGTCCCAATGACGACGTTGGGAACAGTTAACATGGCCGCAGGTTTCTTTATTCTACTGCGGGTATTTGTGTAACTCCAATCATATTTTTTTCACACATCATATCAAGCCACACACTACAAGATAATTGGACGCTATATGACTTTTAAAAACTCAGATGGCACCCGTGGGACTGTGGGACAGGAGTTTCTACCGGCGTGTGAACCACAACTCAATATTTGGGGTTGCCTGTCTTTTCCAGGCGTGCCCAAATATGAGTGGGAAAAAGGGAGGGGAGGAGAGGAGGAGGAATAGATTAACTCTGGGACTACAAGTCTGCCCTAGAGTGACGTAAAATTCAAGCGTGTTCATCAGTATACTATTAAAATGTAATGTGTGTGAAAAAAAAATACAATTGGGAGTTACAGAAATACCCGCAGTAGACAACCTGCGGCCATGTTAACGGTTCCCAACGTCGTCGTGGGGACGGGACCTCATGGTGAATTGTAGAAAATGGGACATCTGTGACAAAAATCAAGGACTTCATGTATCATGTCACAGGAATCAAGGTAGATTGAGGTCCACGGAGACTATGTGTTTTGGTGTGGAATTCTCCCTTAAAGGGGTACTCCACTTTCAAAAAAACTTTTGGTCATTTTATGGTCTACTCAGCCTCATGTGAACACACCAAACAGTTTATAAGTTACTCCTTTCAGTATTTAGATATTTGATGTTCATTAGTCTGCCGGAACGTCCTTCCTATACAAACCCATTATAACTTAAAACTCCATTTTAACCATGACAGATTATTCTAAAACAAGCCATCTTTTTTCTGGTGACTGATATTGTCCTCCTAATATGTGAGAGGACTGGAATTTCATTTACAGTTTTTATTAGGGCCCGAGCACTGCAAAGCAAGTGCGAAGCCCTATTGTTTCCGCAATGTTTCTTATTATTATTATTATTCTTAACCGAAGTAAATCGCGTTTTTCGGCCGCATAACGTACACGAAAAGTTGCGAAAGTTGGCACGCACGTTCCTAGTGGCGTAAATTTACGTATGGTAAAATTGTTAAAAGTGGGCGTGGCCTAATTGTGCAACAGCGCCCCCTAGAAAACTTCGTGCCTCAAGCCCCACCATACGTTTTGACGTACATCAACGAAAATCGGCACGCACCTGTATCATGTCGCAACTTAAAAAAAAGTCTCTTGGTGCCGCGTCCGAAACCTAACAGGAAGTCGTTTATTTCAAAATAAAGGCTGTGTTTTGGTGCAATTTAGGCCATTTCCACATGTCGCATTTTGGCCAACTCGTCGGAGCGGGGGGGTCCGTTCGGAAAAAAAATCGCTCGGCAAGCAGAAAAGACGTTGACGATGAAAATTTATTAAAATCGTGAGTTTTCGTAAAACGGCGCCACCGTGGCGGAGCGCCAAACTTCGCCGCCAAACAGGAAGTGGTACTTGCACCTGATTGGTCGATACTATTTTCTGCCATAACTCCTCAATGCTATGTCATAGAGACATATGGCTGGCATCATGGGACCCGGTAATCAGTCCCTGACATTCGTATTGGTATCGACCAATCAGAAGAGGGGCCCCGCCCCCTGTACTTGCACCTGATTGGTCGATACTATTTTCTGCCATAACTCCTCAATGCTATGTCATAGAGACATATGGCTGGCATCATGGGACCCGGTAATGAGTCCCTGACGCGTCCCAGACGTTGATTGGTGTAACTTAGCCTCGCCCCCTCCTCTGATTGGTCGATACTATTTTCTGCCATAACTCCACAATGCTATGTCATAGAGACATATGGGTGATAGCAATGAACTCGGTAAGGAGTCCTTGACGCGTCCCTGAAGTTAATTGGTGTAACTTATCCCCGCCCCCTCCTCTGATTGGTCAATACTATTTCCTGCCATAACTCCTCAATGCTATGTCATAGAGACATATGGGTGGTATCATTGAACTATGTTTTGGCTCCTTGTGACTTAGCCGCGTCCCTTTTCTGATTGGCCGATATTTGCCCGAAACTTGCACGATCGAGGGCCCGTAAATCGCTGCTTGCAGTTTTTATTTATTTTTAAAATGTTGTTTTATTCATTTGGGTAGTCCTACCCAAATATGGAGGCGGCTACATTTTCCAAAACAATATTTTAAAAATAAATGAAAACTGTAGATGCAATTCCACGTATTAGGAGGACAATATCAGTCACCAGAAAAAAAGATGGCTTGTTTTAGAATAATCTGTCATGGTTAAAATGGAGTTTTAAGTTATAATGGGTTTGTATAGGAAGGACGTTCCGGCAGACTAATGAACACCAAATATCTAAATACTAAAAGGAGTAACTTATAAACTGTTTGGTGTGTTTGCATGAGACTGAGTAGACCATAAAATGACCAAAAGTTTTTTTGAAAGTGGAGTACCCCTTTAAGTAAATGTACTTTGTTACTTTCCTCCAATCGTACCTATATGTACCTCTGTGTTGTACCCAGATCAGTGTTGTTTAGATGATGTAATGCCAAGGTGGCACAGGGGATGGAACCACACTGTATAAAACACCTAACAACTGGACAATGGATTTAGAGAAGGGGGGGACGTTGTTAGAGAGAGGAGGCCAGTCATGAGGGCTTCTTTAGACATACAACTGTTTTCATACTTGATGGTGTTCTTCTCTTCCTTCTCTCCTTTGTCTTCCTCCTCTTCCTCTTCTTGTGAGTTACAGGCATCCTTTTATCCCTACAGAATGTACAAGGATGGAGACGTGCTTCTGGGTGGTTTGTTTCCCATCCACCTGTTCGCTATGCCCCCTGAGCTGACTTTCACACAGCCCAAGGAACAGAAACCATCCTGTCATAGGTGGGTATCACTAAGGAGACAGCAAGGAAATACCCACCTTGTTTTTAAGTAGAGAAACATGAATACTTGATTGACAGCATGTTGTTTGGCATTGTCATATGAACAATGAAGTAATTCATTAAACAAAGACACTATGTACTGTATGCATATGCAAGGTTTTTACATGACAGCAGTGTAATTGTGTGTGTTAGGTTTTCCATTGACATGTTCAGAATGGCGCAGATCATGGCCTTTGCCATCCATGACATCAACAGCAGCCCCAGCCTGCTCCCCAACCTGACTCTGGGATACAGTATCTATGACACCTGTTTAACAACTGGAGTTAGATTCAGTGCAGTGTTGTCTCTGCTCAGTGGGAGAGAGCAGCAGTTTACACTGGACCAGAGCTGTGTCGGCTCTCCTCCAATACTTGGAGTTGTGGGTCCTGGTTTTATTGCTGTCTCTAGATTATTAGGTGTGTACAGAGTGCCCATGGTAAGTTTCCTATCCCATTTTACCATGGCATATTTATGATAATATTACATAACATAATTGTTGCTGTTGAGAAGAAACCTTGTCTCCATGAAAATGTTATTGCCCCATTTTGTTATGATACTAGTGTTAAACCAAAGTATCAAATCATCAGCAAGGTCACAGCGTGACTAGGGGTGTGGAGGTTCATCGATGTGCATCAATAGCCACGTGCCTGAAGTGAGTGCATCTGTCACTAGGTATCAATGCAACTGATGGGTGGAACCCTATTCAGTGCTCCCTGTTCTGTTTTGAATGTACCATTAAGAGAAAGGGAAAAAAGCTCTGTAGACAGTTACGACAATTCTGTTCACTTCACAGGGCCATTCCAATGGAGACTGTTTTACACAGACATCTATTAAATAAGGACAACATGACCAGGCTCCTCAATGTCACAGCTCTGTCTTTAGCATACTAGCTGCAGTGCAGCAGCTCTGTAGTCAGGGATACAGTACTACCATACCGGGAAACAATTGCAAATCTGTGCAATCATTTTGTGCTACGAAATACTTTATATCTTCTTCACACTTGAATGATGCCAGAGCTGGGTGTACTGTGCAGGTCCACAAGAGACCACTCCATTTGAACAAGCAATGCAATACCTATAATCCTGTTCAAAGACAATGAAAAAACAAATTTTATGTTCATTGTGGTCGGCAGATACATTAAGTAGAGGATGTGTTTGACTAGCATTGCCCTAGGGGCACCAGGCCAACTGTTCAACACCTATGACAGATATTTAATGCTTTTTTTTATTCTTTTTTTTCTTCCAGATGAGTTATGGTTCTGCTTGCTCCTGTCTGAGCGACCGGACTCAGTTTCCATCTTCCTTCAGATCAGTGCCAAGTTTTGTCTTCCAGGTGAACTTCTATAACAATAGACCTGTTGGTATATACAGCAATAGTTCATAATTGGTAAAGTTGTCCACCCATGGAGGGCAACTTGCGAGGTGTGTGAGGTTTTGTGCTAGCAGATCTTCAAGAGCAGAATACGATAAAAGTCTCGCAACCGGCACCAACGGGACTCTGCATGACAGGGGCGTCCTCCTGCCTGATCCAAAGCTACACTTGCCCACATAGGCATGTCCCAATCCATGAATGATCTTATCTAAGTGCATTTCTGTCCATTTTTCGTCCACTCAGGTGCGAGCTATGATCCAGACTATGAGGCGGTTTAAGTGGTCCTGGGTAGGACTGTTGTTTGCTGATGAAGATACTGGTCGTGATGCCTCCAGATTATTCCAGTCTGGCCTGGACCAGTCTGGTCTGGGTTGTGTGGCTTATTCAGAGGCTCTGCCCTTCCACAAAGACACAGATAAACTCCAGAGGATTGTCACTGTGATGAAGACCTCCACAGCTCGTGTTGTCTTTGCGTTTGGATATGGAACCTACATGCATAATGTCTTGGATGAGGTTTGTGTTATGATAAATGTGAGGCTTAGTTCACATATACTGTATCAGTGAATTGCTGCTCCAATTCATTGTCAAAGGGAGTCACATGGTTTCATCAGTAAAGTTTGTCAGTTGTGATTGTTCTACTCTCCACTGGACATTGGGCAAAATTTACTGATTAAACCACATGACTCCCTTTGAAAATTAATTGTAACAGCAATCAAACAGCAATAGCAATTAAGCAGCAACCAGAGTTCGTTTGGGCACTCAAACTTTACAAATATACAGTATGTGAACTAAGCCTGTGGAGGAAGTTACAGTATTTAGGATATTAATTTGCAGATTTGTAATTAAAATAATCTAAAATGCATGAATTTCTTTGGCAGGTGGTTAAGCAGAATGTCACAGGTCTGCTATGGATCTTTCCTGCCAATTCAGGTTGGTGGAGAGGAAATCTCAAGCCTCCTCAATATCTGCCATACCTGAGAGGTAGTTTGGGTTTTGCCTTCCATCGTGGAAAGATGCCAGGGCTCAATGACTTCTTGGAAAAAATATATCTTGACGATGACCATGAGGATAACATAGTAAGTGTTTTTTTTATTATTATTAATTATCGTAATTAATTTAACACCGACACAGAGAAATGCAGATCTCCAGTGAAAGAGTAGATACTTACAGTAGGCCTGTCAATCTTTGGGTGTCCCACGATATGACTCAGTATCGATTTTCTGGGTCACGAATCGATTCAAAAACGATTCTTCGATTTTTACGATTCTCGATTCAAAACGATGCCCCCTCCCCTGCAAATCTAAATCTTTCTTCTGGGATTTCAGCATGATCTACCCCCCGTTGTATTTTGCTTTCTGTACAGCATTACATGATTTACTCATGTCTTGTTCTCACCGTCTTGTTTCCCCAATTGTTTTTAAATTGGTCTAACTGTACTCTATGCATATTGACACTATAGCTTACAGTTAAAGGAGAATTCCACACCAAAAAACATTGGGCCTCAATCTGCCTTGATTCCTGTGACATGATACATAATGTCCTGTAATTTTGTCACAGATATCCCATTTTCTACATTTCACCCTTGAGACCTCGTCCCAATGACAATGTGGGGAACCGTTAACATGGCCGCAGGTTGTCTTTATTCTACTGTGGGTATTTCTGTAACTCGAAACTTATTTTTTCACACACATCACATTTTAATAGCATACTGATGAACACGCTTGAATTTAAGTCACTCTGGGGCAGCCTTTACTTGTAATCCCAGAGTCAATCTATTCCTCCTCTCCTCCCCTCACTTTTACCACTCTCCACTCCAATCACACACTCATATTTTGGCATGCCTGGAAAAGACAGGCATCCCCAAATATTGAGTTGTGGCTCACACGCCGGTAGTAACTCTTGTCCCACGGATGCCACCTGAGTTTATAAAAGTCATATAGTGGTCCAATTATCTTATAGCATGTGGCTTGAAAAAAAAAGTTAAATACCTGCAGTAGAATAAAGACAACCTGCGGCCATGTTAACTGTTCCCAACAGCGTCGGCACCGAGACTCAAGGGTGAAATGTAGAAAATGGAGCATCTGTGACAAAAATCAAAGGCATGATGTATCATGTCACAGAAATAAAGGTAGATTGATGCACAATGTGTTTTGGTGTGGAATTCTCCTTTAAACAAAAGCCACCTGATTATCATTTGAATATTTGATCAGCCACTTGATTGACCATCAGGTGATTGTCTAACTGTTCTGTAGCATACATTTGTTTACATTTAGCAGTCCTAATTAGCATGCTTTTAGCGCCAGGTAAACAGTGAACGACTCTGAACTAGGCTACTCTGAACAAAACGTTCACAGAGGATTTGTTTGTCCAAAGCCCACATCTGTTGATCATATGAGCACACATACATGAGGCTGCAGTCAATAATGAACTAACGAGTCGAGTCCAGCTGCACAGAGGAGTGCCCATCACCAACTCCAGCTGTTAATACAGCACGAATAGGATCATACTGCCGCCGTTGGACTGGCCCCATGAAGTGGATGGAGTTGTCGTAACTCTGTCTATACTCTATGGCTCTGGCGGTGGCTAACTACGGCGGCCCAGAAGGGGAAAAATAAGTTAAAAAATCGATTTTGGGAAAATGTGAATCGATGCTAAATCGTGCGGAAGTAAAATCGTGATTTTAACTCAAAATTGTTTTTTATAGGCCTAGTTCACAGAGGTCCCCTCTCCAGTGTTAATCCAGAGTGATTTACTTTAAGCAGAACAAAAAGCATGGCAATACATCACCTGTAGATCAATCAATTCCTAAAGCACTCAATCATATGCACTGGTATATTTACAAATTCATTGTATTCTATCAGGTGAGGAAGTTTTGGGAACACACATTTCGGTGTAAATTTTTACCCCTTCCATCAGAGTGGGTGAACGCTGGTGGAAGGGTGTGTAGTGGACAAGAGGACCTAGCAGAGACCACCCTGTTGGGAGGGTCTGACCTCAGGTTCGATTACCTTGTATACAAGAATGTGTACGCTCTGGCCCATGCCCTCCATGACATGTTGCAGTGTGTGCCAGGAAGAGGGCCTTTCCCTGGGCACAGCTGTGCCAGTTTGCAGACAATGCAGCCATGGCAGGTGGGATATTAATTCAGTTAATTCAGTTTTTTAATTGGGCCCTTAAGTACTGTATGTTTAGTCTCTTGTTCTTTATAATTCTTAATCACATTTCTAGCTTCTCTATTACTTGGAAAAGGTCAACTTCACCACATCTAATGGTGATCGTGTATCTTTTGATGAGAACGGTGATGTTTTACCAATCATCGATATATTGAACTGGGCGTGGCTCCCTGATGGAAGCACAAAGCTTCACAATGTAGGACTGGTCAAGAAGACAACCTCCGGAGATGAAGAATTCACCCTTGATGAAGACAGAATCATGTGGAACTTTAAATCTGCAAAAGTAATGTGGAATTACTTTAAATGTTTGAATTGAGCTCATGTTGTGAATGTAATTTATAGTTAAACTTCATAGTTAAACTGGTCATTTTTACTTTCCTCTGCAGCCTCCTCGGTCAGTGTGCAGTGAGAGCTGTTCTCCTGGAACCCGTGTGGCCAGGAGGAAAGGAGAACCTGTCTGCTGCTTTGACTGCATTGCTTGTTCTGAGGGAGAGTTCAGCAATCGGACTGGTAGGTTTACATTGTGTCACCATGTAAAGTAGGTTATAAGAAGATACATGCCTGTCACTGTAATCATGGTCTATTCTTTAGACTCTACAGAGTGTACCAGTTGTCCAGAGGACTTCTGGTCCAGTCCTCAGCGTGACCACTGTGTCCCAAAGAGCATTGAGTTCCTTTCCTATCATGAGGCCCTTGGAAAATCCTTAACAACCATCTCACTGCTGGGAACATTATTCTGTGCCATTGTCCTGGGGATCTTCATCTATCATCAAGGGACACCCATGGTCCGTGCCAACAACTCAGAACTCAGCTTCCAGCTCTTGCTTTCACTTAAACTATGTTTCTTGTGCTCACTGCTGTTCATCGGCCGCCCCAGACTCTGGACTTGTCAGTTGAGACATGCAGTATTTGGGATCAGCTTTGTGCTGTGTGTCTCCTGTATCCTGGTAAAGACTATGGTGGTGTTGGCTGTGTTCAAGGCCTCCAAGCCTGGAGGTGCAAACATCATGATGTTTTTTGGTGCCCTGCAGCAGAGAGGAACCGTTCTGGTTCTTACTTCAATCCAGGCAATAATCTGCACAGTCTGGCTTGTGTCTGCCTCACCAACTCCTCATAAAAACACAAAATACTATTCTGAAAAGATAGTCTATGAATGCAGTGTTGGATCAATAGTTGGTTTTGGTGTGTTACTAGGTTATATTGGCTTTCTAGCACTCCTCAGTTTCCTCCTAGCATTCATGGTAAGGAATCTTCCAGACAACTTCAATGAAGCTAAGTTAATTACTTTCAGCATGTTGATCTTCTGTGCTGTGTGGATAGCCTTCATCCCAGCATATATCAGCTCTCCAGGTAAATATGCAGATGTTGTGGAGGTGTTTGCTATTTTAGCATCTAGTTTTGGCATTTTGCTGGTGCTGTTTGGACCAAAGTGTTATATAATCATTTTGAAACCTGAGAGAAACACTAAGAAGTCCATCATGGGTCGAGGTGATGCCAAGACGTAGAAGTACAGATTAGTGTATTCATATTGTTGATAACGTAGTAAAACAGTCTGTTTTCTACCATATTAAACTACATTAAATGTAGTTGAATAAAATGATCTAATAAGATAATATATTTATCATTATCTTATTAGAGTATTTTATCAGTCTATGGATCTCTGATTTACCACTCTCTATATATCTGGACTCATTTCACAAACTCAGTCAGGTCAAAGAGATTCTATATAAAGAGGTGACACTTCCATTAAGTTCCATAGAAACAACCAGCCCCAGTGCCTTCACCATATTGGAGTGATGACTTAACTTCCTGACTACTGTTCTGACTTTAGTTTATGGAATCACCACTAGATGGCAGGATCGGCCGAGTTGCCACCATCTTGGAGTGATGACGTCAGTGGCGCCATGGAGCGGCGCTACTGCTACACCATCTAGTGGTGATTCCAATATTTTGTAGAGTGTCGCCTCTTTATATAGACCCTCTTTGGTAAGGTTATATGTTGTCATTCTTGTTTGTTCCTGGACTTTCCGTATTATTGATCCTGTGACTTAACTGTCTGCATTCTTCATTGTAAGAAAGTTTGAACTGCTGCTGTTCTGCCTGCATCTTCATGTAGTATTGCTGTTCTTCGTGTTATTAAATTCTTAAAACTACTGTGGGTGGCTTTGCTTTTGACCAGTGTGATCACTGGTCAAATGGTGGCGCTATAGCAATCAACTGAAATTGCAAACTTTGAACACTCATAACTCATGAACTGCTTGACTCTCAGAAATATATCTTATATTCACCTATGCATCTCCTTATGCCAAACAACTTTTGTATTCTGACTTTTGACCTCTGACCTTTAGATGAGCCGCCATTGTGAATTATATTATATGTAAAATAGTTAAAATGCATCTCCTTCTACAATCTTGAGCTACACATGAACTTTGGCGACATACGAACATGAAATAAGTG
The DNA here is from genome assembly GCA_039105355.1 of Benthosema pterotum. Taxonomy (NCBI): domain Eukaryota; kingdom Metazoa; phylum Chordata; class Actinopteri; order Myctophiformes; family Myctophidae; genus Benthosema; species Benthosema pterotum. Next base: position 4,275,653 of record CM076979.1, read on the forward strand.
TGAATTTTGTTTTTAGTGAAAAAAAAAGTTTTTACGAGCCAATAAAAATTGCTCGTTTGTGAAAATGATTCTATTGCCCCTAATCTACGCATGCAGTGTAATCTGCTTCTGAGATTTTACAGTGAGGTAGAGGGGGATGCCAAATACCACTAAAACCAGTCTTACTGCAATTGCTCAAATGGGGGCGCTATAGCAATTTTTTTAAACTGAAACATTTGAACAAGCATAACTCAGGCCTCGTTTGGCCAAAAATCATGAGAATTATTTCAACACATCTGTCACTTTGAAGCGTGTTACATGTGAACTTTGGCCCCATCTGGACAAAAGTTCAGAAGCAAATTTATTTTCATCAAAAAATGACATTTTTTATAAGCCAGTGAAAATTGCTGGTTTGTGAATTCTTCTGCTTGTTTCTCTCTGGCAACACTGTGTCAACACATTGTGCCAGGTTGTGTGAGAGGAATAAGCATGTGGAACTTGTTTCCACATACTCCTTGACTAATGAGAAACACTTGTGTCAGTTTGAGCTTGTGTCGGCTAAGCTCCACCCTCGGATTGCTGAATTGTGCATATTGGTCATATTTCTTACTGCTTGATCCATCGCATGTATTGTTTCAACATTAATTCAGAAAATTGCTGTGCCTGGATAGCTCAGTCAGTAGTGACCTTGAAACGCAAGGTTGTGGGTTCAATTCCCTCTACTGACAATATGAAGTGTAAGGCTTCATGAACCCTGCCCTGCTCCCACAATTACATGATGTACTTCTTCCTCGTTTCTATGACTTCTTTGTGCATATTATTCTAAATTCAATTCAAATGGCTTTATTGGCATGTTCTCATTGCCTTGCTGCTTTATGCCGTCTTATAGGTTGTTTAATTGTTAACAAAAATTCAGAAGTTTTTAATTCAGAAGTTTGTGCCTGGATAGCTCAGTCAGTAGAGCGCCAGACTTTGGAATGCAAGATCGTGGGTTCAAGTCCCAATGCTGACAATATGAAGTAAGAGTTTCCAAGAAAAAAAACAAACAAACAAAAAAAAGAAACAGTTTTCACTTTGCTTCTACATTCTACATCCGCCAGACTTGGGACCAAAAGGTTGTGGGTTCACGTCCCGCTACTGACAATAAAAAGTGTGAGTCTTCAAGAATCCTGCTCTGCTCCTACAATTGCATGATATATTTCTCCAGTTCAGTCTTCCATGTTTCTATGGCTTATTTGTGCATATTGTTCTTATTGCTTTAGCTGCTTGCTTGGTCCCGTCTTATCACTGCTTGCAGCTATATTTTTGCTTAAAATAGTTACTTTCCCCTTCCCAAACAGTAAACTTTGCTATCGTAACCATGTCGGCAGTCGGAGACCGCCTATGTGTACCATGCCAGTCCATTGAGTTAGCATTAAGCCTATACTAGTGACGGTTGTATCCCTCTGGTGTAATCACTGATGGTTGTTTACATATCATGTTTAGAAACCCAGTGCTAACATTGGCAAAGGGGAACATGCCTTTATTCATAATACTTCACCCCCCCTCTCCTGGCCATGGTGCGTACTGCGTCTTGATCCCCTCTGTTCACTTTGCATTGGAAACGTGTAAGCAATACATTTCCCAGAAGTCTTTGTGTTGATGTCATCAGCTCAATTTCCGCTTTCATCATCACAATGAGCCAAAATTAACCCTATGTTGACAATCCAGATGGATTTTCACCGTAACATTAAATAATCGGCAAATTAAACACTATTAAACATTAAAATACAGGCAACAAGGGTTTGGTGATGAAAACCATCGCGCTAAATAACGGCAAGATGGGAATGGCAGGGAAACTGTTAATGAGACCAACAACTTCATAACCATATGGATCATGTACTTTGGAGAGAACTTAACCTCACAACCAGAACTGTAGACTCACACCAATCATCTGCTGTATAGTCTGAAAAAAAAAAAAAAAAAAAAACACCCCTTCAAACTCCCATCGCACTTACCTGTAGCACTTTCCCTAGCCTTGACAACAACATAGTTCATTTGCCATAATGTGAACTCTGGCATGTTGATTAACGTTACAAATGTAGAGTACGAGCATATGTTGAGAAGTCTTCATAATTGACCATACCATTAACAACCTGCTGTATAGTGTGTGTGTGTGTGTGTGTGTGTGTGTGTGTGTGTGTGTGTGTGTGTGTGTGTGTGTGTGTGTGTGTGTGTGTGTGTGTGTGTGTGTATTTACTCGAATCGGATTGTTGGAAGCTTAAGAACAGAACTTAAGTAAATGTACTTTGTTACTTTCCTCCAATCGTACCTATATGTATCTCTGTGTTGTACCCAGATCAGTGTTGTTTAGATGATGTAATGCCAAGGTGGCACAGGGGATGGAACCACACTGTATAAAACACCTAACAACTGGACAATGGATTTAGAGAAGGGGGGGAGGTTGTTAGAGAGAGGAGGCCAGTCATGAGGGCTTCTTTAGACATACAACTGTTTTCATACTTGATGATGTTCTTCTCTTCCTTCTCTCCTTTGTCTTCCTCCTCTTCCTCTTCTTGTGAGTTACAGGCATCCTTTAATCCCTACAGAATGTACAAGGATGGAGACGTGCTTCTGGGTGGTTTGATTCCCATCCACCTGTTCGCTATGCCCCCTGAGCTGACTTTCACACAGCCCAAGGATCAGAAACCATCCTGTCATAGGTGGGTATCACTAAGGAGACAGCAAGAAAATACCCACCTTGTTTTTATGTAGAGAAATATGAATAGTTGATTGACAGTATGTTGTTTGGCATTGCAATATGAACAAATAAGTAATTTGTAATTCAGTAATTCAAACAAAAACACCATGTACTGTATGCAGATGCAAGGTTTTGCCCGACAGCAGTGTAATTTTGTGTGTTAGGTTTTCCATTGACATGTTCAGGATGGCACAGATCATGGCCTTTGCCATCCATGAGATCAACAGCAGCCCCAGCCTGCTCCCCAACCTGACTCTGGGATACAGTATCTATGACACCTGTTTAACAGCTGGAGTTAGATTGAGTGCAGCGTTGTCTCTGCTCAGTGGGAGAGAGCAGCAGTTTACACTGGACCAGAGCTGTGTCGGCTCTCCTCCAGTACTTGGAATTGTGGGTCCTGGTTCTATTCCTGTCTCTCGATTATTAGGTGTGTACAGAGTGCCCATGGTAAGTTTCCTATTCCATTTCACCATGCCCTATTTTATTTAATTTTCCTTACTTGGCTTTTTGCAAATCTACATGATAAATATTACATAACCGTTGCTCTTGAGAAGAAGCCTTGTCTCCATATTTAAAAAATGTTTTGCCCCATTTTGACATTATACTAGTGTTAGACCAAAGTATCAAACGATCAGTAAGGTCACAGTGTGACTAGGGGTGTGGAGGTTCATCGCTATGTACCACTCACGTTCCTGATGTGAGTGCATCTGTCACTGGGTATCAATGCAACTGATGGGTGAAATCGAGATGCATTGCAAAAAAATGCTTGCATCGGTAAACTGATGTTTTTCCTGATTTATTTCACCCTATTCAGTGTTCCCTATTCTGTTGTGAATGTACCATTAAGAGAAAGGGAAAGGAAAAAAAGCTCTGTAACTCAAAGGCTTACTTTGTGCTACTAAATACTACATCTTCTGCACGTGTGATGCCAGAGCTGGCTGTACTTCTTCTTTTTAAAAAGTTTTCAACTCACCATTTCACAACTTTCCACTACTTTTCTTGGCATAGAAGCCTCAAGCCACAAGAGATCACTCTCTTTGAACAAGCAATGCAATACCTGTAACAAATTATGTTTATGTTTATTTTGGGTCACAGATACATTAAGTAGAGGTTGTTTTTGACTAGCATTGCCCTAGCCTGATTGTCAGACTCTGAGCCATGGCTCAAGAGTCTGACATTGGCCCCATTGTAACCGATTTACAAGGAGGCGGGCCCTTGATTTTCCCTCGACCAATCACTGGAGACGTTGTTTGCAGTCAACAACAACAGTTAACTAGCAGTTAACTAGCAGTTGACTAGCAGTGCAGTTGGCGTCGGACATTTTCACTATTTATAACTAAATGCAGTATTAAAGAATGAAACTCTAGTTACAATGAAACTTTAGTTACAATGAAACTCTAGTTACAATGTAACTCTATAGTTACAATGAAACTTTAGTTACAATGAAACTGAATGGATGTGTGCTGTTTTTTTTATGGGAAACTGCTCTGTTGTGGCAGTTAGATGATCCTCGGTGTTGATTGGCTATTTTTTTAGACCCGCCTCCAACTCCAGCTCATTGGCCGAGCCGTTTTTCCGGACGAGATAAATCGAAACTCTTCATCACAACACCAGACCACAGAACCCAGCTTAGTGGGCGGGGCCCAACGGAGTAGATGGGGTCTGTGGGCTGAACCCAGGCTAGCATTGCCCTAGGGCCACCAGGCCAACTGTTGAACACGCATGACTAAGTACAGCACAGATATTTGATGCTCTTTTTTTTTTTTTTTTTTTTTTTTCTTTTCCAGATGAGTTATGGTTCTGCTTGCTCCTGTCTGAGCGACCGGACTCAGTTTCCATCCACCTTCAGATCAGTGCCAAGTTTTGTCTTCCAGGTGAACTTCTATAACAATAGACCTGTTGGTATATACAGCAATAGTTCATAATTGGTAAAGTTGTCCACCCATGGAGGGCAACTTTTGAGGTGTGTCAGGTTTTGTGCTAGCAGATCTTCAAGTGCAAAATACGATAAAAGTCTCGCAACCGGCACCAACGGGACTCTGCATGGCAGGGGTGTCGTCCTCTCTGATCCAAAGCTACTATTGTCCACATATGCATGTCCTAATCCATGAATGATCTTATCTAAGTGCATTTCTGACAATTTTTCGTCCACTCAGGTGCGAGCTATGATCCAGATTATGAGGCGGTTTGAGTGGTCCTGGGTAGGACTGTTGTTTGCTGATGAAGATACTGGTCGTGATGCCTCCAGATTATTCCAGTCTGGCCTGGACCAGTCTGGTCTGGGTTGTGTGGCTTATTCAGAGGCTCTGCCCTTCCACAAAGACACAGATAAACTCCAGAGGATTGTCACCGTGATGAAGACCTCCACAGCTCGTGTTGTCTTTGCCATTGGATATGGAACCTACATGCATAATGTCTTAGATGAGGTTTGTGTCATGATACATGTAAGACTTAGTTCACATATATCATTCAGATTTGTGCCTGACTGACGGCTGATTGCTGTTTGATTGCTGCTCCAATTCATTGTCAATGGGAGTCACATGGTTTCATCAGTAAAGTTTGTCAGTTGTGATTGTTCTACTCTCCACTGGACATCGGGCAAAATTTACTGATTAAACCACATGATTCCCTTTGAAAATTAATTGTAGCAGCAATCAAACAGCAATAGCAATCAAACAGCAACCAGAGTTCGTTTGGGCACTCAAACTTTACAAATATACAGTATGTGAACTAAGCCTGTGGAGGAAGCTACAGTATTTTGGATATTCATTTGCAGATTTGTAATTGTAATAATCTAAAATGCATTAATTTCTTTGGCAGGTGGTTAAGCAGAATGTGACAGGTCTTCTATGGATCTTTCCTGCCTCTTCGGGTTGGTGGAGAGAAAGTCTCAAGCCTCCTCAATACCTGCCGTACCTGAGAGGTAGTTTGGGTTTTGCCTTCCATCGTGGAGAGATGCCAGGGCTCAATGACTTCTTGGTAAAAATACGTCTTGACCATGAGGATAACATAGTAAGTGTTTTTTTATTTAATTAATCATCATAATTAATCTAACACCCAACTGTTTTGTATTGTGCTTTCTGTACAGCATTACATAATTTACTCATGACTCGTTCTCAGCGTCTTGTTTCTCCAATTGGTCTGACTGTACTCTATGCATATTGACACTATAGCTTGCAGTTAAACAAAATCCACCTACCTGATTATCATTTGAATAACTGATGGCCGACCATCAGCCACTTGATTGACCATCAGGTGATTGTCTAACTGTTCTGTAGCATACATTTGTTTACATTTAGCAGTCATTATTAGTATGCTTTTAGCGTCAGGTAAACACAGTGAACTACTCTGAGCTAGGCTACCCCATGGGGTCAGTCCAATGGTGGCTCTTCTACATACCGGTAGATTTCTTTGGGAACGGGACAGCAAATACACTGTTTCTCTCACACAAACACACACAAACAAAAGGTCCGCTCCTTTCCCCTCTGGACAGGCTTCGCTCAGGCAGGCAGGCTGCCAGTGATGAAACTATTTGTTGCAGAAATAGTGTGCAGTGACCCCATTCGTGCTAATGCAGCACGAATGGGGTCAAACTGTCGCCGCTGGACTGGCCCCATGAAGTGGACAGAGTTGTCATAACTCTGTCTATACTGTATGGCTCTGACTGGGGCTAACTACGGCGGCCCAGAAGGGGAAAAAATAACTAAAAAATTGATTTTGGGAAAATGTGAATCAATGCTGAATTTACTTTAAGCAGAACAAAAAGCACAGCAATACATCACATGTACATCAATGAATCCATCAATAAATTCATAAATCACTCAATCGTATGTACTGGTATATTTACAAATTCATTGTATTCTATCAGGTGAGGAAGTTTTGGGAACACACATTTCGGTGTAAGTTTTCACCCCTTCCACCAGAGTGGGTGAACGCTGGTGGAAGGGTGTGTAGTGGACAAGAGGACCTAGCAGAAACCACCCTGTTGGGTGGGTCTGACCTCAGGTACGATTACCTTTTATACAAGAATGTGTACGCTCTGGCCCATGCCCTCCATGACATGTTGCAGTGTGTGCCAGGAAGAGGGCCTTTCCCTGGGCACAGCTGTGCCAGTTTGCAGACAATGCAGCCATGGCAGGTGGGATATTAATTCAGTTAATTCAGTTTTTTAATTGGGCCCTTAAGTACTGTATGTATGTAAGTATGTATCTTGTTCTTCACAATTCTTAATCACATTTCTAGCTTCTCTATTACCTGGAAAGGGTCAACTTCACCACATCTAATCTTGATCGTGTATCTTTTGATGAGAACGGTGATGTTTTACCAATCATCGATATATTGAACTGGGCGTGGCTCCCTGATGGAAGCACAAAGCTTCACAATGTAGGACTGGTCAAGAAGACAACTTCCGGACATGAAGAATTCACCCTTGATGAAGACAGAATCATGTGGAACTTTGAATCTGCGAAAGTAATGTGGAATTACTTTAAATGTTTGAATTGAGCTCATGTTGTGAATGTAATTTATAGTTAAACTTCATAGTTAAACTGGTCATTTTTACTTTCCTCTGCAGCCTCCTCGGTCAGTGTGCAGTGAGAGCTGTTCTCCTGGAACCCGTGTGGCCAGGAGGAAAGGAGAACCTGGGTGCTGCTTTGACTGCATTGCTTGTTCTGAGGGAGAGTTCAGCAATGAGACTGGTAGGTTTACATTGTGTCACCATGTAAAGTAGGTTATAAGAAGATACATGCCTGTCACTGTAATCATGGTCTATTCTTTAGACTCTACAGAGTGTACCAGTTGTCCAGAGGACTTCTGGTCCAGTCCTCAGCGTGACCACTGTGTCCCAAAGACCGTTGAGTTCCTTTCCTATCATGAGGCCCTTGGAAAATCCTTAACAACCATCTCACTGCTTGGAGCTTTTGTCTCTGCCATTGTCCTGGGGATCTTCATCTATCATCAAGGGACGCCCATGGTCCGCGCCAACAACTCAGAACTCAGCTTCCAGCTCTTGCTTTCACTTAAACTATGTTTCTTGTGCTCACTGCTGTTCATCGGCCGCCCCAGACTCTGGACTTGTCAGTTGAGACATGCAGTATTTGGGATCAGCTTTGTGCTGTGTGTCTCCTGTATCCTGGTAAAGACTATGGTGGTGTTGGCTGTGTTCAAGGCCTCCAAGCCTGGAGGTGCAAACATCATGATGTTTTTTGGTACCTTGCAGCAGAGAGGAACCGTTCTGGTTCTTACTTCAATCCAGGCAGTAATCTGCACAGTCTGGCTTGTGTCTGCCTCACCAACTCCTCATAAAAATACACAATACTACTCTGAAAAGATAGTCTATGAATGCGATATAGGATCAATAGTTGGTTTTGGTGTGTTACTAGGTTATATTGGCTTTCTAGCACTTCTCAGTTTCCTCCTAGCATTCATGGTAAGGAATCTTCCAGACAACTTCAATGAAGCTAAGTTAATTACTTTCAGCATGTTGATCTTCTGTGCCGTGTGGATAGCCTTCATCCCAGCATATATCAGCTCTCCAGGTAAATATGCAGATGTTGTGGAGGTGTTTGCTATTTTAGCATCTAGTTTTGGCATTTTGCTGGTGCTGTTTGGACCAAAGTGTTATATAATCATTTTGAAACCTGAGAGAAACACTAAGAAGTCCATCATGGGTCGAGGTGATGCCAAGACATAGAAGTACAGATTAGTGTATTCATATTGTTGATAACGTAGTAAAAGAGTCTGTTTTCTCTCATATTAAACTACATTAAATGTAGTTGAATAAAATAATCCAATAAGATAATAGATTTATTATTATCTTATTAGAGTATTTTATTAGTCTATGGATCTCTGATTTACCACTCCCTATATATCTGGACTCATTTCACAAACTCAGTCAGGTCAAAGAGATTCTTTATAATGATATGATAATTCCATGAAGTCCCATAGAAACAACCAGCCCCAGTGCCTTCACCATATTGGAGTGATGACTTAACTTCCTGGCTACTGTTCTGACTATAGTTTTTGGAATCACCACTAGATGGCAGGATCGGCCGAGTTGCCGCCATCTTGGAGTGATGACGTCAGTGGTGCCATGGAGCGGCGCTACTGCTACACCATCTAGTGGTGATTCCAATATTTTTAGAGCGTCGCCTCTTTATATAGACCCTCTTTGGTCTATATGTTGTCATTCCTGTTTGTTCCTGGACTTTCTGTATTATTGATCCTGTGACTTAACTGTCTGCATATTTCATCGCGAGATTTTTTGAACTGCTGCTGCTCTGCCTGCATCTACATGTAGTATTGCTGTTCTTCATGTTATTAAATTCTTAAAACTACTGTGGGTGGCTTTGCTTTTGGGTTCAATCCAAACCTTACCCTTGACATGAACAGCTTCTCACATTAACTCATTTGCATAATATTTATTTGTTCATATGAACTAACTAGTCAGACCATGTGGTCCTTGTAATAAGACCACCACCTTCATAACCTCATGGATTATGTAATTTGGAGAGAACTCATCTTCACAACCAAAACTGTAGACTCACACCAAACTGCAGCTGTATAGTCTGAAAACGCACCTCTTCAAACTCCCATAGCACTTACCTGTAGCACTTTCCCTAGCCTTGACAACCTCATAGTTCATTTGCCATAATGTGAACTCTGACATGTTGAGTAACATTAGAAATGTTGAATATAACTGAGCATATGGTCAGCAGTTTTCATAATTGGCATGATAATTGGCCATACCATTAACAACCTGCTGTATTGGGTTTGTTGTATATATTTACTCGAATCGGATCATCAGAAGCTTGAAGGTAGGGGAAGTGATTTGACTTTTGTCAGATATTACCCTTTTTTCTGTTAAAATGCTCTATTACAAGGTGTGCAGACCATATATGGAATTTCTCCCTCCCCCACGTTAGCAGAGGAGCTAATAAAAGTTCCCCAGGTGGAGGGTGAATTCTCCTCCAATCAGAATCGAGCAGCAGGTGTCACGGTCTGCCACTCCAGACCGTGTCACTGCTTCTGTAACTCCTGTCTTTTCCCCTAGTCCAAGCCACAGACCAGTCTCCACCCCCCCATCAGTGCCATGCCCTACTGCAAACCTGCAGCCGCTTGTGCAATCAACTCCTCCCTCTATAACCAGGCTCTTTCCACACACTCACTGCCAGTACATTCACTCTGCTCCTGTGAGAGGTTCCCTGCCAGGTCTTGGAAGGTTTGCCATTGGACTTTGTTATTCTTGACTTTGACTCCCTGAGTAAAGCTTACATGTTTGGACTCACTGCCTTTATAGTTCTGCACTGTGGCTATCTATGCTTAAATGTTATATTAAACTACTATTGAACAGTATTGCTTGTTGCATTTGGGTTCTTTCCTCTGCAAACCGTAACAGAATGGACTGGCCATAATGAACCCAGCAGAGCTCAAGCTTTTCCAAAGGAAGGTGGCAGATTTTGATAGTGTTGTTTCTAGCCTGTTGTCTTCTCCACCTAAGCTGCATGCCAAACTCCAAGTGGAGATAGCCACACTGCAGCAGTGGTTTAAGGAGAGGCCCTGGGTGAGCCATTTTGTCCCCCACCTGGAGGTGGTGCGGGGAAGGCTTAAGGCTTTTGAAAATTACTCTATATGCCATGCTAGTAAGCCAGCTGAGCTATCCATTTGCCTAGGTGTGGTGAGCCTTCAGTCCATCAACCCTGTCCCCAACCATAGGAATGAGTATATTGACTTGCTCACCTATTTCTGTAGAAATGCAAAAATTGAAACCTATTCAGAACCACCTTGTGCCCTAGATGTTTATCTTTAGCCCCTGCTCCGAGACCTCGGGTGCCTGCCACCCAACAACCAGCGCCTGCGCCTCCGCCCCTGGTCCGTCCAGCGCTCCGCCCCTGGTCCGTCCAGCGCCTGCGCCTCCGCCCCTGGTCCGTCCAGCGCTCCGCCCCTGGTCCGTCCAGCGCCTGCGGCTCCGCCCCTGGTCCGTCCAGCGCCAGCGGCTCCACCCCTGGTCCGTCCAGCGCTCCGCCCCTAGTCCGTCCATCGCCTGCGGCTCTGCCTCTGGCCCGTCTAGAGCTCCGCTTCTGGTCTGTCCAGTGCCTGCGTCCAGCCGCCTCCGGAGCCGCCTCCGGAGCCGCCTCCGGAGCCGCCTCCGGAGCCGCCTCCGGAGCCGCCTCCGGAGCCGCCTCCGGAGCTGCCTCCAGAGCTGCCTCCGGAGCTGCCTCCAGAGCTGCCTCCGGAGCTGCCTCCGGAGCTGCCTCCAGAGCTGCCTCCGGAGCTGCCTCCAGAGCTGCCTCCAGAGCTGCTCCAGAGCTTCCTCCGGTGCTTCATCCAGAGCTGCCACCGGAGCTGCCTCCAGGGCTGCCTCCAGAGCTGCCTCCGGTGCCGCATCCAGAGCTGCCTCCGGGGCTGCCTCCTGTGCTGCCTCCAGGGCTGCCTCCTGAGCTGCCTCCTGAGCTGCCTCCTGAGCTGCCTCCAGAGCTGCCTCCTGAGCTGCCTCCTGAGCTGCCTCCTGAGCTGCCTCCTGAGCTGCCTCCTGAGCTGCCTCCTGAGCTGCCTCCTGAGCTGCCTCCAGGGCTGCCTCCAGGGCTGCCTCCAGAGCTGCCTCCAGAGCTGCCTCCAGAGCTTCCTCCAGAGCTGCCTCCAGAGCTGCCTCCAGAGCTTCCTCCAGAGCTGCCTCCAGAGCTGCCTCCAGCCGCCTCCAGAGCTGCCTCCAGAGCTGCCTCCAGCCGCCTCCGGAGCTGCCTCCGAGCAGCCTCCGGCGCCGCCTCCAGATTACCTCTGGGATTACAAGTAAAGTCTGCCCCAGTGTGACGTAAAATTCAAGCGCGTTTATCAGTATACTGTTAAAATGGGATGTGTGTGGGAAAAAAAATACGTTTGGATTTACAGAAATACCCACAGTAGAATAAAGACAACCTGCGGCCATGTTAACTGTTCCCAACGTCGTCATGGTGTAATGTAGAAAATGGGACATCTGTGACACAGGAATCAAGGTAGATTGAGGTCCAATGTGTTTTGGTGTGGAATTCTTCCTTAAGTAAATGTACTTTGTTACTTTCCTCCACTCCTACCTAAATTATATGTATGTTAAGTTCTGCCTTTGTGTGTACCTGTACCCAGATCAGTGTTTTTTAGATGATGTAATGCCAAGGTGGCACAGGGGATGGAACCACACTGTATAAAACACCTAACAACTGGACAATGGATTTAGAGAAGGGGGGGGTTGTTAGAGAGAGGAGGCCAGTCATGAGGGCTTCTTTAGACATACAAATGTTTTCATACTTGATGATGTTCTTCTCTTCCTTCTCTCCTTTGTCTTCCTCCTCTTCCTCTTCTTGTGAGTTACAGGAATCCTTTAATCCCTACAGAATGTACAAGGATGGAGACGTGCTTCTGGGAGGTTTGATTCCCATCCACCTGTTCGCTATGCCCCCTGAGCTGACTTTCACACAGCCCAAGGAACAGAAACCATCCTGTCATAGGTGGGTATCACTAAAGGCCTATTCAGAGATGGATTTTCGGTGCCCACCGCGACCACCGCGACCACCATTGCCTACAATATGACGTCATACCACCGCAACCACCGCACCTCCCAGCCTCCTCTCGGATTTTACTAACCACCGCACCGCGCGGTGGTTCCAGTACTCTAGGAGCACCGGTTGCTTGTTTTTAACGGCTGCCAGCTGGTTAAAAAAAAGAAAAAAAGAAAACACGTACACCACAGCACGGCGGCCAGGAGGAGAACGAAGGGGTTCAATTATATAGACACAATGACATAAACAGAATACGAAATAAACATAAAAGCAGCCAAATTTATTATAATTGAGGGAGGTAGGAAGTAGAGAGAAAAGCAGAGGGGAAAATAAACAAAATGGACGCGAGGAGAACAGGAGAGGGAGGGCGAGGTGCTGCTAGTGGTCTATGAAATAGCGGTGGTCGCGGTGCTCTGAGCGGTGCTCGCGGTGGCCACCGAAATTCCAGACTCTGAAAGAGCCTTAAGGAGACAGCAAAGAAAATACCCACCTTGTTTTTATGTAGAGAAATATGAATAGTTGTTTTACAGTATGTTGATTGGTTTTGTAATATGACCAAATAAGTAATTCATTAAACAAAAACACCATATGTGTTGTGTGTGTTAGGTTTTCCATTGACATGTTCAGAATGGCGCAGATCATGGCCTTTGCCATCCATGAGATCAACAGCAGCCCCAGCCTGCTCCCCAACCTGACTCTGGGATACAGTATCTATGACACCTGTTTAACAGCTGGAGTTAGATTCAGTGCAGCGTTGTCTCTGCTCAGTGGGAGAGAGCAGCAGTTTACACTGGACCAGAGCTGTGTCGGCTCTCCTCCTGTACTTGGAATTGTTGGTCCTGGTTTTATTGCTGTCTCTAGATTATTAGGTGTGTACAGAGTGCCCATGGTAAGTTTCCTATTCTGTGATAACTGCGATCTTATCTACTGATAACGGTAGAATCCGCTGCCTGTTTAACCATGACCTATTTTAGTTAATTTTCCTTACTGGGCTATTTGCAAATCTATATGATATATATTACATAACATAATCATTGCTGGTGAGAATAAACCTTGTCTCCATATTTAAAAATGTTGATGCCCTATTTTGTCATTTTACTAGTATTAGACCAAAGTATGAAACGATCATCAAGGTCACAGTGTGACTAGGGGTGTTGAGGTCCAATAGCCACGTGCCTGAATTGAGGGCATCTGTCACTGAGTATCAATGCAACTGATGAATGAAATTGAGATGCATTGCAAAAAAAATGCTTGCATTGGTAACATCTGATGTTTTTCCTGGTTTATTTCACCCTATTCAGTGTTACCTATTCTGTTACCATTAAGAGAAAGGGAAAGGAAAAAAATCTCTGTGACTCAAAGGCTTACATTCTATAGACCGTTTCGACAACTCCATTTACTCCATGGGGCTAGTCCAATGGACCCTCTTCTACAATGACATCTATGGAATAGGGACAACGTGACCAGGCCCCTCAATGTCGCTCTGTCTTTAGCATACTAGCTGCAGTGCAGCAGCTCTGTAGTCAGGGATACAGTACTACCATACCGAGGCACAGACTATGAAGAGACAGACTAGAAGACCCACGGGTTAAACAAGAGAACTACTGGAAAATGATTTTTAGCAGAATTGTGTCTGAGCTTTGTCTGTTGGTCAATCGGTCATTTCATTGTCAACCTGCCACTGTAGCACTGACAGGTAATGATAATCTGCTGTTATTCCTCTTGTCTGATTCTGTGACACAATTACAAACTTGTGCAATCACTTCATGCTACTAAATACTGTACATCTGCTGCACATCTGAATGATGCCAGAGCTGGCTGTACTGCTTGTTTTTAAATCGTTTTCACAACTTTACACTACTTTTCTCAGCATAGAAGCCTCACTTATATTCTGCAACACGATGGTGTTACATGGCTAGAATTGCAGCTCCACAAGAGGCCGCAGATACATTAAGTAGAGGTTGTGGTTGAATAGCATTGCTCTAGAGGTACCAGACCAACTGTTAAACACCCACGATCTAGTACATTACAGCACATATATTTGCTGCTTTGTTTTTATTCTTTTTTTGTTTTTTTCTTCAGGTGAGTTACGGTTCTGCTTGCTCCTGTCTGAGTGACCGGACTCAGTTTCCATCCTTCTTCAGATCAGTGCCAAGTTTTGTCTTCCAGGTGAATTTCTATAACAATAGACCTGTTGGTATATGTGACCGCATCTGACGCTTTGTGCCTCTTGTCGGACAAGGCTAATTTCCCCTGGGAGCCATGAAAGTGTATTTTTTTATTTTTTACCCAAATTCACTTTTTAACATATTGATACAGTTCAGACTTTGATCTTACTATTCATCCGAACAGTTAGATGATTTGAAGAAGTTAAATGTGTTTATTTTAATCGCCAAATGTCGAGTAATAACGCTACGTTTACCCCGCGATTGGGGGTGGAGAAGTACTTGACTTGGCGATTTGCATACATGATTCTGATTGGTCATGGATTTCATTGTCTTGAGGTTTCACGCTTTGAGTACCACCCAAAGTACCATGTGCTTCTGTGCAGCAGTAGTTCACAATTGGTAAAGTTGTCCACCCATGGTGGGCAACTTGTGAGGTGTGTGAGGTTTTGTGCTTGCAACTCTTCAAGTGCAAAATACGATAAAAGTCTCGCAACTGGCACCAACGGGACTCTGCATGGCAGGGGCGTCCTCCTCCCTTATCCAAAGCTACACTTGCCCACATACACATGTCCCAATCCGTGAATGATCTTATCTAAGAGCATTTCTGTAAATTTTTTATTCACTCAGGTGCGAGCTATGATCCAGATTATGAAGCGGTTCGAGTGGTCCTGGGTAGGACTGTTGTTTGCTGATATTGTCACTGGCCGTGACGCCTCCAGATTATTCCAGTCTGGCCTGGACCAGTCTGGTCTGGGTTGTGTGGCTTATTCAGAGGCTCTGCCCTTCCACAAAGACACAGATAAACTCCAGAGGATTGTGACTGTGATGAAAACGTCCACAGCTCGTGTTGTCTTTGCGTTTGGATATGGAACCTACATGATGAATGTCTTAGATGAGGTTTGTGCTATGATACACGTGAGGCTTAGTTCACATATACTGTATCAGTAAAATTTGTGTGACTGACTGCTAGTTGCTGTTAGATTGCTGCTCCAATTTCATTGTCAAAGGGAGTCGCATGGTTTCATCAGTAAAGTTTGTCTGTTGAGGTTGTTCTTCTCTCTACCGGACATCGGACAAAATTTACTGATTAAACCACTTTACTCCATTTGTAAATTAATTGGAGCAGCAATCAAACAGCAATCAGAGGTCGTTTTGGCGCTCAAACTTTACAAATATACAGTATGTTAACAAAGCCTGTGGAGGAAGATATTTAGGATATTCATTTGCAGATTTGTAATTGAAATAATTTAAAAGGCATGAATTTCTTTGGCAGGTGGTTAGGCAGAATGTGACAGGTCTGCTATGGATCTTTCCTGCCACCTCAGGTTGGTGGAGAGAAAGTCTCAAGTCTCCTCAATATCTACCGTACCTGAGAGGTAGTTTGGGTTTTGCCCCCCATCGTGGAGAGATGCCAGGGCTCAATGACTTCTTGTTAAAAATACGTCCTGACGATGACCATGAGGATAACATAGTAAGTGTCTTTTTAATTACTTGTCGTAATTAATTTAATACGACACAGAGAAATGCAGATCTCCAGTGAATCTTTGAAAGAGTAGATGTTCACAGAGGTTCCCTAATGGCCACTATTGAGGGAATTAAATCGTCGATTTTATTATAGATGTTCATGAATCTCTACTTCCTTCCAGTGTCATTCCAGAGTGATTTACGTTAAGCAGAACATAAAGCACAGCAATACATCACATGTACATCAATCAATCCCCCAATCAACTCATACATCACTCAATCGTATGTATTGGTATATTTACCAATTCATTGTATTATTTCATATTTTTATTTCATTGTATCAGGTGAGGAAGTTTTGGGAACACACATTTCGGTGTAAATTTTCACCCCTTCCACCAGGGTGGATGGACGCTGGTGGAAGGGTGTGTAGTGGACAAGAGGACCTAGCAGAGACCACCCTGTTGGGTGGCTCTGACCTCAGGTACGATTACCTTTTATACAAGAATGTGTACGCTCTGGCCCATGCCCTCCATGACATGTTGCAGTGTGTGCCAGGAAGAGGGCCTTTCCCTGGGCACAGCTGTGCCAGTTTGCAGACAATGCAGCCGTGGCAGGTGGGATATTAATTCTATTCTATTCTATTCTATTCTATTCTATTCTATTCTATTCTATTCTATTCTATTCTATTCTATTCTATTCTATTCTATTCTATTCTATTCTTCTATTATTTATTTATTTGTGAGCATGTAAAAACAACTTTTGAAACCACATATTATTGGTTGTGCAGTTGATGCTTAGTAATATGTTGTTGTTGTTGTTGTTGTTTAAGTTTATCTCACCTTAACAACATATTTATTGTATTATTTTAATTGGTCCCTTAAGTATATTTTAGTCTCTTGTTCTTTGTGATTCTTCATCATATTTCTAGCTTCTCTATTACTTGGAAAAGGTCAACTTCACCACATCTAATGGTGATTGTGTATCTTTTGATGAGAATGGTGATGTTTTACCAATCATCGATATATTGAACTGGGCGTGGCTCCCTGATGGAAGATCAAAGCTTCACAATGTAGGACTGGTCAAGAAGACAACCTCCGGACATGAAGAATTCACCCTTGATGAAGACAGAATCATGTGGAACTTTGAATCTGCGAAAGTAATGTTGAATTACTTTAATTGTTTGAATTGAGATCATGTTGTGAACGTAATTTATAGTTAAACTGGTCATTTTTACTTTCCTCTGCAGCCTCCTCGGTCAGTGTGCAGTGAGAGCTGTTCTCCTGGAACCCGTGTGGCCAGGAGGAAAGGAGAACCTGTCTGCTGCTTTGACTGCATTGCTTGTTCTGAGGGAGAGTTCAGCAATGAGACTGGTAGGTTTACATATAGCTTTGTAAAGTAAGTTGTAAGAAGACACATGCCTGTCTCTTTAAACTTGGTCTATTCTTTAGACTCTACAGAGTGTACCAGTTGTCCAGAGGACTTCTGGTCCAGTCCTCAGCGTGACCACTGTGTCCCAAAGACCATTGAGTTCCTGACCTACCATGAGGCCCTTGGAACATCCTTAACAACCATCTCACTGCTGGGAACATTAATCTGTGCCATTGTCCTGGGGATCTTTATCTATCATCAAGGGACGCCCATGGTCCGTGCCAACAACTCAGAACTCAGCTTCCAGCTCTTGCTTTCACTCAAACTATGTTTCTTGTGCTCACTGCTGTTCATTGGCCGTCCAAGACTCTGGACTTGTCAGTTGAGACATGCAGTATTTGGGATCAGCTTTGTGCTGTGTGTCTCCTGTATCCTGGTAAAGACCATGGTGGTGTTGGCTGTGTTCAAGGCCTCCAAGCCTGGAGGTGCAAACATCATGATGTTTTTTGGTGCCTTGCAGCAGAGAGGAACAGTTCTGGTTCTTACTTCAATCCAGGCAATAATCTGCAGTGTTTGGCTTGTGTCTGCCTCACCAACTCCTCATAAAAACACACAATACTATTCTGAAAAGATAGTCTATGAATGTGATATAGGCTCAATAGTTGGTTTTGGTGTGTTACTAGGTTATATTGGCTTTCTAGCACTCCTCAGTTTTCTCCTTGCATTCATGGTAAGGAATCTTCCAGACAACTTCAATGAAGCTAAGTTAATTACTTTCAGCATGTTGATCTTCTGTGCTGTGTGGATAGCCTTCATCCCAGCATATATCAGCTCTCCAGGTAAATATGCAGATGTTGTGGAGGTGTTTGCTATTTTAGCATCTAGTTTTGGCATTTTGCTGGTGCTGTTTGGACCAAAGTGTTATATAATCATTTTGAAACCTGAGAGAAACACTAAGAAGTCCATAATGGGTCGAGGTGATGCCAAGACGTAGAAGTACAGATTAGTGTATTGGATACATATTTTTGATAACGCTCTAAAGTATATTTTCTATCATATTAAACTACATTAAATGTTGTTGAATAAAATAATCTATTAAGATAATAGATGTTTGTCTCTGACTACATTTTAGTCAGAGAAAAACATTTATTATCTTATTAGAGTATTTCATTAGTCTATGGGTCTCTGTTTTACCACTCTCTATATATCTGGACTCATTTCACAAACTCAGTCAGGTCAAAGAGATTCTATATAAAGAGGTGACACTTCCATTAAGTCCCATAGAAACAACCAGCCCCAGTGCCTCCGCCATATTGGAGTGATGACTTAACTTCCTGACTACTGTTCTGACTTTAGTTTATGGAATCACCACTAGATGGCAGGATCGGCCGAGTTGCCACCATCTTGGAGTGATGACGTCAGTGGTGCCATGGAGCGGCGCTACTGCTGCGCCATCTAGTGGTGATCCCAATATTTGAGTGTCGCCTCTTTCTAAGACTCTCTTTGGTCAAGTTATTCGTTGTCATTCCTGTTTGTTCCTGGACTTTCCGTATTATTGATCCTGTGACTTAACTGTCAGCATTCTTCATCATAAGAATGTTTTAACTGCTGCTGTTCTGCCTGCATTTTGATGTAGAATTGCTGTTTTTCATTAAATTTCATTAAATCCTTAAAATCTACTGTGACTACTGTGGGTGGCTTTGCTTTTGGTTTCAATCTAAACCTTACCCTTGACATAAACAGCTTCTCACATTAATTAATTTGCATAATATTTATTTGTTCATATGTACTAACTAGTCAGATCATGTGGTCATTGTAATAAGACCACCTTCATAACTCATCTTCAGAACCAAAACTGCAGCTGTATAGACTGAAAATGCAGCTCCTCAAACTCCCATAGCACTTACCTGTAGCACTTTCCCTAGCCTTGACAACCTCATAGTTCATTTGCCATAATTTGAACTCTGGTATGCTGAGTAACGTTAGAAATGTTGAGTATAACTCAGCATATGCTGAAAAGTTTTCATAATTGGCATGATAATTGACTATACCATTAACAACCTGCTGTATAAGGTGTGTGTATATTTACCAGGGGCAGATTGGCCATCTGGAGTACAGGGGGTTTTCCCGGTGTCCTGCGCCACCTAGTGGCCTGGATTGGGTATTTTTTTTTTTTATTCATAGGCAAAATTGTTCCCGTGGGAAAACATGCGCCAATCCGCCCCTGATATTTATTCAAATCGGATTGTCAGAAGCTTAAGTACAGTACTTAAGTAAATGTGCTTTGTTACTTTCCTCCACTCGTACCTAAAGTATATGTATATTAAGTCCTGCCTCTGTGTGTACCTGTACCCAGATCAGTGTTGTTTAGATGATGTAATGCCAAGGTGGCACAGGGGATGGAACCACACTGTATAAAACACCTAACAACTGGACAATGGATTTAGAGAAGGGGGGGAGGTTGTTAGAGAGAGGAGGCCAGTCATGAGGGCTTCTTTAGACATACAACTGTTTTCATACTTGATGATGTTCTTCTCTTCCTTCTCTCCTTTGTCTTCCTCCTCTTCCTCTTCTTGTGAGTTACAGGCATCCTTTAATCCCTACAGAATGTACAAGGATGGAGACGTGCTTCTGGGTGGTTTGATTCCCATCCACCTGTTCGCTATGCCCCCTGAGCTGACTTTCACACAGCCCAAGGATCAGAAACCATCCTGTCATAGGTGGGTATCACTAAGGAGACAGCAAGAAAATACCCACCTTGTTTTTATGTAGAGAAACATGAATAGCTGATTGACAGTATGTTGATTGGTTTTGTAATATAACCAAATAAGTCATTCATTAAACAAAAACACCATGTACTGTATGCAGATGCAAGGTTTTGCCCGACAGCAGTGTAATTGTGTGTGTTAGGTTTTCCATTGACATGTTCAGAATGGCGCAGATCATGGCCTTTGCCATCCATGAGATCAACAGCAGCCCCAGCCTGCTCCCCAACCTGACTCTGGGATACAGTATCTATGACACCTGTTTAACAGCTGGAGTTAGATTCAGTGCAGCGTTGTCTCTGCTCAGTGGGAGAGAGCAGCAGTTTACACTGGACCAGAGCTGTGTCGGCTCTCCTCCAGTACTTGGAATTGTGGGTCCTGGTTCTATTGCTGTCTCTAGGTTATTAGGTGTGTACAGAGTGCCCATGGTAAGTTTCCTATCCTGTTTCACCAAGGCCTATTTTATTTAATTTGCCTTACTTGGCTATTTGCAAATCTACATGATAAATATTACATAACCGTTGCTCTTGAGAAGAAACCTTGTCTCCATATTTAAAAATTTTATTGCCCCATTTTGTCATTATACTAGTGTTAACCAAAGTATCAAACGGTCAGTAAGGTCACAGTGTGACTAGGGGTGTGGAGGTTCATCGATGTGCATCAATAGCCACGTTCCTGAAGTGAGTGCATCTGTCACTGGGTTCCAATGCAACTGATGGGTGAAATTGAGATGCATTGCAAAAAAATGCTTGCATCAGTAAAATTTGATGTTTTCCCTGATTTATTACTACTGAAGCACAATTTTTAGCACAATTGTCTCTGGGCTTTGTCTGTTGGTCAATCGGTCAGCTCATTGTTAACCTGTCACTGTAGTACTGACAGGTAATGATCATCCGCTGTTATTGTTCTTGCCTGATTCTGTGACGCAATTGTAAATCTGCTTTGTGCTATTAAATACTGTACATCTTCTGCACATATGAATGATGCCAGAACTGCTTTTTTTTTTTTTCAACCCACCGTTTCACAACTTTCCACTACTGTTCTTTAGCATAGAAGCCTCATTTATATTCTGCAACATGACAGTGTTGCATGCCTAAAATTGCAGGTCCACAAGCTCTCAGTATCAGCATGACGTGGATGCTGCAATGTGTCGTGAGCTTGTAGAACTTACTCTATCTATCTGCTATCTCTGCTATCTATATAAAATGTTTTAGCTAATAATGCTGGAGTATATTCATTTTCAGTGGGTGACCTGTAAATTAATGTTTTATATTTGTTTCTTTTCTAATCATGTAACATTAATCAATGCACAATATAATTTAATATTTTAACCCTCTATAGGCCTAAACATCAAATTATCAATAACCAGCAGAGAGCAGAGCTCAGCAGGCCTTTTGTTTACTTAATAAAAGTTTGGTTGTCAGGGATGCAAACAATAAAAAAAAAACAATATTTGTTTTGGATTTAAATGCATTTTGACATTACAAATTAACAGATCTTCAATATAAATCCTATTTAATATGTTGAATAGTCTTAAAATCACATCAAATTTGTGCAATTTCCAGTCTCTGCCTCAGCCAGTTGATTGCCATGACAACCCACACCTGCTAATTGATTACTTAATCATTCCACTTTCCACAGTCAGTCTGCAGCTCTCTGCAGAACCAGGCAGACAGATACAGACATCTCCATATGCGAGACGGACAGATAAAACTCTGCATGGTAGAAGATCTACCACAGGCAGTGCTCTAAAACTTTGACTTATGGAGGTTGGCCATATCACTCTGTTTGAACAAACAATGTGATAACTATAATCTTGTTCAAAAACATGGAAACAACAAATTATATTACTATTGTGGGCCGCAGATACATTAAGTAGAGCCTAAGGTAGGTGCCCTAGAGGTACCAGACCAACTGTTGTACACCCATGATCTATTACATTAGACCAGATATTTGATGTTTTGTTTTTATTCTGTTCTTTTTGCCCCAGATGAGTTATGGTTCTGCTTGCTCCTGTCTGAGTGATCGGACTCAGTTCCCATCATCCTTCAGATCAGTGCCAAGTTTGTTCTTCCAGGTGAAATTCTATAATACAATAGACCTGTTGGTATATACAGCAATAAGTAAGGGATAACACCCGACGAGCCGGTATTTGTTTCCTATTAACTGACCGAGGCGCAGCCGAGGTCAGTTAGTTAGGAAACAAATACCGGCTCGAAGGGTGTTATCCCACTTATTACATGGCTTACGTCAGTGGTTTTCAACCAGTGGTCCGAGGACCACCAGTGGTCCTTGAGAGGGTGACGGCAACGGCATGTAAACAACCAAATACGTAGCTAAGTGCTAACCAAATGGACCCGCTAACGGCGTGCTGGAACTAAATGCGGAAGCGCACCGCGGGCTTACGTCAGTGGTTTTCAACCAGTGGTCCGAGGACCACCAGTGGTCCTTGAGAGGGTGACGACAACGGCATGTAAACAACCAAATACGTAGCTAACCAAATGGACCCGCTAACGGCGTGCTGGAGCTAAATGCAGAAGCGCAGCACGGATTGATATGAACACAGCTGTTTGCACTTTGGGGAACTTGTTTATGCAGCGGTCAATAATAGCGCCGAGTAGGAGGAATACTGGAAGTGCAAGAGCAAAAAAGGGCCTGCCACAAGTATTAGCGTTAATGGCATAAGAACACACTTCAGGTTGACTTTAATGCATATAGGGAGTCGCTCAAAAAATACAACTACTACGTCAAAACAGCTAGACAACAATACTTCTCACAAATCATAACCAGTGCTTAATTTGTAACTCGGGAGGTGCCGGAGCGCGCGCGCATGCATGTGCGTGCACGTGCGCGCACCCGCGCACCGAAAAACATGCGCAGAAAAGTCGATTTTTTGCGGAAGATTATTGTGTGTGTGCGTGCGTGCACGCATGCGTCTCTCTCTCTCTCAGACACACGCAGTGTGTGTCTGAGAGAGAGAGAGAGAGAGAGAGAGAGAGAGAGAGAGAGAGAGAGAGAGAGAGAGAGAGAGAGAGAGACGCACTATGGCACACACACTTTGTAAAGAGCCGATCCACAAGCTCAAATGTGTCGCGCAGTGTGCTTGTGACCACAAAATGTAGGGGTCCGGCTGCTTCCTGGGTACCTTTTAATCATTATAGCGATCATATTCCACCGTGTCTCGCGAGGGAGGGGGAGACGGTCAGCCGGTGGGAACAGCAGCAGCAGCAGCAGTAGCCCCGCTAGTATAGCAACGTGTGAGAACTGTGAACTGTGTGAGCCTGCTGCCTGAGACTGAGCTGCGAGCGACCAAATCCCTCCCCGACTCTCGATAAACATCCCATAGCTGGGAAGGCTCAGCCTCAGAGTGGTATCCTATAGCAACGACTGAAATGAACGGGGATGTATTGGCTGGATTGCCACCATTGCCACTCATTTCTCCCGGATAGGTCTCTGCAGGTGGGGGAGCGCCACCTGCAGGTGGGGGAGCGCCACCTGCAGGTGGGGGAGCGCATGTGGAGCAAGGGGGAGCGGCGCTCCGCCTTGCTCCGGCAGAAATTAACCCCTGATCATAACCTATAACCTACATAATGCTACGTTTATCTTTAACACAATTGACAAACGTATAAATCCACCAAGACCTGGAACACTCCTGGGAGAAATGCAATGAGCTTGCCTCTTACTTCAACAACAAAATAATAAATATTTGGAATAATATCATTCCTACTTCCACTTAGTGTAATCTCAGTGGAACCGTCACTCAATGTACTTTTTTCCTAATTTTCTGTCTATCAATCATATGGAACTACAAGACGTAGTGAAAGAATTAAGCTCAGCAACATGTGGACTCGGTCCAATACCCACAACCTTTTAAAAAAATGTCTTCCTTGCATGGCTGAAGATGTTCTGGACATTGTTAATTCGTCACTATTAATGGAATTTGCCCCACTAATCTCAAACATGCTATTATATCACCTTTTATTAAAAAAATAAATAAATGTTGACACACTTCTCTTTGAGAATTATAGACCAATTTCAAATCTCCTAATTCTTGAAAAGGTTGTCTATAAACAGTTATAAAATTACCTGTCACCAAATAATTTACAGCATTTGATGTCTTAACAGTCTGGCTTTAGAACAAATCACAGTACTGAAACGGCCCTGGTTCGCCTCTGTTCTAGTTCTTTTGGATTTAAGTGCAGCGTTTGATACCATGCATCATGCCATTCTCCTCCATAGACTCGAACACTGCCTTGGCTTTAAAGGCAATTTCCTTGCCTGGTTGGTATCTCTGGAAGGTCTTTTTCTGTAGCCATTGGTACGTATTCACCACACAAAGTTGATGTTCCATTTGCGGTCCCTCAAGGATCAATTCTGGGACCATTACTTTTCAATCTTTACATGATTCCACTTGGGGCCATTAAACAATATAACTCTCATATGAATCCTATGCTGAGGATACGAAAGTATATATTTCTGTCCCTTCGAACAAACGCAACTCAGTGAATGAGCTGGTACAGTGCATGTCGGACATCAAAGAGTGGATGAATAACAACTTTTTAAAGCTGAACGATGACAAAACTGAAATATTGATTTTTTTTGAAAATTTAAAAAGTGCTATATGAATAAACTTGACTTGACTTGAGGACTTTGAGAATAGAGGGGCCAGCAGACCTGTAAATACAGTAGCGTCGCCATAATCTAAAACAAAAAGAAAGGTAGCCTCAATAATTGACCTCCAACAGGATAACGCAAAGCAAGCTTTGTTTATGTATAAGAAACCAATTTTTTGTCATAGTTTGGTAACAACGCTATGGATCTGAAGTTTAAAAGACAATTCATCATCAAGCCGAATTCCAAGGCACTTATATTCAGAGTCCCCTAAGTGCATTTCTTCTTCCATTCTTTGTCTACTCAGGTGCGAGCTATGATCCAGATTATGAGGCGTTTTGAGTGGTCCTGGGTAGGACTATTGTTTGCTGATGATGATACTAACCGTGATGCCTCCCGCTTATTCCAGTCTGGCCTGGACCAGTCTGGTCTGGGTTGTGTGGCTTATTCAGAGGCTCTGCCCTTCCACAAAGAGACAGATAAACTCCAGAGGATTGTCACTGTGATGAAAATGTCCACAGCTCGTGTTGTCTTTGCATTTGGATATGGAACCTACACGCATAATGTCTTGGATGAGGTTTGTGTAATGATGATGTGAGGCTTAGTTCAGTAAAATTTGTGCCTGACTGACCGCTGGTTGCTGTTTAATTGCTGCTCCAATTCAGTGCCAATGGGAGTCATATGGTTTAATCAGTTTGTCTAGTGTGATTGTTCTACTCTCCACTGGACATCGGGCAAAATTTACTGATTAAACTAAATGATTCCCTTTGAAAATTAATTGGATTAGCAATCAAACAACAAACAGAGGTCGTGGAAGCTAATTAGGATGTTCAATTGCAGATTTGTAATTAGAATAAGCTAAAATGCATTAATTTCTTTGGCAGGTGGTTAGGCAGAATGTGACAGGTCTGCTATGGATCTTTCCTGCCACTTCAGGTTGGTGGAGAGAAAGTCTCCAGTCCCCTCAATACCTGCCCTACCTGAGAGGTAGTTTGGGTTTTGCCTTCCATCGTGGAGAGATGCCAGGGTTCAATGACTTCTTGTTAAAAATACGTCCTAACGATGACCATGAGGACAGCATAGTAAGTGTTTTATAATTAATCATCTCAATTAATGTAACACAAGCAACCACAATGGGCAATAATGTGCTTACGGCATTTTTGCACAATGTATGCATTTATGCATGCGTGGACTTTTTAACAAGAGATGTCCACAGATTTTCCCGGTTGGCCCCTATTGAGGGAATGAAATTGTTAAATAATTTCATTATAGGTACCCATAAATTCCTAATTTCACACACTGTTAATCCAGAGCGATTTACGTTAACCAGAATAAGATCACATGTTCAATGAATCCATCACTTAATCAATCCATGAATCAATTCATAAATCACTCCATCGTATTTACTGGCATTTTTACAAATTCATTGTATTCTATCAGGTGAAGAGGTTTTGGGAACAGACATTTCGGTGTAAGTTTCCACCCCTTCCACCAGAGTGGATGGACGCTGGTGGAAGGGTGTGTAGTGGACAAGAGGACCTAGCAGAGACCACCCTGTTGGGTGGGTCTGACCTCAGGTTCGATTACCTTGTATACAAGAATGTGTACGCTCTGGCCCATGCCCTCCATGACATGTTGCAGTGTGTGCCAGGAAGAGGGCCTTTCCCTGGGCACAGCTGTGCCAGTTTGCAGACAATGCAGCCGTGGCAGGTGGGACATTAATTCGATTCTATTCATCCATTCATTTATTATTTACGCATGTAAAAACAACTTTTGAAAACACATTATTGGGTTACAACATATTTATTTCATTATTTTAAATGTTTATGTCTTCTTCATGATTCTTCATCACCATTTCTAGCTTCTCTATTACTTGGAAAAGGTCAACTTCACCACATCTAATGGTGATCGTGTATCTTATGATGAGAATGGTGATGTTTTACCAATCATCGACATATTGAACTGGGCGTGGCTCCCTGATGGAAGCTCAAAGATTCACAATGTAGGACTGGTCAAGAAGACAACCTCCGGACATGAAGAATTCACCCTTGATGAAGACAGAATCATGTGGAACTTTGAATTAGGAAAGGTGATTTCATCTTTCCAATTTTTTTTAATTGAGCTAAATTTCAGTTTTTTTTTTTTTTTTTTAAATTGAACTCCTGTTGTGAAGGTAATTTATACGTTGTAGTTGAACTGGTCATTTTTACTTTCCTCTGCAGCCTCCTCGGTCAGTGTGCAGTGAGAGCTGTTCTCCTGGAACCCGTGTGGCCAGGAGGAAAGGAGAACCTGTCTGCTGCTTTGACTGCATTGCTTGTTCTGAGGGAGAGTTCAGCAATGAGACTGGTAAGTTTACATTGTGCAGCCATGTAAAGTAGGTTATAATAAGATACATGCCTGTCACTGTAATCTTGTCCTCTATTTTAGACTCTACAGAGTGTACCAGTTGTCCAGAGGACTTCTGGTCCAGTCCCCAGCGTGACCACTGTGTCCCAAAGGCTGTTGAGTTCCTTTCCTACCATGAGGCCCTGGGAATCTCCTTAACAACCATCTCACTGCTGGGAGCTTTTGTCTCTGCCATTGTCCTGGGGATCTTCATCTATCATCAAGGGACGCCCATGGTCCGTGCCAACAACTCAGAACTCAGCTTCCAGCTTTTGCTTTCACTCAAACTATGTTTCTTGTGCTCACTGCTGTTCATTGGCCGTCCCAGACTCTGGACTTGTCAGTTGAGACATGCAGTATTTGGGATCAGCTTTGTGCTGTGTGTCTCCTGTATCCTGGTAAAGACTATGGTGGTGTTGGCTGTGTTCAAGGCCTCCAAGCCTGGAGGTGCAAACATCATGATGTTTTTTGGTGCCTTGCAGCAGAGAGGAACCGTTCTGGTTCTTACTTCAGTCCAGGCAATAATCTGCACAGTCTGGCTTGTGTCTGCCTCACCAACTCCTCATAAAAATACACAATACTACTCTGAAAAGATAGTCTATGAATGCAATGTTGGATCAATAGTTGGTTTTGGTGTGTTACTAGGTTATATTGGCTTTCTAGCACTCCTCAGTTTCCTCCTAGCATTCATGGTAAGGAATCTTCCAGACAACTTCAATGAAGCTAAGTTAATTACTTTCAGCATGTTGATCTTCTGTGCCGTGTGGATAGCCTTCATCCCAGCATATATCAGCTCTCCAGGTAAATATGCAGATGTCGTGGAGGTGTTTGCTATTTTAGCATCTAGTTTTGGCATTTTGCTGGCGCTGTTTGGACCAAAGTGTTATATAATAATTTTTAAACCTAAGAGAAACACTAAGAAGTCCATCATGTGCCGAGGTGATGCCAAGACATAGAAACAGATTACTGTATCGGACATAATATATTGCTGATAACCTTCTAAAAGAGTCTGTTTTGACGATATTAAACTACATTTAGTCAGAGACAAACATTGATTATCTGTGGTAATAAAATACATAATACTGCTTGTTTATTGTGACAATAAAACCTGAACACCCCTCCTTTACCTGTGTGTTCAAATACAGTAAATACAGAAGTAAATTAAGACTAAATTAAAAGTAAATTATATTTGCAAGTTAATTATTATTATTACACCAATCTTCTGCTGTATATTCTAAAAACACACGTCTTCAAACACCCATAGCACTTACCTATAGCAGTCCTCCTAGCCTTGACAACCTTTCAGTCCATTGCTGGAAGGAGCAGGAGGGAAGAAACTGTGATATCGAGGTGGAGATTTGGTCACACAGGTTTGAATGCAGCATTATATAAAATAGGAAATAGAAAGATGACGATGGAGATATGATTTGGCAGAGATCAAGGATCAAGGATCAAGATATGGTTTGATAGATAAGGACAATGATCGGGGAAAGGATTTGGAGATAGGGGTTATAGTTTTATACTGGACTATCTTAAAAGCAACACATATAATACAGTATGATAGAATTTGATCAAGGATAACTCAGCAATCCAACTATGAATAAAGAATTTCAAGAAACCAGTAGGTGGCGGTAATGTTTCTAAAGATTTGCCAACCATGAATAAACCCAAGAAGAAGAAGTACCCGCTCATTCTCTCAACCAGCTCAGTTGTTTTCAGTTTTGTTTGTGTTCCTCAACCAGCATTCTTTTGGTTTCCCCTTTTTGGTGTCCGTGAGCAAACCCTTCAGTTTTACACTCTCCCACTAATCTCTGCCCTGCCTTGGGACAGGTAAGACAAAGGCCTCTATGTGCAGTCATCATAGAACTTGTTAATCACACTAGGTAAGGGCTTGGTGCACAACTACTGCATGACAATATGTAAATACTTCTAGGGTAAGTGTGCACTATGCGCTTTTACTCTAAACTGTGTTCTTTATTTGCACCTCTATGCTCTATAGGCAAAGCAAGGCCCCAGCTGGTATTTCATCATGGGATGGTATGGGAGTTGTGGAGCTACTGATGTGCCATGTGAACGGGTGAGAATGATGCATCAAATGGTTACAATGTGTATTATCCATGATGATTTAGCGTGGCTACCACCACAGTCACAGTATGTCCCTCTCCCCACAATAGTTGTTGTAATCATACTCAAGTTCAAGTTTCGTTTTATTGGTCTCCCGAAGGAGAAACTTGTCTTGGAGACAGGACCACAGCTGCATACATAGGAGAATAGACAAAAAACAAACCAGCAGACAACACAACACAAAAACAAATAACATACACACCCTAAGTGCTTACCCCTATGTAAGGGGAAATGACTACCTATTTAACAGTTTTATAGAAAGAGGTACAAATGAATGTTTGAAACGGTTGTGTCTGCACTGTGGTGTCCTATACCTTCTACCTGATCTCATGAGTTCATATTCTGAGTAAAGAACATGTGAGGGGTCTGAGAGTGCATGCAATGGCGTTATATTCAAACATTGCTATCAAGCAGTAGCTTCTGGACACCTCATTGTGTAAAACTATTACTACATGACAGGCTATAGTTATCATTTCATCACATCAGTGTTTGTATGATTCCTGTACAATGAAGACATTATTGAGCAAAGCAATCAATGGCATGTCTTAAAACCACTATACGCAGTAATGTCGGACACTGTACATATTTATCTATTTAAAAATATACGGTATATAATTTGCATACAATTGCAAAAAAAAGTAAGTAAGTTTGAAATCATTTTTTGCAAGTAGAAATGCGCCTGGACATTGCAGGGTATAATTAGCCCTTCACCAAGTCCCTCCCCAATCTGGCCTTGTCCAATAAGAACGTTACAAGTGGAAATGCTTGACGAGGAAAGCTTGACCTGCACTGGACTAGCAACAGTGTTCAAGAATTTGAATTGGCATTGGACAGTGAACAAAGGAAAAGGGCTCATTAACCATGGAACACTGTCATGCTGTACACTGTATTTCCTCAAGGGGGCAGGCTTGTCAACCAGTCTGTTTAGTTTATACAGCAGCATACTTCTGACCACTGTTCTTCATCACCTTCCATGAAAACTACATCCTGATTATAAGCCTTCTAACTGCTATGTGAAGTCCTGCTTCACATGCACACCCAGAGTCAGTGTTGTTTAGATCAGGGCTTTTCAACCTTTTTACCGCCAAGGACCATCATTCTGACTCTGAGCAACCCCGGGACCACCACTACTGTGTCCCATGCGCTAACCAGGACCCTAACCCTAACCCTGACCAGGGCTGCTACATCTCTCGCAGGACCGTCCCAAAGATATGGGGATTAAATTGAGGCCTTCATGTCATTTGTTAAAGCTGTTATTTATACAGTAGGGCCAGCAGGCTAGATTCCATTATTTATGAAGATACATTAATACATAGCACTTTTTAAGTAAAGAGGTTGGCCGAAATTATTTTTAACGGACCATCAAGCATCCGCCAGATGATGTAATGCCAGTGTTGTTAAGATGATGTAATGCCAGTGTTGTTAAGATGATGTAATGCCAGTGTTGTTAAGATGATGTAATGCCAGTGTTGTTAAGATGATGTAATGCAGGGGATGGAACCACTAACCTGGGTAAACGGACTCCCCCTGCTGGACAACATACATTTGCGTACCCTCCCGCAGCCAGAGTCTCAAACATAGTAATAGGAGGCGTTCAGCTGGAATCTGATTTTGATTCCAGGCATTCCGGACACTGATTGGCCGAAGGGGTTGTCCGTCAACGCCACTACTCCCTCCTAGCTCCTGCCCCACTGCTAAACAGTTATACATGTAGTGGGGAATATGCCAGAGCCCTCCTGAGACCGCAGGGGAGGGGGCGCTTCACGAGGCTATGGAACCACACTGTATAAAACACCTAACAACTGGACAATGGATTTAGAGAAGGGGGGGAGGTTGTTAGAGAGAGGAGGCCAGTCATGAGGGCTTCTTTAGACATACAACTGTTTTCATACTTGATGATGTTCTTCTCTTCCTTCTCTCCTTTGTCTTCCTCCTCTTCCTCTTCTTGTGAGTTACAGGCATCCTTTAATCCCTACAGAATGTACAAGGATGGAGACGTGCTTCTGGGAGGTTTGTTTCCCATCCACCTGTCCTCTGTTCCCCCTGAGCTGACTTTCACACAGCCCAAGGATCAGAAACCAACCTGCCGTTGGTGGGTATCACTAATGAGTCAGCAAGAGAACACCATCCTTGTTTTGATGTATAGAAACTGATTATATTGGATGATTTTTTTTTTTTTTTTTACAAAGATACAGGCTGTCAGGCCTGTGTCAGAACATGTGTTTGAGCGGATCTAGATTAGCTATCATTTATCCACAACCTCTTGCTTTTATTATTTGTATATAACCCAATATTTGTATAAGCCGTGTTCACTTTACTTTTATTTAAATATTTTCTTCAAAAATGTTGTGTGCATGCCCTTTAGTATGACAAATATGTCATTTATCAACAAACAAAAATCATAACATGTATTGAGATAGAAGGCATTTGAGGAATTCAAGGCTACAGTGTAATTGTGTGTGCTAGGCTTTCTGTCGGTGTGTTCAGAAGTACCATGCTCATGGCCTTTGCCATCCATGAGATCAACAGCAGCCCCAGCCTGCTCCCCAACCTGACTCTGGGATACAGTATCTATGACACCTGTTTAACAGCTGGAGTTAGATTCAGTGCAGCGTTGTCTCTGCTCAGTGGGAGAGAGCAGCAGTTTACACTGGACCAGAGCTGTGTCGGCTCTCCTCCAGTACTTGGAGTCGTGGGTGCTGGTTCTGTTGACGTCTCTAGATTACTAGGCGTGTACAGAGTGCCCATGGTAAGTTTCCTAAGTGTAAGTGAATTGTACTTGGTAAGAATTCTTGTAATTAGACATATGTTCTAAAAACAACGTTGATAATCTTATACAATTTTCTCTTGGTTGGTATATCCCTCTTAAAACAAGAGCAATCATATTTTATTTCTAGTTCTAAGATTACAACACTTGCTTAGTTCAGAGTTTTTTTGCAGTGTGGACCTTTTTCGTAGTTTGAAAGGCATATAACGTGAGAAGTAACGTTGTGACTCCATACTGTTTAAACAATGTGAATGCCACATATTGTCATTATACTAGTGTTAGACCAAAGTACCAACAAGGTCACAGTGTGACTTGTTGTTAGCCTGTGCTGCAAACTAAAACTGAACATCAGTGATAAAGAATAGATATAGATCAGTGGTTTTCAACAGGTGGTCCGGGGACCACCAGTGGTCCCTGAGAGGGTTCCAGGTGGCCCCCAGCTAAGTTGGTTAACCAGATGTAACTCTTGAGAACGTAAAAATGAAACCAAATGGACCCTTGCGGGTCCATTTGGTTTCATTTTTACACTCTCAAGAGTTAAAATATTCACCATCTGAACTAGCCCAAATCTACACAACTAGAGATCTAGGTCTGCCTGTTATGTTTCCGAAATCCAGCCTGGAATTGTAGATAAAAAAAAAGAAGAAATCTTTGGGTTTTGGGTCTGTGGGGCTAAAATGTCATCACATGGTGGTCCGTGGCTCAAATTCTGAATAAATGGTGGGCCCTGGTGTGAAAAAGGTTGAAAACCCCTGATATAGAAGAATATCAGAATGATCGGCCCTGATCCAAGTCTGGCCTCTCTTTCCACACAGTGCCATGACCATATGAAAGAAAAATAATAACTTTGTATGCAAACTCTTGAAAGTGGCACCTTTCTTACAAGATACTTTACAAGAAAAATACTATGGATCTCATATCTGTTTTGCATGTCATTTATAATTCTTATAAATCACAAAATTATATATGTTTATTGTTTTATATATGTTTCAATTTACAAATAAATACTATGGATCTTATATCTTTTTTGAATGGCATACATAATTCTTATAAATCACAAAATGATATATGTTTCACTTTATAAATAAATAGTATGGATCTAATATTAACTTTTATTATGAAAGGTGCCACTTTCAAGAGGTCTTTCATATAATGCGATGAAGCCGCACCCATACTATTTTCGGTTATAGGTCCTATATTAGGCAAGTAAGCGTCAATTGTTGTAGTTGCAGACACGCAGCATGCATAAAGCTAAAGGTCTGACTCAGAGAGTTTTCTGTTTTCAATGATGAAATGCTGTTGGTTTAGTGGTGACACAGCTGTAGTTAGTTAGTAGCAGTAGTAGTGTTTCACATCACTTTAAATACTGTCTAAGCAGTTTAATTTGAAATATCTTGGGTTGTTTTACATGCCATCGTGTTTGGTGGGGCAGTCTGGGCATTTAAAGGGGGCATTGCCCCCCATGCTCATGCCTAGATCCGCCCCTGTGGTTGAGTAGCACTGTCCGATAGGTAGCAGTTCAACACCTGTGATCTAACACATTACAGAACAGATAACAGATGATTTGTTTTGCTTCTGCTTTTCCAGCTGAGTTACGGAGCTGCTTGCTCCTGTCTGAGCGACCGGACTCAGTTTCCATCGTTCCTCAGAACAATGCCAAGTTCTGTCTTCCAGGTGAACTTCTCTAACAGCTGTGTTGGTATCGAATAGTTCATGTTTCACAACCTGGAACACTCAAGTTGCCCAACATCTTCTTACAGGTTTTGAGCCTTGTTTTGAGGTTTTGAGCCTGCAGATCACCTAAAAAAAAAAAAAATGAAAAAAAAAAAATATATATATATATATATATATATATATATATATATATATATATATATATATATATATATATATATATATATATATATATATATATATATATATATTGCTATTATTTTCTAGGATTAATTAGAATCCTGAAATGTATGTCTGTCATTTTAATTTAATTTCAAGTGCCTTTCATGTATCACGTAAAATCAACAATTAAATTAAATTAAACTAAGTTCAAATACATTGGACATAACAAGACAACTGCAATACTGAATGTAACATTTGAACTCACTAATATATATTATATTATTATATATTATATATAATATTAAAGACCCCGTAAACCAAAATCAGCCTTTTTCTTGTAGACATGAAAATCATGTACAAAAGTCATTTTTATACCCCTGGACAAAAAACTAAAACTTTATTTTACAGCATTGTAGAATAAGACCACTTTATGTGTTTTGGTTAATCTCATGGGTAGGTTTTGTCTCATTAGCATATTCGGCTTGATGACGTAGTCAAGCCGAATTATATGCTAATGAGCCTACTGTACTACTGTATATAAATCATATTCCATATAGTCAGTTAGAAGCCGAAGCCCCGCCCCCTCTTCTTCACAGCGGAGCGGAGCTGGTGGTGGTGGTGTTGGTTGATAGCTAGCTAGTAGCTACTAGCTACCATAGACATATATAAGAAAGTGTAGTTACTACAGTGTGTTTTGCCTGTAGGCTGACAAGCACTGACATTTGTTTGCTCTCGATGCGTGATTTTGTGGATGACAGCTGAAAACTACTCTGTTTTTAGTAACTGTCGATGATGGAGAGGTTGGCGACGTTTTCACATTCAAGGACTATCTAACGGCTGCTGCTGCCTGCCAGCAGTATTGCCAACTGCCAAAATCCAAAGTGCACTAGTGGCACTTCCAAAATGCACTCGAATGCGCTAGAGCAGTGGGTTTTCAACTATTTTCATACCTAAAAAGCACTTGGATTTTCCGCCAGGAGTTTTTCCATTAATTTCGGCGGTAGGGGGGTCTCGAAAAAAAATCTAAATATAGTGACAAATGCGCGAAGTTGGCAACACTGCCTGCCAGCCCTGCTGCGTACCATCAGAGCTATCTAGTAGATGAGTTGCGACATCGAGGGGTCACAAACTGAGCGCTCCAGCGCTGTTCATGCAGCCCGAATAGGGACAAAGCGGAGATGGAAATGCATTGTTTTCAATGAGGGCAGAAAATAAAAGAGCCGCCATTGGACTAACCCCATGAAGTGGACGGAGTTGTCGTAACTCCTGGCTGTCCCATAGCCTGTAGGGACCGACCGTGGCCGTCCAGGCTATGGGACCATGATGATGGGACCGCTGTAGTCAGTCAGTCTCTTTTCTCAGATCCGCATGTCGTACACACACACACACACGCACGCACGCACGCGCGCGCGCACACACACACACACACACGCACGCACGCACACACACACACACACACACACACACACACACACACACACACACACACGACGCTAGTAAAGTTAGCGCGCTGTAGTACTGGCTTGTTGTTGACAAACAGTTAGGCTGTATGGTTTGGACGGCGAGATATGCTAATTAGCATACTGCTCATGAATATGCTAATGAGCTTACAGTACTGGCCACGCCCCTACAGTCCTGGAGAATCAGGCCAGATTTTTTTCCATTGTATTTCACACATGTTTAAACATCATTTCTGAAACATAGCAACTTTTTTAATCATAAATATTTGGTCTGTGGGGCTATAATACATTACTCTGTGGTGTGACAAACTGGGAATACATTTTGTATCATATATTTTTTTGCTTTACGGGGTCTTTAATCTTTGTGCATACGGGCTGCATGTTTCCCATGTACAGTACTATGATTTAGCCTAAGTACATTTCTATCTACTGTATCTTTCTATCTACTCTTCCTTTGAGTATTGAGAAGTGGCCACTGTGTTGTTGTTGTGATCATCATGGATGGCACGAACAGGGCCATCATGTTCATGTTCAGCATGTGTGCACGTATGCACGTGCACCCAAGGATTTTTTTTAGGTGAGTGGGACCTGACATTAGCTAATCATGCTAAAAGCATGGTAATCAAGTAAGGGATAACACCCGACGAACCGGTGATTTGTTTCCTATTAACTGACCGAGGTTCAGCCGAGGTCAGTTAGTTAGGAAACAAATCACCCGTTCGAAGGGTGTTATCCCGCTTATTACATGGCTTACGTCAGTGGTTTTCAACCAGTGGTCCGAGGACCACCAGTGGTCCTTGAGAGGGTGACGGCAACGGCATGTAAACAACCAAATACGTAGCTAACCAAATGGACCCGCTAACGGCATGTAAACAACCAAATACGTAGCTAACCAAATGGACCCGCTAACGGCGTGCTGGAACTAAATGCAGAAGCGCAGCGCGGATTGATATGAACACAGCTGTTTGCACTTTGGGGAACTTGTTTATGCAGCGGTCAAATATAGCGCGGAGCGGTGATTATAGTGTAATATTTGACCGCTCACATGACCAGAACGCTGGCTTCTGATTGGACCATTCATTCAAGCCATGTAATAACTAAAATTAATGTCACGGTCGAATAAATAATTATGTTTGATACGTCGTCGGGAGGTTTCTATTTTGACTTTTAATACTGCTTTGGGAGATAACGGTTTAAGTGAACATGGGGGCCGCATGTCGCCCAATGCACTCCTATACATTTAAGTAGGCCTACAGTAAATTTCTGTCCATTCTTCGTCCACTCAGGTGGGAGCTATGATCCAGATTATGAGGCGGTTTGAGTGGTCCTGGGTAGGACTGTTGTTTGCTGATGATGACAGTGGTCGTGATGCCTCCAGATTATTCCAGTCTGGCTTGGACCAGTCTGGTCTGGGTTGTGTGGCTTATTCAGAGGCTCTGCCCTTCCACAAAGACACAGATAAACTCCAGAGGATTGTCACTGTGATGAAAACGTCCACAGCTCGTGTTGTCTTTCTGTTTGGATATGGAAGCTACATGGAGAATGTTTTAGATGAGGTTTGTGTGAGGATATGGCCTGACCTCAGTCTGAATTATCATTTCGTTTCACCTCATTATTCAGACTGAAGTCCCTCTCCACCACATTAGTTTTTTTGGGATGGGCGTGGTCAAAGTGGCAGTCTTAACGGTTAACCCCTAGGTGAAGTTGGGGTTGACGTGATTGACAGGGCTGCTGGCCAATCATGTGCTGGGATTGGATTTCCAAGCGGCACAAACGGCCCCAAAGGCAGGGAAGCCAGTCCTTGAATCACAGGGGAAAAATAAGCTAGTATTTTTAAGGTGCTGATTCAGGGCTGAGCCAGGCTAGTGAGGATGTTCATTTGCATATTTCTAATTAGAACAAATCAAAAATGCATTAATTTCTTTGGCAGGTGGTTAAGCAGAACGTGACAGGCCTGGTATGGATCTTCCCTGCCTCTTCAGCATGGTGGAGGGAAAGTCTCAAGTCTCCTCGCTACCTGCCCTACCTGAGAGGTAGTTTGGGTTTTGCCCCCCATCGTGGAGAGATGCCAGGTTCCGATGACTTCCTGGTAAAAATACGTCCTGACAGTCACCATGAGGATAGCATAGTAAGCATTAATACGTCCTGACAGTCACCATGAGGATAGCATAGTAAGCATTAATACGTCCTGACAGTCACCATGAGGATAGCATAAGTAAGCATTAATTATCTGAATTAATTGAATACAAAGGAGCACAATGGACACAAGTCCTAAGGACATTTTTGCACAATTTAGGCATTTAGCAGATGCTAAAAGCTCTTTAAACAAAGGTCAGTGTGCAGTGCGCTCTCAAATGAAGGAGAAGACCATGGGACCGTAAATCAACATAGACTAGAGAGTCACCGAGAAATGCCGATCTAAATCTTTGAAAGCAAACATGTTCTCAGAGGTTCAGTTAACTAACGGCTGGCATCGAGGGAATTAAGTGGTTAAATGCATTAACATAGATTGTCCATTAATGCCTAGTTTCACCCAGTGTTAATCCACTTACATTAAGCAAGAACAAAACACACAGTAATACATCATATACTCTACATGTACATCAAATAAAACCATCAATCACTGAATCAATTCATCAAACATTGAATTTATTTACTGGTATACTGTAGGTAAAAATTCATTGTATTCTATCAGGTGAAGAGGTTTTGGGAACAGACATTTCGGTGTAAATTTTTACCCCTTCCATCAGAGTGGATGGACGCTGGTGGAAGGGTGTGTAGTGGACAAGAGGACCTAGCAGAGACCACCCTGTTGGGAGGGTCTGACCTCAGGTTCGATTACCTTTTATACAAGAATGTGTACGCTCTGGCCCATGCCCTCCATGACATGTTGCAGTGTGTGCCAGGAAGAGGGCCTTTCCCTGGGCACAGCTGTGCCAGTTTGCAGACAATGCAGCCGTGGCAGGTAGGATATTAATTCATTTATTGCTCATATGGGAAAACAACACATTTGAAAGTAACAACATGTTATTGGGTTTTGCATGTGATGCTTAGAAATACCTGTGGGGTTTATAAAATTTATTATTATTGCCCTTATTATTATTTTCTCTTGTCTTTCTCTTGTCTCTTTTTCTTCATGATTCTATGAATCGGCTCATCACAATTTCTAGCTTCTCTATTATCTGGAAAGGGTCAACTTCACCACATCTAATGGTGAACGTGTATCTTTTGATGAGAATGGTGACATTTTACCAATCATCGATATATTGAACTGGGCGTGGCTCCCTGATGGAAGCAAAAAGATTCACACTGTAGGACTGGTCGAGAAGACAACCTCCGGAGATGAAGAATTCACCCTTCATGAAGACAGAATCATGTGGAACTTTGAAACTGGAGAGGTAATTTCAGTTTTCAAAATGTTTGAATGAAATGTGAATGTTGTGAATGTAATTTATAGTTACACTGGTCATTTTTGCTTTCCTCTGCAGCCTCCTCGGTCAGTGTGCAGTGAGAGCTGTTCTCCTGGAACCCGTGTGGCCAGGAGGAAAGGAGAACCTGTCTGCTGCTTTGACTGCATTGCTTGTTCTGAGGGAGAGTTCAGCAATGAGACTGGTATGCTTACATTGTGCAGCTATGTCACGTAGGTTATGAGAAGATATGTGGCAATTCCTTCAATCTTGGTCTCTTCTTTAGACTCTACAGAGTGTACCAGTTGTCCAGAGGACTTCTGGTCCAGTCCCCAGCGTGACCACTGTGTCCCAAAGAGCATTGAGTTCCTGTCCTACCATGAGGCCCTGGGAAACTCCTTAACAACCATCTCACTTCTAGGAACAGTTGCCTGTGCCATTGTCCTGGGGATCTTCATCTATCATCGAGAGACACCCATGGTTCGCGCCAACAACTCAGAACTCAGCTTCCAGCTCTTGCTTTCACTCATACTATGTTTCTTGTGCTCACTCCTGTTCATTGGCCGTCCCAGACTCTGGACTTGTCAGTTGAGACATGCAGTATTTGGGATCAGCTTTGTGCTGTGTGTCTCCTGTATCCTGGTAAAGACTATGGTGGTGTTGGCTGTGTTCAAGGCCTCCAAGCCTGGAGGTGGAGACATTATGAAGTGGTTTGGTCCTATGCAGCAGAGAGGAACAGTTCTGGTTCTTACTTCAGTCCAGGCAATAATCTGCACAGTCTGGCTTGTGTCTGCCTCACCAACTCCTCATAAAAACACAAAATACTATTCTGAAAAGATAGTCTATGAATGCGATATTGGATCAATAGTTGGTTTTGGTGTGTTACTAGGTTATATTGGCTTTCTAGCACTCCTCAGTTTCCTCCTAGCATTCATGGTAAGGAATCTTCCAGACAACTTCAATGAAGCTAAGTTAATTACTTTCAGCATGTTGATCTTCTGTGCCGTGTGGATAGCCTTCATCCCAGCATATATCAGCTCTCCAGGTAAATATGCAGATGTTGTGGAGGTGTTTGCTATTATAGCATCTAGTTTTGGCATTTTGCTGGTGCTGTTTGGACCAAAGTGTTATATAATAATTTTAAAACCTGAGAGAAACACTAAGAAGTCCATCATGGGTCGAGGTGCTGCCAAGACATAGACGTAGACATTTTAAATAGTGTGTCTGTGTAATTTAATGCAGTAAATACTGTACCTTGGATACAAATGATACTGCTAATAACCCTGTTAGTAAAAGTCAGTTTTCTAACACACCATGATTCAAGGAGAGAATTCCTTAATCCACACACAGGTAAAAAAATAATAAAGTAAAAGAAAGAATTCCTCATAGTACAGAAAAAAATATAGTTATAAAACTACAGTTCTTTATTATCATTTGTACTGACATTTGCGTTATGACCCAGTGGCCTTTGCAACACGTACACATATTCTGACACAGTTCCATAGAAACAATCCTTCTTTAGCCTTGGTGTTGAATGATGGACAAAATACCTCTTTAGTCTGACCTTGTTGTATGTCGGAACACCACTGTCTCCTATTTGAAGCCAGCTACTGTATACTTGATGTCTGTGTTGTTCTTAAATGTCCACATGGCTACAGTTATGTAGAAAACGAAAAGAGAATTAATGCCTCTTATAGCAAGATAAATGCAAAGATGGAACTGCATGCATTCAAAACTGGTTGCATTATTAAAGCTCAGTTTCCTGTTCTATGATCCTCACCAAGCACTGCTTTCAGAGTACCATCAGGAAGAAAACCAATTGAGTTGAGAAAGTAAAACAATTAGCAATTTACCAGAGGGACCGTTCTAATAGTAATTAAATATCATTCATTCATTCAATTAGGGTATTTTATGACACAACTCATAGGGATTGCAATGATAGCTGCAGTACACTGTTCTAACGGACCAGAAGTGGGGGCGCTCTCTCATTTGGGGGCGTGAAATTTGTAGTCCCCATGTAAGACGACAAATACGGACAACCACAGATAGCATATTAGATAAGAAAGCGAGATGGCTTGCCTGTGCTGCTGGCCAAGGGGGAGCGACGTCGTTACGTGGCGGCCATCTTGCCAGAGTACAGCATAACATTGTGTCATATATATTTTAAAAGACGATAACGTGATGTAAATAATACTGTTGTTGACAGCTGGGGAAAACTTTATTTTAGCAAATTGTAATGTTGTATGCCTGTTTTTGTTGACATGTTATGGACAAGGTAATGGACTGATAATAATAATAAGGCTATCACACGTCGGAAATGCTTTGGCCGTGTCTTGGTACCCCTGCCTCAATGCATTGAAATGCAATGCAATGCAATCGCCTACAAAATGACCACTACACCAGCTTAAGTCATTAATAACCTTGATAATAGATAAAGAATACACTGAGACCAGATATAATCAGTAAGGACCACTTTTAACGTATATTCATACATTGTATAACAGATACTCAATAATGTACATGATAAAATACCAGTATTTTTTTCTACTCAGTCTGTGTCTCACAGGAGAGCTGTGGACAGTTCAGAAACTTCTTACAATGACATCATCAATGGTGGAATCCAAGCTAATAGAAACTGCAGGCTTTCTATTCCTGAAAAGTCACAATGCAAAAATGGCAGCCATCGTTCTCCCGATAATAAAAAAACATAAATATCTTTTCAAAAATACATTGTTTAAAAAAAATGCAGAATGATGATGTCATTGGAAGAAGTTTCTGGACTGTCCACAGCCCTCCTGTGAGACACAGACTGAGTAGGAAAAAATAGTGGTATTTTATCATGTACATTAGTGAGAACCTGTTATATAAAGATATATTGAAAAGTGGTGAAGTGGTCCTTTAAGGACAGTTTATCCATGGACTGATTGAGAACCTTCTGTAAATTAAACATGTTATTGGTAGACACTCCCTAAGCTCCATGCAGAGACATAGAGTAAAGACAGAGTTAGGCAACAGCTCAGCTTTAATGGCTCAAGTCCCTTCACATCGTTTTGTAGTAAACTAATAGTATCCTACAATGTTTACTCTAGGCTACATGTCATGTTGTACACGGCCTAAAAACAGCTCTTATTTGCGTCGCCCCCGTTGAAAACAGTGCATTTCCAATTCCAAGTCCAGTTTGTCCCTCTATCAGGCTGCAGGAACAGCAGCTCAGTTTCTGACCCCTCAATGTCGCCACTCTGACAGGCAGCAGATGGCTCAGAGCGCTCCCTCCCTCTCAGTGTTGCCAACTTGGCGCTCTTTTTCAGACCCCCCTAGCACCAAAATTAGTGAAAACCCCCCAGCGGGGGGTTTCTCCATTTTTCCTCCTATGATAGAGTCCTCCTTCCTTCCTAGAAAGGACCATTGGTAACCAAATGGACGCTTATAG
This sequence comes from Benthosema pterotum, assembly GCA_039105355.1. Classification (NCBI taxonomy): domain Eukaryota; kingdom Metazoa; phylum Chordata; class Actinopteri; order Myctophiformes; family Myctophidae; genus Benthosema; species Benthosema pterotum. The sequence continues at coordinate 4,317,687 of CM076979.1, forward strand.
ATCTGTAACTCTTGAAATCGTAAAATGAAACCAAATGGAACTGTGAGGTCCATTTTACGCTCTCAAGAGTTAAATTATATTTAATTAATTCAGAATTACTGTACATTATTGTACATTTTCTAAATGTACACATTTAGAAAATGTAAAAAAAATGCTATTTTGACCAACATTTTTTACCTAAATTATTAGAAATTACACTCAACAAATCAAACGTGGCTAAAATGCAGAATAAACAGTGGGCCCTGGTATAAAAATGGTTGAAAACCTCCTGCTCTAGCGCATTCTAGTGCGTTTTGGAAGTGCTACTAGTGCATTTTGGATTTGGGCAGTTTGGCAACACTGCTGCCGTGACGTCACTAGCTGTAGCGGCAATCTTCGTTTTGGAAGCTTTTCTGTTTTCCTCCTGGAGTTAAATTAAAGTTATACAGTTAAATAAATGGAGTTGATATGGTGTTATTCTGCTCATTGTAGAACAGAAGAGTTTATAGTTGGACTCCGACCGGAAATATTATGATTTATGACAGCTGACACTTTGGTGAGTTTACCTTAACCTGGTGTGTGTGTGTGTGTGTGTGTGTGTGTGTGTGTGTGTGTGTGTGTGTGTGTGTGTGTGTGTGTGTGTGTGTGTGTGTGTGTGTGTGTGTGTGTGTGTGTGTGTGTGTGTGTGCGCGCGCGTGTGCGTGCGTGCGTGTGCGCGTGTGCCTGTGTGCCTGTGTGCGTGTTTGTGATAATATAGCTTAGCACCTGTGCTAGTCCATTATTTCTTTAGCATTTTAGCCACGTAAGGGTCCATTTGGTTACATTAAGGTTATGTGTAAAACTGTCTCTCTCTCACATTAACACACTGTAAGATTCTGTTAGTTACATTAATTATACTTATTAGTAGAATATTCATTGTAGAGTTCTGTTGCTGTTTTGTTTGGAATTTAAATGACGTTTTGAGACGTTGTTTGTGACAGGTGTGTGTGTGTGTGTGTGTGTGTGTGTGTGTGTGTGTGTGTGTGTGTGTGTGTGTGTGTGTGTGTGTGCGTGCTAGTCCATTATTTATGTAGCATTTTAGCCAAGTGAGGGTCCATTTGGTTATAGGCTACTGCAGAGTCCATGTTTAATTAGGGTCCGTTTGGTTACATTACAGTCTGTTTGGTTTCAGTAGGGTGTATTTGGTTACCGTAAGGTTCAGTGAAAAGCTCTCTGTTTTGAAGTCCTTTCCCGCCACTGCATCACCAGATAGGCTACCATGTAGAGCAGGAGTTTTCAACCAGGGGTCCGGGGACCACCAGTGGTCCCTTGAGAGGGTTCCAGGTGGTCCCCAGCTAAGTTGGTTAACCCTTAACTCTTGAGAACGTAAAAATAAAACCAAGTGGACCCTTGCGGATCCATTTGGTTTCATTTTTACGTCTGAATTAGCCATTTTGAAATGTATGTTTTGCTTGTTTTGTTTCCCAAATCCAGCCTGGAATTGTGGACAAAAGCAAAAATAAATCTTTAGTTTTGGGGTCTGTTGGGCTAAAATATCCTCAAATGGTGGTCCGTGGCTCAAATCCTGAATAAATGGTGGTCCCTGGGCTGAAAAAGGTTGAAAACCCCTGATGTAGAGCAGTGGTTTTCAACAGGTGGTCCCTGAGAGGATTCCAGGTGGTCCCCAGGCTAAATGATGCAAAGTTGGTTAACCAGATCATGTAACTCTTTGAGAGCGTAAAATGAAACGAAATGGACCCTTGCGGGTCCATTTGGTTTCATGTTTCACTCTCAAGAGTTAAAATATTCATCGTGTGAATTATCCCAAGTCTACACAACTAGAGAATGTAGAAGATTAATGGTCATTTTGATCTGTATGTTGGACTGTTTGGTTTCCCCAAATCCAGCCTGGAATTGTGGACAAAAACAAAATAAATCTTTAGTTTAGGGGTCTGTGGAGCTAAAACGTCCCCAAATGCCGAATAAATAGTGGGCCCTGGTGTCAAAAAGTTTGAAAACCACTGCTTCATATAGGGTTGCCCACTCTGCCATTCTTCCAGCCCACCCTCGTAGGGTTGGCTAAATCCAGCCAGCCCTGGATTTTTACCGAGTTCGGCAATTGCGTTCTGTGGGGCTAAAATGTCATCAATGGTGGTCTGTGGCTCCAATGCTGAATAAATAGTGGTTTAGTTAAAATATTGTTTTGGAAAATGTAACCGCCTCCATATTTGGTTGACCACCCTAATGAATAAAACAATATTTTAAAAAATAAATTAAAACAGTAAATTAAATTCCTTGGCCGTCTCACGTATTAGGAGGACAATATCAGTCACCAAAAAAGATAATAATTTGTCATGGTTAAAATGGAGTTTTAAAGATGGAGTGCCGTGCATTTTTTCTACCCTAAAACATGATCATCAGGTATTAATGTTATATGAAAAGTAAGATTTTTTTCCCCAAAAAGTGTACAGTGTTTGTTAAACTGTCATTTTTATGATTCCACCCTACCAGTGGGTGGTGATGGGTGGAGATCCACCTGAACTGAAGCCACACCCACAGCTTTAGTTGCATGATAAAGGGGGAGGAGTTAGGGGAGGGGCTGAGCACATGATGTCACTATATTAAAGTTTTTTTCATTGGCACGTTTAACTGTAAAGGTTCAGCCCCCAGGAAGAAACCCTAAATACAAAGGGAAGACATCATTGCACATAAAAAACACACCAAGGGGTCTATTTACATACTGCCACCTCTTAAACATGTACATGGAAAACATGTTGGACAAAAAAAATCCAAAAATCACGGCACCCCCACTTTAAGTTATAATGGGTTTGTATAGGGAGGAGGCGGAAACGCTAAAATGAACATCAAATATCTAAATAGTGAATGTAGTAACTTGTCTGGTGTGTTCACATGAGACTGAGTAGACCATAAAATGACCAAAAGTTTGGAAGTTAGTCTTTCCTACAGTCTATATAATCTGGATAAAGAGTGTAATCAAAGAGGGTTTATATAAAGAGGCGACATATTATTTAACTCACCACCAGATGGCGCAGCAGTAACACCGCTCTATGGCCCCGCTGACATCATCACACCAAGATGGCGGCAAGTGCCGCTCCCGCCATCTAGCGGCGTCAAAGATGTATGATATATAAGGGTGCACATAAGTGGTGCTCCAGTGCTCAGGAGCACCAAAAATCCTACAATGAGCTGTCAATCCAGGGCTGGAAAGCTCCTTTGAGCACCACACAGCTGGGGCTCAGAATGTCTGCCAGTCCTGGCCAGTACAAAAGCCTTGAAAATGAAATCATTCTAAAAAAAACTAGTCTAAGTCTAAAATACTACTATTATTTTAATGGATGTAGAATAGTACTAGGCTAGTCACTATTGCAACGCAAACTATCGCCCTGTACTGTAATACTGCACATTGATCGGGCTGTATGGAGTGGAAAAAAGGGGTCCCAGGGCCCAGCGATTCGGTCGCAGCATTTTGGGAGCACCAAGTAACATCCCCAGGTGCTCCACTGAGTACTGGACCAAAATAGTTATGTGCAGCGTCAAACCTGTATGATATATAAGATATATATGTATAAAGATAGCCATACTCTACATAGCCTACAAATGGTCTCCTAAGTAGTAATGGTTTCGATCAGAGCCCCCTATCTGTCATATGTCAAACTGCAGATTACAGTAGTCATGGTTTCTCTCAGAGCCCCCTATCTGTCGTATGTCAAACTGCAGATTACAGTAGTCATGGTTTCTCTCAGAGCCCCCTATCTGTCGTATGTCAAACTGCAGATTACAGTAGTCATGGTTTCTCTCAGAGCCCCCTATCTGTCGTATGTCAAACTGCAGATTACAGTAGTCATGGTTTCTCTCAGAGTCCCCTATCTGTCGTATGTCAAACTGCACATTACAAAGACACTCTTCCTGACTCTTAACAAATCTCGCGAGATTTGGGCGGTGGGATAAAAAATAATTTATAAAAAGTGAAATTTCTTCTGTTCTGTTTCGCTAATAGAAGCCATTTTACTATGAATATGCTGTAAATATTTATGCCTTTTGATGATGGGGTCCAGTATTTAGTTCAGTATCCATGGAGTTAAGGAATGGATCATAAGTTGAGTTCACGTTCATTCTACCATTGGAAATGAATAGACTCCAACATACTTCCCGTCTCCTAATATTGGCCCCGCCCCCTCCTTCTAGAGTCAGGAAGCAACGGAACTATGACCCTCTTGGTCATTGGCCTCTTGGGTGTCGCCTGCAGGTGAATCATGTGACCTTGGTGTGCAGCAGTAATTGGACGGACTCATCATGTGACCTCGGTGCCCAGCAGTGATTGGACGGACTCATCATGTGACCTCGGTGCCCAGCAGTGATTGGACGGACTCATCATGTGACCTCGGTGTGCAGCAGTGATTGGACGGACTCATCCAATCAGGAGTGTCTACCCAGCAGAGTTGAAACCTTACGGTGCCAACGTACGCTCTCTGAAAACACTGAAAACTTCCAGTAGAAGACATCTCAAAGTAAGGAACCACTTTATTTGTCTTGTTTCTGCTGGGTCTGTGTATTCGATCTAAAGTTGAATTTTAAAATGTCTATCTATTCATACATTTTAATCGACCTTTTTATAAATTCTATATAGAAAAAGGAACGCTTTTTGAATTTATTTAATCAAATATCTTAGAAAAATAAAGTGCTCCTCAAATAAAATTCAAATTTAAATGGCCGAAGAATCCACAGACCTGCTACTGTTTGTTGTTGTGATGTGACGGAAGCTGTTCTGTTTGTTGTAGTGATGTGACGGAAGCTGTTCTGTTTGTTGTAGTGATGTGACGGAAGCTGTTCTGTTTGTTGTAGTGATGTGACAGAAGCTGTTCTGTTTGTTGTAGTGATGTGACGGAAGCTGTTCTGTTTGTTGTAGTGATGTGACGGAAGCTGTTCTGTTTGTTGTAGTGATGTGACAGAAGCTGTTCTGCTGCTGTTCTCTGTGGATCCAACATGTTTCTGGATCTGGAATCCAATGATGATGTTTGAAAGGAATACTGTAGATCAGAGATGTAGGATGGGGCTAAACCGTGGAGTGCCTTAAAAGTGGTTAAAATAATTTCAAAGTTGATTCTGGATTTGATTGGTAACCAGTGAAGTTCGGCAAGTACATGTGTGATATGGGATCTACGATTAGTGTTAGTAAGAATCCTGGCTGTTTAATTGTGTTGAGTAACGGAAAATAACGGAAAATAATCTACCGGTATTATTGTTACGTTTTATAGAAAGTAATTTGTAACATAATGAGATTATATTTATGGGCAGTAGCCCAATAAAATAACAAAATTACTTTAGAAAGTAATGATACCCAACACTGTACACAGTCAAGATCAAGGTCAAGGTAAACTTTATTGCCCACAAGGTAAATTTGTCTTGGGCTTACACCCTTACTACAGCCATACATAAAACATCAGAGACAAGCACAGACACGACAGTGACACATTACACAATTTACAGGGTTGTCGTAAGTATTCGCTACTGTTTCAAAGCCTCGTTCAGCATTTTAGTTGACGCTGGTACAAATGACCTTTTAAACCTGATGTATTTCCACTTTAGTTCTATATATCTTGCACATCGTACATACTCTCCATTTAAAACATGGGTAGCAGCATTGACAATCTTTTTGAGACTGTTTCAGTGTAGCCTGCCCGTATGACTGCAGAGAGGGCAGTTGTCTAACTCCTATGATCTTCCCTGCATTCCGCACCAACCTGAGTAGTTTGGACCTCAGTTACATTGAGACATTACCAAAACAAAGTGTGATGCCAAGTCTGACCAGTCTTTCCAAGACTGCTTGATAAAACACAAACATATTTTTTTGGTCTACACTATGAACCCTGAGAAGTCAGAGGGAATGCAGTCTTTGCTGTAGTTTGCTACTGTCAACATGTGTATTCCAAGTTAGTCAGTTGTCAGTACAGATACCCAGATATTTATATGAGGAAACCTTTGAGATGATCGAGTCATGAATGACCACAGGCCTGTGGTCACCAATACTCTTAGGGTCAAACAACATCTCTTGTGTCTTCCTAACAGTAAGAATAAGGTGTGCGTGCGTGCAATAACAAATGTCTACAACTTTCCCAACTTGTTTTGTTTCCATCAGTGATTTATAAGTAGATGCTAGCATACTAGAGCCTACACATATTAATTAGGCTGATGAGCTAGACATGCAATTATGGTGTCCTCTTCAAGGTCTCTGATCACAAGAGACTCAAGGGAATACCTGTTTTTATTATCGGTTATGCTGGACCCTCATTGCGCATATTTAGATGGTGGCTACCAGGAATAGTGCTTTACCATCAATTCCACCGTGATTTGTTGGCTGTTTTGACAATCACAAGCAATATTAATCTGTTGGCAAAGATCTTTGGGGCAGAAGGGACCTATATTCTTGAACTTGCATATTGTCAAAATGGCTGCAAAAATCAATAAGAAAAGAGACATTATATAGGGCCCTATTTTGATTGAAGTGTCTTGTCTTAATTCTTAAACGTAGGGGAAGTGATTTCACTTTTGTCAGAAATCATCCCAAAAAATGTTTTTTTTTTTTTTTTTTTTTTTTTTTTTTATGTTAAAATGCCTCGTTAGCAGAGGAGCTAGTAAAAGTTCCCCAGGTGGAGGGTGAATTCTCCTCCAATCAGGATCGAGCAGCAGGTTCACATAGTGTAACTACTCTTGGGGGCCCCTAGTGCACCAGGCTGGTACTACACAATGAATTTCAAATCACTTACCCTACCTTTAAGTCAAAATTGGTGTGGCAAATCTGTTTGGCTGTTTTGAGTGGCCAAAAAGCTTTGTGACACCTCCAGGTTTTGACTCAAGACCTGATACACAATCAAAGTAGGGACCTATAATTCCTTTGTTAAGATATTGGAAATTGTAAAAAATCAGTCAATTAATAATCTATTGCTGTTCAACACAAAGTCTGCATTTGACATTTTTAAACCTACCAGTATACATAATTTTAATTGATCTCTTATTGTACACATTGCTTTTGAATACAAGGTAAAGGAGAGGTGCACATGTTTTATTGTCACAATAAACAAGCAGTCTTTAAGGGAAAGTAATCAACCTTTTATTACCACAAATAATAGATGTTTGTCTCTGACTGAATGTAGTTTTATATGGTAGAAATCAGACTCTTTTACTAAGAGCGTTATCAACAATATGTATGCAATACACTAGTCTGCTTCTACGTCTTGGCATCACCTCGGCCCATGATGGACTTCTTAGTGTTTCTCTCAGGTTTCAAAATGATTATATAACACTTTGGTGCAAAAAGCACCAGCAAAATGCCAAAACTAGATGCTAAAATAGCGAACACCTCCACAACATCTGCATATTTACCTGGAGAGCTGATATATGCTGGGATGAAGGCTATCCACACGGCACAGAAGATCAACATGCTGAAAGTAATTAACTTAGCTTCATTGAAGTTGTCTGGAAGATTCCTTACCATGAATGCTAGGAGGAAACTGAGGAGTGCTAGAAAGCCAATATAACCTAGTAACACACCAAAACCAACTATTGATCCTATATCGCATTCATAGACTATCTTTTCAGAGTAGTATTTTGTGTTTTTATGAGGAGTTGGTGAGGCAGACACAAGCCAGACTGTACAGATTATTGCCTGGACTGAAGTAAGAACCAGAACTGTTCCTCTCTGCTGCATAGGACCAAACCACTTCATAATGTCTCCACCTCCAGGCTTGGAGGCCTTGAACACAGCCAACACCACCATAGTCTTTACCAGGATACAGGAGACACACAGCACAAAGCTGATCCCAAATACTGCATGTCTCAACTGACAAGTCCAGAGTCTGGGACGGCCAATGAACAGCAGTGAGCACAAGAAACAAAGTTTAAGTGAAAGCAAGAGCTGGAAGCTGAGCTCCGAGTTGTTGACGCGGACCATGGGTGTCTCTCGATGATAGATGAAGATCCCCAGGACAATGGCACAGGCAACTGTTCCTAACAGCGAGATGGCTGTTAAGGAGGTTCCCAAGGCCTCATGGTAGGACAGGAACTCAACCAGCTTTGGGACACAGTGGTCACGCTGGGAACTGGACCAGAAGTCCTCTGGACAACTGGTACACTCTGTAGAGTCTAAAGAATAGACCATGATTACAGTGACAGGCATGTATCTTCTTATAACCTACTTTACATGGTGACACAATGTAAACCTACCAGTCTCATTGCTGAACTCTCCCTCAGAACAAGCAATGCAGTCAAAGCAGCAGACAGGTTCTCCTTTCCTCCTGGCCACACGGGTTCCAGGAGAACAGCTCTCACTGCACACTGACCGAGGAGGCTGCAGAGGAAAGTAAAAATGAGTTCAACTACAATGTGTAAATTACATTCACAACATGAGCTCAGTTGTACACGTAGGAAGTTAAAATTACGTTGACAGATTCAAAGTTCCACATGATTCTGTCTTCATCAAGGGTGAATTCTTCATCTCCGGAGGTTGTCTTCTTGACCAGTCCTACATTGTGAAGCTTTGATCTTCCATCAGGGAGCCACGCCCAGTTCAATATATCGATGATTGGTAAAACATCACCATTTTCCTCAAAAGATACACGATCACCATTAGATGTGGTGAAGTTGACTTTTTCCAAGTAATAGAGAAGCTAGAAATTGTGATGAAGAATCATAGAGAACAAGTGATTAAAACATACTTAAGGACCCAATTAAAATAATGAAATAACTGATGTTAAGAGGAGGTTAACTTAAACTCATGGTTTTCTAAGTATCACCTGCACATCTCGATCTGTTTTCAACTGTTGTTTTTACATGCTCACAAAATAAATGAATAATGGAATAGAGTAGGTTAACTGCATTAATATCCCACCTGCCACGGCTGCATTGTCTGCAAACTGGCACAGCTTTGCCCAGGGAAAGGCCCTCTTCCTGGCACACACTGCAACATGTCATGGAGGGCATGGGCCAGAGCGTACACACTCTTGTATACAAGGTAATCGAACCTGAGGTCAGAGCCACCCAACAGGGTGGTCTCTGCTAGGTCCTCTTGTCCACTACACACCCTTCCACCAGCGTTCACCCACTCTGGTGGAAGGGGTGAAAATTTACACCGAAATGTCTGTTCCCAAAACTTCCTCACCTGATAGAACACATTGAATTTGCAAATATACCAGTGAATATGGGTGATTTATGAGTTGATTGATGGATTGATTAAGTGATTGATGGATGGATTGATGTACATGTGATGTATTGCTGTGCTTTTTGTTCTGGTTAACATAAGTCGCTCTTTATTAATACTGGCTGAAAGTAGGAATTCATGAACATCTATAATAAAATCATTTAATAATTTAATTCCCTCAATAGTGGCCATTAGGCGACGTAACTTACTATGTTATCGTCATGGTCGTCATCAGGACGTATTTTTGACAAGAAGTCATTGAGCCCTGGCATCTCTCCACAATGGAAGGCAAAACCCAAACTACCTCTCAGGTAGGGCAGGTATTGAGGAGAATTGAGACCTCCTCTCCACCAACCTGAAGTGGCAGAAAAGATCCATAGCAGACCTGTCACATTCTGCCTAACCACCTGCCAAATAATTTAAAGCATTTTAGATCATTGTAATTACAAATCTGCAAATGAACATCTTAAGTAGCTTCCTCCTCAGGCTTAGTTCACATAGATCAGTAAGGTTGGAGTGCCCAAACGACCCCTGATTGCTGTTTGATTGCTTCTAAATGGAGTTGTGATTTAATCTGCAAATTTTGCCCGATGCCTGGCGCGGAGTAGAACAATCACACTAGCCAATCTTTACTGATGATTAAACCATATGACTCCCATTGAGATTGAATTGGAGCAGCAATCAAACAGCAATCACTGGTCAGTTGGGCACAAGTTTTACTGATATACGCAGTGTTGAACTAAACCTCACATGTATCATAGCACAAACCTCATCCAAGACATTCTGCATATAGTTTCCATATCCAAACAGAAAGACAACACGAGCTGTGGAGGTCTTCATCACAGTGACAATCCTCTGGAGTTTATCTGTGTCTTTGTGGAAGGGCAGAGCCTCTGAATAAGCCACACAACCCAGACCAGACTGGTCCAGGCCAGACTGGAATGATCGGGAATAATCACGGCCAGTATCATCATCAGCAAACAACAGTCCTACCCAGGACCACTCGAACCGCCTCATAATCTGGATCATAGCTCCCACCTGAGTGGACGAAGAATGGACAGAAATGCACTTACAGTAGGTTAAATCCATGCAGCCCCAATGCCGACATGTTAATATTGGAGTTAAATTCTTGATTGATTGATTAATCCTTTAAAAAATATAACAAAGGATATTTGGAATTGTTTGTGAAAATAGTAGCTAAAATGGGCGTCCAGATGCTGACTATCATGGATGAATAAAGCTGACTCAAAGGAGTGGCGAGGCATGGTTCAAAGAGAGGTCCGAAAGCCGGCATGTAGTAGAATCCCCAGGAAAGGGTCCACGCGCACCCCTGTACTTTTTTTTCCTAATCTGGTTTTTATTCATCCTTAGGACCTCTAAAATAAGAATTTTGTCGCTCCCTATCCAGTGAAGCTTCCCTTGGCCATAGAAATGCTAATTCAGTCTTTGTTTGAACGTGGACATCACATTACCGTTGACTATAGGTAGGCTATCTGGGTCGCAGAACTGTCAAAACAATGCATTTCCAACTCCAGTTTGTCACAGTTCCAGGCTGCATAAACAGCAGCACGAGTACTTCTACTCTGATCACCACCGACAGAGAAAAAAGTAACAGGAAAATCGGAGATCTCCTTCTGCATGTCTGTGTTGTGTCCACCGAATGACTCCTCTTATTGTCTCCTTTATTCATTTTTGTATGTGTACATGCAGCGCTACTACTCCTTCCGTGCCGTGTGTGTGAGAAACTTGAAATCAAATGACAACAAATATCGCTCGGATCGCTCCCACTGATTTGGCTTGTGCCATATCAATACTGTCTTAAAATGCTGGTAACCCGTAAAAATGCCATGATGCATGGCAAAACACGTGACCGAGGCTTACACATGAAGGCGAGAGTAAATGCAGCTTCTCTCTGAGTTGCGTTATCATTGACCATTGGCAAGAAGGGGGTGGGGATCACACCCATGTGAAGAGAAGTAGTGCAACTGCAAACAACATTCACTGATGCTGAGATGATAAACGTCCACTATGATTTGCTGTTTCTGGCTTTACTGGAGTGAATATTTGATTAAATGGGCATGGTGGACACAATCAAACTTCATTATTATTTATTACACACGGGTGCGCGTGGACCCCTCCTGGGGCTTCTACTAATGTCAAAGCTCTTGACGTGGCATCTGGACAAAATGGAAGAGTGAGAGAGACAGGGCTCTAACCTAAGACCAGATAGTGTCCTGTGGTCTAACGGTACCAAACAGGTGGTTTTCATCAAGCTGACCTGGCTGGGAGGAGAGGATGGAGGAAGTGTATGAGCACAAGCTCATGAAAAATACCAAGACCTCATCCTCGAGAGCCAGCAAAGGATGCTGTTCCTGGTTCTTAAATCGACACCAGTGAAGCGGCACCCAACCCACAGCTACGCATGGCCGCATACCCCAACTAGACAGATGTCTAGTTGGGGTATGCGGCCAAGCGTAGCTTTGGCACAGGGAGGAGGACGCCCCTGCCCCCGCCATGCAGAGTCCCGTCAGTGCCAGGTGCGACACTCTTATTGTATTTTGCACATGAAGATCTGCAAGCACAAAACCTGCCACAAGTTGCCCACCATGGGTGGACAGCATGAACTGTTATACCAATTATGGTATAATAATTGTCGCTGTATATACCAACAGGTCTATTGTTATAGAAGTTCACCTCAAAGACAAAACTTGGCACTGATCTGAAGGAGGATGGGAACTGAGTCCGGTCACTCAGACAGGAGACAGCTGAACCATAACTCATCTGGAAAAAACAGAATAAAAACAAAGCATCAAATGTGTTCTGTAATGTACTAGATCATGGGTGTACAACAGTTGGTCTGGTACCCTTAGAGCAATGCTACTCAACCACAGCCACTGCTTAATGTATCTGTGACCCACAATAATAATATACTTTGTTGTTTCATTGTTTTTGAACACGAGTATAGGTATTGCTTTGCTTGTTCAAAGAGAGTGATATAGCTTGATCTCAGCTGTTTCACAGCCTTTAACGTTGCCCTATAGATGTAAGTATCCCATGTATGGCAGTTTCCATTAAACCTTTTAATGGAACATTTTCCAACCTCTATAAATCAAGGTTTTAGAGCACTGCCAGTGGTAGATCTTCTACCATGCAGAGTTTTATCTGCTTGCCTCTCTTTTGTGCCCATACTGTATAGTGTGGATATGTCTATATCTGTCTGGTCTGCCTGTATCAGCTCCGGTGTCATTCACGTGTGCAGAAGATGTGCAGTATTTAACAGCACAAAGTGATTGCACAGATTTACAATTGCGTCACAGAATCAGGCAAGAACAATAACAGCGGATGATCATTACCTGTCAATGTTACAGTGAAAGGTTCACAATGAGCTGACTGGTTGACCAACAGACAAAGCCCAGACAAAATTGTGCAATTGTGCTAAAATTGTTCAGTCGTTCTCTTGTTTAAACCGTGGGGCTTCTAGTCTGTCTCTTCATAGTCTCCACAGAGCTGCTACACTGCTGCTAGTATGCCGAAGACAGAGCTGTGACATTGAGGAGCCTGGTCACATTGTCCCTATTCCATAGATGTCTATGTAGAAGAGTCTCCATTGGACTAGCCCCATGAAGTGAACAGAGTTGTCGTAACTGTCTACATAAGGCTTTGAGTCACAGAGCTTTTGTCTTTCCCTTTCTCTTAATGGTACATTCAACCCATGGAATACACAATAGGGCGAAATTAATCATGAAAAACATGCTCAACATCAGATTTTACCGATGCAAGCATTTTTTGCAATGCATCTCAATTTCACCCGTCAGTTGAATTGATACCCAGTGACAGATGCACTCATTTCAGGCACATGGCTATTGATGCACATCGATGAACCTCCACACCCCTAGTCACACTGTGACCTTGCTGATGATTTGATACTTTGGTCTAACACTAGTATAATGGCAAAATGGGGCAATAACATTTTTTAAATATGGAGACAAGGTTTATTCTCAACAGCAATGATTATGTTGTCTTTCAAAAAAAAAAAAAAAAAAAAAAAAAGACAAATTGTAATATTCATCATTTATCATATAGGTTTGCAAAAAATCACAAGCAAGGATAATGAAATAAAATAGGCCGTGGTAAAATGGGATAGGAAACTTACCATGGGCACTCTGTACACACCTAATAATCTAGTTTCAGCAACAGAACCAGGACCAACAACTCCAAGTACTGGAGCAGAGCCGACACAGCTCTGGTCCAGTGTAAACTGCTGCTCTCTCCCACTGAGCAGAGACAACGCTGCACTGAATCTAACTCCAACTGTTAAACAGGTGTCATAGATACTGTAACCCAGAGTCAGGTTGGGGAGCAGGCTGGGGCTGCTGTTGATCTCATGGATGGCAAAGGCCATGACCTGTGCCATTCTGAACTGTCCGATGACAAGCCTAACAAACACACACAATTACAGCGCTGTCAGGCAGATACTTGCATCTGCATACATGTTGTTTTTGTTTAATAAATGACATATTTGGTTATATTACATTGCCACACAAGATGCTGTATTTGAAGAAAATAACCCTAACAAAACTAAAGTTAACATGGGTTATACAAATATTGGGTTATATAAATATAGGCATAATGAAAAGCAAGAGCTTGCGACTAAATAACTAATCTAGATCCACTCAAACACATGTTCTGACAAGGTTCCCACCAGACCTACATCTTTGAAATAAATCAACTATTCATGTTTCTCTACATGAAAACAAGGGTGGTATTTTCTTACTGTCTCCGTAGTGATACCCACCTATGACAGGATGGTTTCTGTTCCTTGGGCTGTGTGAAAGTCATCTCAGGGGGGAACAGAGGACAGGTGGATGGGAATCAAACCTCCCAGAAGCACGTCTCCATCCTTGTACATTCTGTAGGGATTAAAGGATGCCTGTAACTCACAAGAAGAGGAAGAGGAGGAAGACAAAGGAGAGAAGGAAGAGAAGAACATCATCAAGTATGAAAACAGTTGTATGTCTAAAGAAGCCCTCATGACTGGCCTCCTCTCTCTAACAACCTCCCCCCCTTCTCTAAATCCATTGTCCAGTTGTTAGGTGTTTTATACAGTGTGGTTCCATCCCCTGTGCCACCTTGGCATTACATCATCTAAACAACACTGATGTTGGTACACAGGTACACACAGTATACATACATACAGTATACTGTAGGCATACTGTAAGTGGAGTAAAGGTAACAAAGTACATTTACTTAAGTACTGTACTTAAGCTTTCGATGATCCAAATCATGAATAAGCTATGGCTAATTGATTGATTGATTGATTGATTGATTGATTGATTGATTGAATATACTTTATTGGCAGGAAAAAATCTGTTCAAGGTACAGTCATACATAAGTGAAATTACCGTACAGGGTACAGTCAAACACAGTCATTGGGATCAGTGAAAAAGGTCCTTTCAGTCATGTCTCCATCCAGTTCCTTAGTTCAGTTCATAATCATGACATGAAGATAACAATAGTTCAAATTAGAGATGTCCGATATTGTTTTTTTTTTTTTTTTTTTTTTTTAACCGATATCCCGATTTTGTCCGACTCTTAATTCCGATACTGATATCAACCGATACTGATAAATGCAGGCTTTTTGTGGTAGACATAAATAATGTGAACATTCAGTGATGTGGTGACCAACAGCACGTGCACCAAGGTCCTCCATAACTGGAGGAATGTCCCGATTGTACGGCTCTGAAAACCCTGTTTTATCTATTGTTTAAAAATAATAATAAAACAGTCATATGTTTATATTTTTTCCCAATATTTATATCAATATTTTCCCCAAATCCTATTTTTAAAGCATTTATCGGGCAATGATATCTGTATGGCCGATATATCTGCCCATCCCTAATTCAAATCATCAAATGAACATGTGAGGTTTGCAGATTTTCATGCCTGTTAAAAAGGACTTCAGGGATTTACTCTTTTTGAGAGAGGGAGTACCGGCATTCCACACTTGAGTGCCATTGCTGTAGAAGTACAATTTGTCCATGTTTGTTTTAAAAGTGGTTGGTCCCAGATCATTGTTCTGTATTTGAACACAAGGTAGAGGAGAGGTGCACATGTTTTATTGTCACAATAAACAAGCAGTCTTTAAAGGACAGTAATCAACCTTTCATTACCACAGATAATCGATGTTTGTCTCTTACTAAATGTAGTTTAACATAGTAGAAAATAAACTCTTTTACGGAGGACCTTATCAACAATATGTATGCAATACACTACTCTGATTCTACGTCTTGGCAGCACCTCGACCCATGATGGACTTCTTAGTGTTTCTCTCAGGTTTCAAAATGATTATATAACACTTTGGTCCAAACAGCGCCAGCAAAATGCCAAAACTAGATGCTAAAATAGCAAACACCTCCACGACATCTGCATATTTACCTGGAGAGCTGATATATGCTGGGATGAAGGCTATCCACACGGCACAGAAGATCAACATGCTGAAAGTAATTAACTTAGCTTCATTGAAGTTGTCTGGAAGATTCCTTACCATGAATGCTAGGAGGAAACTGAGGAGTGCTAGAAAGCCAATATAACCTAGTAACACACCAAAACCAACTATTGATCCAATATCGCATTCATAGACTATCTTTTCAGAGTAGTATTTTGTGTTTTTATGAGGAGTTGGTGAGGCAGACACAAGCCAGACTGTACAGATTATTGCCTGGATTGAAGTAAGAACCAGAACTGTTCCTCTCTGCTGCATAGGACCAAACCACTTCATAATGTCTCCACCTCCAGGCTTGGAGGCCTTGAACACAGCCAACACCACCATAGTCTTTACCAGGATACAGGAGACACACAGCACAAAGCTGATCCCAAATACTGCATGTCTCAACTGACAAGTCCAGAGTCTGGGACGGCCAATGAACAGCAGTGAGCACAAGAAACATAGTATGAGTGAAAGCAAGAGCTGGAAGCTGAGTTCTGAGTTGTTGGCGCGAACCATGGGTGTCTCTCGATGATAGATGAAGATCCCCAGGACAATGGCACAGGCAACTGTTCCTAACAGTGAGATGGTTGTTAAGGAGTTTCCCAGGGCCTCATGGTAGGACAGGAACTCAACCAGCTTTGGGACACAGTGGTCATGCTGGGGACTGGACCAGAAGTCCTCTGGACAACTGGTGCACTCTGTGGAGTCTAAAGAATAGACCATGATTACAGTGACAGGCATGTATCTTCTTATAACCTACTTTAGATAGCTAAACAATGTAAACCTACCAGTCTCATTGCTGAACTCTCCCTCAGAACAAGCAATGCAGTCAAAGCAGCAGACAGGTTCTCCTTTCCTCCTGGCCACACGGGTTCCAGGAGAACAGCTCTCACTGCACACTGACCGAGGAGGCTGCCGAGGAAAGTAAAAAATGAGTTCAACTACAATGTATGAATTACATTCACAACATGAGCTCAGTTGTACATGTAGGAAGTTAAAATTACTTTGGCTGATTCAAAGTTCCACATGATTCTGTCTTCATCAAGGGTGAATTCTTCATCTCCGGAGGTTGTCTTCTTGACCAGTCCTACATTGTTAAGCTTTGTGCTTCCATCAGGGAGCCACGCCCAGTTCAATATATCGATGATTGGTAAAACATCACCATTTTCATCATAAGATACACGTTCACCATTGGATGTGGTGAAGTTGACCTTTTCCAAGTAATAGAGAAGCTAGAAATGGTGATGAAGAATCATGGAGAACAAGTGACTAAAACATACATAAGGGCCCAATTAAAATAATTAAATAAATTTTGTTAAGATGAGATTAACTTAAAACACTTTTTTTCTAAGTATCACCTGCACATCTCGATGTGTTTTCAACTGTTGTTTTTACATGCTAACAAAATAAATGAATAATTGAATAGAGTAGGTTAACTGCTTTAATATCCCACCTGCCACGGCTGCATTGTCTGCAAACTGGCACAGCTGTGCCCAGGGAAAGGCCCTCTTCCTGGCACACACTGCAACATGTCATGGAGGGCATGGGCCAGAGCGTACAAATTCTTGTATACAAGGTAATCTAACCTTAGGTCAGACCCACCCAACAGGGTGGTCTCTGCTAGGTCCTCTTGTCCACTACACACCCTTCCACCAGTGTCCACCCACCCTGGTGGAAGGGGTGGAAACTTACACAGAAATGTCTGTTCCCAAAACTTCCTCACCTGATAGAACACATTGAATTTGCAAATATACCAGTGAATACGGGTGATTTATGAGTTGATTGATGGATTGATTAAGTGATTGATGGATTGATTAAGTGATTGATGGATGGATTGACGTACATGTGATGCTTTTTGTTCTGGTTAACATAAGTCGCTCTGTATTAACACTGGGTGAAAGTAGGAATTAATGATCATCTATAATAAAATCATTTAATAATTTAATTCCCTCAATAGTGGCCATTAGGGAACGTCTGGGGACATCTTCTCTTTCAAACACACACACACACACACACACACACACACACACACACACACACACACACACACACACACACACACACACAATGCATACATTGTGCAAAAAATGTCATAAGCACGCGTGCCAATTGTGGTCCTTTGTGTTAAGTTCATTAAGTTAATTAACTTAACACTTACTATGTTATCCTCATGGTCATCGTCAGGACGTATTTTTGACAAGAAGTCATTGAGCCCTGGCATCTCTCCACGATGGAAGGCAAAACCCAAACTACCTCTCAGGTATGGCAGGTATTGAGGAGAATTGAGATCTCCTCTCCACCAACCTGAAGAGGCAGAAAAGATCCATTGCAGACCTGTCACATTCTGCTGAACCACCTGCCAAATAATTTAATGCATTTTAGATCATTATAATTACAAATCTGCAAATGAACATCCTAAGTAGCTTCCTCCTCAGGCTTAGTTCACATATATCAGTAAGGTTTGAGTGCCCAAAAGACCCCTGATTGCTGTTTGATTGCTTTCAAATGTGAGTCGTGATTTAATCTGTAAATTTTGCCCGATGCCCGGCGGACAGTAGAATTGAATTGACACTGAATTTGAGCAGCAATCAAACAGCAATCAGTGGTCAGTTGGGCACAAATTTTACTGATATACGTGAACTAAACCTCACATGTATCATAGCACAAACCTCATCCAAGACATTATGCAAGTAGGGTCCATATCCAAACGCAAAGACAACACGAGCTGTGGAGGTCTTCATCACAGTGACAATCCTCTGGAGTTTATCTGTGTCTTTGTGGAAGGGCAGAGCCTCTGAATAAGCCACACAACCCAGACCAGACTGGTCCAGGCCAGATTGGAATGATCGGGAATAATCGCGGCCAATGACAATATCAGCAAACAACAGTCCTACCCAGGACCACTCGAACCGCCTCATAATCTGGATTATAGCTCCCACCTGTGAACAGACAGAAATGCACTTAGAGTAGGTTAAATCATACATACACAGGCAACATGCAGCCCCTATGCCGACATACCGCATACCCCAACTAGACAAAATTATATTTTATATAATTCTTATTGTGCCGAAGTCTGGGGTAATACTTATAAAACCATATTACACCCTGTCACACTCTGGCCTGAGTGAGAGTAATGTGGGCCGAAGGCACTCGATTTAGTTCACAAAAATACTCCAAAAAGTTCTAATAAAGGTTTCCAAATGGCAAAAGTACTCCAGACTACTCAAGTAACAATACTCAAGTGGAGAAAAATACTCAATTTAAATACCAAAAAAGGTTCCAAAAAGTACCAGGCAAAATCCTTGGTGCAAGAAGGGTTTTTATTCACCTTTAGTGATCGTTGAGTGAAGGTTGAACAGGACACAGCAAGCAGAAAACAAAACAACAGCCTATTTACAAGAAACCGGCCAGGTTGGCCTTGAGGTCTTCTCGGCTCAGCTGACACTCCAGAACTGACTACCTGGCAGTGAGAGCTGCCTTATATAGGGCCAGGCCCCACCCACTAGACCATACCAAACCCTGATTGATATCTCAACCCCCAGTTTCTACAACATGTCCAGAGACATTAACCCACTTAATTAAAGCAAACCACATTTGGACAATAAGCCTCAAACGTGTTTCAATAATGGGGAGTTATATCTATACATAGTTTTATCTACACATTCTCTATTTACAAACACACAGATGGACTGGTCCAACCAAAGGGACCAATCATGTTCACCTAATTTCAGTCAGGCACCATTTAAGGTTGCCTCAAACACATCTCTGGTTCTTTCCCACTAACCAGAAGGGAACATTCTGTGGTAAGAACGAACAAGACCAAAGTCAAACACATGGTATATCAAACACAATATAATACAGAAAACAATAAAGACCTAACTTAAACCTTACCCACATGTGTGTGTGCGTGAGTGAGTGTGTGTGGATGGTGAAAGTTCAAAAGTCTTTAGTGGCAGGGTGAACTGCCACACACCCAATTATTATTATTATTATTATAATGCTACAAAAGAAAGCATTGCGAATTGTTAATAGAGCTGATTATTATGCACCTACAAATCCCCTATTTATTAAAAACCAAATACTGAAATTTGAAGACTTAATATAGCCATAGTAATGTATAAAGTATTTAATAGGACACTTCCCAGTAACATGCCAGAGTTATTTATGCCCAGGGAAAGCAGATAGTATAACCTAAGAGGAATCGGAATTTTCAAAAAAATAAAAAATAAATAAAAAAATCTCACGGACCAACATAAAAGAGAGATGCCTCTCTGCCATTGGGGTGAATCTATGGAATCAGCTGGACACTGAATTAAAATTAAGTAGTTCAATTATAAAATTTAAGAGAACATATAAAGCAAAGGTAATGGAAGGTTATAAAAAAAATACACTAATATAATGTATTTTTTAACATAAATCTATGGGGATACATCACTGAAGATACGTCCCAGTTGCATCCATGCGATGTATCTTTAAGCCTTTAGTTTCTATTTATAGTGGCTCATAGGAATAGACTATGTGACAACCGGGTATAGTCTGGTGACCACCGGAGAGACGGGTGACAGCCGGAATGTAGACGGCACTCGGGTGAGCAGTATGGGTTAGCGCCCCAGCCTGTGCCCTCCGTGAGGAGGAAGCCCAAAAACCTTGGTGAGGCCGTTAGGAGGGCCATTGTGATTCACTGCTCCTGAATGAAATGCCGGTGCTGGGAGTCTGGTGCAACGCACAGGTCCTGTGCCTGGTGAGAGCAGGAGCAGACCTGGTGAGACGTAGGAGGGGTCTGGACAGGAGTCAACCCACAGAGCCTAGTCCCTCCATGTGCCAGAGTATAGTGCCTCTCAGTACCGGCAGAATAGTTCTGGAGCGGTGGATTGTGTGGCCTTGGGTCTTTCCCTAGTGGACTGACCGAGAGTAGCTACTGGGACGTAAGTCGGGACTTGATCAACCCCGGCTGGGTCGCCTGAGTGAGGGGTATGATGTTGCGAGACCCGAAACCCCGATGACCTTGGGATACATCACTGAGGATACGTCCCAGTTGCATCCATGCGATGTATCTTTAATCCTGTACAAGAAAATTATTTGCGGAGTCGTGTATATGAGGCAACCACTTCATATACATGAAAACATGAACACATAAATATATATGTGGAGTAGTATGCTGACACATATCTATATAAGTAAATAGGTAGATATAAATATAATTATATTACAAGATCTATATATATGATATGAGGTATATTATGTAGGGTACTCTAAAAGATCGCTGTGTTGCAACCACTGGTGAGTTTTCACTGTCAGTGGATTAACACCAGCCGATAACATGGCCGGAGACTGGACATTTCAAAACACATGCATTTAGGCCATGTAATCGGCTGAAAACGTCAACACAGCCATCTTTTTAGAGTACCTTGTGCTTCGGTATGTTGACAAGCTTCATGCAGATGCTAAATTTCCTTTCCAGCTCGATTTGGCACCTGCCCACAGAGCTAAAACTACTAGTAGCTGCTGTACTGACCATGGTATTACTGCGCTTAACTGACCTGCCAACTGTCCTGACTTTAACCCAACAGAGAATCTGGGTTGTATTGTCAAGAGGAAGGTGTGAGACATAAGACTGAACAATACAAATTCATTTATGGCTGTTATTGAAGCAAAACTGGGCCTCCATAACACCTCAACAGTGCCACAGGTTGATAACCTCCATGCCACGCCCCATTAATGAATTAATTTGTTCTAAAGTAGCCCAGACCAAGCATTAACTGCATATACATTAATATACTTTTCAGATAGTCAACATTTCTTGTTTAAAACACACTTTTTTAGTTGTCTCATGAAATATTCTAATTTTTTGAAATCCTGATTTGGTGGGTTTTATGAGCTGGAAGCCAAAATTGTGTAAAAATAAACAAATAAATACTTGAAATCATTTACAATGTGAGCACTGGATCTATAATTAATGAAAGTCCGGGATTTTGAATGGAATTGTGGAAATAAACCAACTTTTCCTTGATATTCTAATTTTTTGGAATGGACCTGTACATATAGTTATTATGAATGTGTAGTATACAGATACATTGTACTTAGTTATATAGGTAGTTAATATACAATACAAAATGTATATTATGAATATTATTATTATGATTTCTGGTAGTAGCACTGCCTTCATTAGATAGTGATTAATATGCTATGTAAATGTAATTCTTATTTATGTCACCGTGGTGCTTTGAAAACTCAGTTTTGTTGAGTTTTCTTTTCTGTTTTTGTTTCTTCCTGTGTGAATACATATAGTTTCAAATAAACTGAACTGAACTGAGCTGAACTGAAGTCTAGTTGGGGTATGTGGTCAAGCGTAGCTTTGGCACAGGGAGGAGGACGCCCCCGCCATGCAGAGTCCCGTCAGTGCCAGGTGCGACACTCTTATTGTATTTTGCACATGAAGATCTGCAAGCACAAAACCTGCCACAAGTTGCCCACCATGGGTGGACAGCATGAACTATTATACCAATTATGGTATAATAACTGTCGCTGTATATACCAACAGGTCTATTGTTGTAGAAGTTCACCTCGAAAACAAAACTTGGCACTGATCTGAAGAAGGATGGGAACTGAGTCCGGTCACTCAGACAGGAGCAAGCAGAACCATAACTCACCTGGAAAAAACAGAATAAAAACAAAGCATTAAATATGTGTTCTGTAATGTACTAGATCATGTGTGTACAACAGTTGGTCTGGTACCCTTAAAGCAATGAGCCACTGCTTAATGTATCTGTGACTCACAATAATAATACTGTATCATTTGTTGTTTCATTATTTTTGAACAAGAGTATAGGTATTGCTTTGCTTGTTCAAAGAGAGTGATATGGCTTGATCTCAGCTTTTTCACAGCATTTAACGTTGTCCTGTAGTTGTAAGTATCCCATGTATGGCATACTAAATCCCAGTCAGTCAAAAATTGTGCCTCAGTCGTTCTCTTGTTTAACCCGTGGGGCTTCTGGTCTGTCTCTTCATAGTCTCTACAGAGCTGCTACACTGCTGCTTGTATGCTAAAGACAGAGCTGCGACATTGAAGGGCCCGGTCAAGTTGTCCCTATTGAATAGAGGTCTGCATAGAACAGCCTCCATTGGACTAGCGCCATGATTCCATGAAGTGAACAGAGTTGCCGTAACTGTCTACATAAGCCTTTGAGTCATGGAGCTTTTTCCCGTTCCCTTTCCCTTAATGGTACATTCAACACATGGAATACACAATAGGGTGAAATTAATCATGAAAAACTTGCTCAACATCAGATTTTACCGATGCAAGCATTTTTTGCAATGCATCTCAATTTCACCCGTCAGTTGAATTGATACCCAGTGACAGATGCACTCATTTCAGGCACATGGCTATTGATGCAAATCGATGAACCTCCACAACCCTAGTCACACCTTGCTGATGATTTGATACTTTGGTCTAACACTAGTATAATGACAAAATGGGGCTTTAACATTTTTTTTTTTTTTAATGGAGACAAGATTTCTTCTCAACAGCAATGATTGTCTTTCAAAAAAAGACAAATTGTAATATTCATCATATAGATTTGCAAAAAAAAAAAAAAAAAATCACAAGCAAGGATAATGAAATAATATAGGCCATGGTGAAATGGGATAGGAAACTTACCATGGGCACTCTGTACACACCTAATAATCTAGTGTCAGCAACAAAACCAGGACCAACAATTCCAAGTACTGGAGGAGAGCCGACACAGCTCTGGTCCAGTGTAAACTGCTGCTCTCTCCCACTGAGCAGAGACAACGCTGCATTGAATCTAAGTGCAGGCGTAAAACATGTGTCATAGATACTGTATCCCAGAGTCAGGTTGGGGAGCAGGCTGGGGCTGCTGTTGATCTCATGGATGGCAAAGGCCATGATCTGCGCCATTCTGAACATGTCAATGGAAAACCTAACACACACAATTACACTGCTGTCAGGCAAAAACCTTGCATCTGCATACATGTTGTTTTTGTTTAATAAATGGCATATTTGGTTATTACATTACCACACAACATGCTGTATTTGAAGAAAATAACCCTAACAAAACTAAAGTTAACATGGGTTATACAAATATTGGGTTATATAAATATAGGCATAATGAAAAGCAAGAGCTTGTGATTTAATAACTAATCTAGATCCACTCAAACACATGTTCTGACAAGGTTCCCACCTGACCTACATCTTTGAAATAAATCAACTATTCATGTTTCTCTACATAAAAACAAGGGTGGTATTTTCTTGCTGTCTCCTTAGTGATACCCACCAACGGCAGGTTGGTTTCTGATCCTTGGGCTGTGTGAAAGTCAGCTCAGGGGGAACAGAGGACAGGTGGATGGGAAACAAACCTCCCAGAAGCACGTCTCCATCCTTGTACATTCTGTAGGGATTAAAGGATGCCTGTAACTCACAAGAAGAGGAAGAGGAGGAAGACAAAGGAGAGAAGGAAGAGAAGAACATCATCAAGTATGAAAACAGTTGTATGTCTAAAGAAGCCCTCATGACTGGCCTCCTCTCTCTAACAACCTCCCCCCCTTCTCTAAATCCATTGTCCAGTTGTTAGGTGTTTTATACAGTGTGGTTCCATCCCCTGTGCCACCTTGGCATTACATCATCTAAACAACAGTGATGTTGGTACACAGGTACACACAGTATACATACATACAGTATACTGTAGGCATACTGTAAGTGGAGTAAAGGTAACAAAGTACATTTACTTAAGTACTGTACTTAAGCTTTCGATGATCCAAATCATGAATAAGCTATGGCTAATTGATTGATTGATTGATTGATTGATTGATTGATTGATTGATTGATTGAATATACTTTATTGGCAGGAAAAAATCTGTTCAAGGTACAGTCATACATAAGTGAAATTACCGTACAGGGTACAGTCAAACACAGTCATTGGGATCAGTGAAAAAGGTCCTTGCAGTCTTGTCTCCATCCAGTTCCTTAGTTCAGTTCATAATCATGACATGAAGATAACAATACTTCAAATTAGAGATGTCCGATATTGTTTTTTTTTTCTTTTTTTTTAACCGATATCCCGATTTTGTCCGACTCTTAATTCCGATACTGATATCAACCGATACTGATAAATGCAGGCTTTTTGTGGTAGACATAAATAATGTGAACATTCAGTGATGTGGTGATTTGGAATCTCCCAACAGCCCAACAGCACGTGCACCAAGGTCCTCCATAACTGGAGGAATGTCCCGATTGTACGTCTCTATACATCTCTGAAAACGGTGATTTATCTATTGTTTAAAAAAAAAAAACAGTGATATGTTAATATTTTTTCCCAATATTTATATCAATATTTTCCCCAGATCCTATTTTTAAAGCATTTATCGGGCAATGATATCTGTATGGCCGATATATCTGCCCATCCCTAATTCAAATCATCAAATGAACATGTGAGGTTTGCAGATTTTCACGCCTGTTAAAAAGGACACACACTTGAGTGGCATTGCTGTAGAAGTACAATTTGTCCATGTTTGTTTTAAAAGTGGTTGGTCCCAGATCATTGTTCTGTATTTGAACACAAGGTAAAGGAGAGGTGCACATGTATAATATGTTAACAATTGATGTGTCTGTATAAGTTCAACCACCTTTAAAGTCCAATAAGAGGCTGTAGACGTAACTTCTGTGGGACCTAGACATATTTATTCAATATACAATGGGATCGATTGTATCCCCCTCATGACGGGCCACAGCGAGATACTGAGTTTGCCATATAGCTGTGAAAAAGTACAGACGCATCACAATAAGCAAGCAGTCTTTAAGGGACAATAATCAACCTTTCATTACCACAGATAATCGATGTTTGTCTCTGACTAAATGGGTTAACATAGTAGGACATAAACTCTTTTACGAAGAACCTTATTAACAATATGTATGCGATACACTAATCTGATTCTACGTCTTGGCAGCACCTCGACCCATGATGGACTTCTTAGTGTTTCTCTCAGGTTTCATAATGATTATATAACACTTTGGTCCAAACAGCACCAGCAAAATGCCAAAACTAGATGCTAAAATAGCAAACACCTCCACAATATCTGCATATTTACCTGGAGAGCTGATATATGCTGGGATGAAGGCTATCCACACGGCACAGAAGATCAACATGCTGAAAGTAATTAACTTAGCTTCATTGAAGTTGTCTGGAAGATTCCTTACCATGAATGCTAGGAGGAAACTGAGGAGTGCTAGAAAGCCAATATAACCTAGTAACACACCAAAACCAACTATTGATCCTATATCGCATTCATAGACTATCTTTTCAGCATAGTATTTTGTGTTTTTATGAGGAGTTGGTGAGGCAGACACAAGCCAGACTGTGCAGATTATTGCCTGGACTGAAGTAAGAACCAGAACTGTTCCTCTCTGCTGCATGGCACCAAAAAACATCATGATGTTTGTACCTCCAGGCTTGGAGGCCTTGAACACAGCCAACACCACCATAGTCTTTACCAGGATACAGGAGACACACAGCACAAAGCTGATCCCAAATACTGCATGTCTCAACTGACAAGTCCAGAGTCTGGGACGGCCAATGAACAGGAGTGAGCACAAGAAACAGAGTTTGAGTGAAAGCAAGAGCTGGAAGCTGAGTTCTGAGTTGTTGGCGCGGACCATGGGTGTCTGTCGATGATAGATGAAGATCCCCAGGACAATGGAACAGAATAATGTTCCTAAAAGTGAGATGGTTGTTAAGGATGTTCCAAGGGCCTCATGGTAGGACAGGAACTCAACCAGCTTTGGGACACAGTGGTCACGCTGGGAACTGGACCAGAAGTCCTCTGGACAACTGGTGCACTCTGTGGAGTCTAAAGAATAGACCAAGATTACAGTAACAGGCATGTATCTTCTTATAACCTACTTCACATGGTGACACAATGTAAACCTACCAGTCTCATTGCTGAACTCTCCCTCAGAACAAGCAATGCAGTCAAAGCAGCAGACAGGTTCTCCTTTCCTCCTGGCCACACGGGTTCCAGGAGAACAGCTCTCACTGCACACTGACCGAGGAGGCTGCAGAGGAAAGCAAAAATGACCAGTTTAACTATAAATTACATTTACAACATGAGCTCAGTTGTACATGTAGGAAGTTAAAATTACTTTGGCTGATTCAAAGTTCCACATGATTCTGTCTTCATCAAGGGTGAATTCTTCATCTCCGGAGGTTGTCTTCTTGACCAGTCCTACATTGTTAAGCTTTGTGCTTCCATCAGGGAGCCACGCCCAGTTCAATATATCGATGATTGGTAAAACATCACCATTTTCATCATAAGATACACGTTCACCATTGGATGTGGTGAAGTTGACCTTTTCCAAGTAATAGAGAAGCTAGAAATGGTGATGAAGAATCATGGAGAACAAGTGACTAAAACATACATAAGGGCCCAATTAAAATAATTAAATAAATTTTGTTAAGATGAGATTAACTTAAAACACTTTTTTTCCAAGTATCACCTGCACATCTCGATGTGTTTTCAACTGTTGTTTTTACATGCTAACAAAATAAATGAATAATTGAATAGAGTAGGTTAACTGCTTTAATATCCCACCTGCCACGGCTGCATTGTCTGCAAACTGGCACAGCTTTGCCCAGGGAAAGGCCCTCTTCCTGGCACACACTGCAACATGTCATGGAGGGCACGGGCCAGAGCGTACACATTCTTGTATGCAAGGTAATCTAACCTGAGGTCAGACCCTCCCAACAGGGTGGTTTCTGCTAGGTCCTCTTGTCCACTACACACCCTTCCACCAGCGTCCACCCACTCTGGTGGAAGGGGTGAAAATTTACACCGAAATGTCTGTTCCCAAAACTTCCTCACCTTATAGAACACATTGAATTTGCAAATATACCAGTGAATACGAGTGATTTATGAGTTCATTGATGGATTGATTAAGTGATTGATGGATTGATTAAGTGATTGATGGATGGATTGACGTACATGTGATGCTTTTTTGTTCTGGTTAACATGAGTCGCTCTGTATTAACACTGGCTGAATGTAGGAATTCATGATCATCTATAATAAAATGATTTAATAATTTAATTCCCTCAATAGTGGCCATTAGGGGACGTCTGGGGACATCTACTCTTTCAAACACACACACACACACACACACACACACACACACACACACACACACACACACACACACACACACACACACACACACACACACACAATGCATACATCGTGCAAAAAATGTCATAAGCACGCGTGCCCATTGCGGTCTGTTGTGTTAAGTTCATTAAGATAATTAACTTAACACTTACTATGTTATCTTCATGGTCATCGTCAGGACGTATTTTTGACAAGAAGTCGTTGTAACCTGGCATTTCTCCACGGTGGAAGGCAAAACCCAAACTACCTCTCAGGTAGGGCAGGTATTGAGGAGAATTGAGATCTCCTCTCCACCAACCTGAAGAGGCAGAAAAGATCCATTGCAGACCTGTCACATTCTGCTGAACCACCTGCCAAACAATTTAATGCATTTTAGATCATTATAATTACAAATCTGCAAATGAACATCCTAAGTAGCTTCCTCCTCAGGCTTAGTTCACATATATCAGTAAGGTTTGAGTGCCCAAAAGACCCCTGATTGCTGTTTGATTGCTTTCAAATGTGAGTCGTGATTTAATCTGTAAATTTTGCCCGATGCCCGGCGGACAGTAGAATTGAATTGACACTGAATTTGAGCAGCAATCAAACAGCAATCAGTGGTCAGTTGGGCACAAATTTTACTGATATACGTGAACTAAACCTCACATGTATCATAGCACAAACCTCATCCATGACATTATGCATGTAGGGTCCATATGCAAACGCAAAGACAACCCGAGCTGTGGAGGTCTTCATGACAGTGACAATCCTCTGGAGTTTATCTGTGTCTTTGTGGAAGGGCAGAGCCTCTGAATAAGCCACACAACCCAGACCAGACTGGTCCAGGCCAGATTGGAATGATCGGGAATAATCGCGGCCAATGACAATATCAGCAAACAACAGTCCTACCCAGGACCACTCGAACCGCCTCATAATCTGGATTATAGCTCCCACCTGTGAACAGACAGAAATGCACTTAGAGTAGGTTAAATCATACATACACAGGCAACATGCAGCCCCTATGCCGACATACCGCATACCCCAACTAGACAGAAATAATTATATTTTATATAACTCTTTAATACTACCATACGAATTACGAATTGTTAATAGAGCTGATTATTATGCACCTACAAATCCCCTATTTATTAAAAACCAAACACTGAAATTTGAAGACTCAGTAAAACTTAATATAGCCATAGTAATGTATAAAGTATATAATAGGACGCTTCCCAGTAACATGCAGGATTTATTTAAGCCCAGGGAAAGCAGATATAACCTAAGAGGAATCGGAATTTTCAAAAAAAAAAAAAAAAAAAAAAAATCTCACGGACCAACATAAAAGAGAGATGCCTCTCTGCCATTGGGGTGAATCTATGGAATCAGCTGGACCCTGAATTAAAATTAAGTAGTTCAATTATAAAATTTAAGAGAACATATAAAGCAAAGGTAATGGAAGGTTATAAAAAATACACTAATATAATGTATTTTTAACATAAATCTATACAATAAAATTATTTGTGGAGTCGTGTATATGAGGCAACCACTTCATATACATGAAAACATGAACACATAAATATATATGTGGAGTAGTATGCTAATACATATCTATACAAGTAAATAGGTAGATATAAATATAATTATATTACAAGATCTATATATATGATATGTGGTATATGAGGTATATTATGTATTAATGTATAATCTATTATATATAAATATATGATGTATTAATGGAATATATGATATATGTATAAGGAATATATATATATATATATATATATATATATATATATATATATATATATATATATATATATATATATATATATATATATGTATATATATATATGTATATATATATATATATATATATATATATATATATATATATATATATATATATATATATATATATATATGTGACAGCATCTGACGCTTTGTGCCCCAAGTAGGCCTAGGTCAATTTTCTGTTTTTTACAGATTATTAAAGTATACAATGTAAGCTTTCATTTGATGCATCACTCAAGGAAATTGGAGCATTTTTGTAGGAGTTGTGAGCATTTAAATCTGGGTGTCCCAAAATAGGAAAGCTGAGAAAAAGGCATTTTAAGTTTGAGAAAAGTTCACACCTACAGCAGAGTAGAAGTGGGTGTTAACAATGGGAGGTGACAACGGTCTTCCACTCCACCCATAATGCCTCATTTAAATACCCTAACCACCCCCACAAACTGTAGGCTAACTGTATACAGTATATCAGTGGTTTTCAACCTTTTCATACCAGGGCCCCACTATTTATTGAGAATTTGAGCGACGGACCACTATTTGATAGACCCCAAAGCTAAAGATTTCTTTTACTTTTGTGTACAATGCTAGGATGACTTCAGAGAAAACAAAACAGTTCAACATACAGATCAAAATGACCATTAATCTTCTACATTCTCTAGTTTTGTAGACTTGGGGTAATTCACATGATGAATATTTTAACTCTTGAGAGTGTAAACATGAAACCAAGTGGACCTACAAGGGATTTTGGTTTCATGTTTACACTCTCAAAGAGTTACATCTGGCTCCTCTCAGGGACCACTGCAGGGACCTGTTGAAAACCCCTGCATTATAGTATAGATCGTTTTGCGGGCAAAAAAGAAAAAGAAAAACGGCTAATAGCGGTTTTATATCAGACATTTACAGGCAGTAAGAACAATGATCAAAATAAGTCATGTTAAACACATTATAAAAGCCATGGAGGTTTACTCTTTATCGGGACAAACAACGTTATAATATAAATCTTTTGGGTGCTCGTGCTCGAGTGTTGTTCATTCAGCCTGGATAGGGACACGTTGGAAATAGCCTACATTGTTTTCCACCACCAGACCACCCGTCTTTGAGGGGGAGGAAAATAGCCTGGTCACGTGGTTCGTGTTCTCACTCAAGCCCATAGACAATGCATTTCGGTTGTCCCTATTTGTTGTCCCCATTCAATAGAAACCTATGCAGAGATTCCGCCATTGGACTGGCCCCATGAAGTCAACGGTAGATTATATTTTGGCCTTCGCCTCCTTCTGTAATGCGGGTGAAATGCATGATGGGTAGCCAGTTGTATCTAGTAGAGTTGCGACATTGAGGGGTCAGAAACTGAGCGCTCAAGCGCTGTTCATGTAGCTCAAATAGGGACAAACTGGAGTTGGAAATTAATCAAAGGCGTTACAAATACGAGCTGTTTTATGGATGTTTTCAACATGTCAATGGTACAGTTATTGTACAGTAGCCGTTTTACTGTACGATAGTGTTTATGTTGTACTATTACTAAAACGATCTAAAAAATAAAGCAACTTAAGACCGTTAAAGCTGGGCTGTTGCCGTATGCAGAAAATCCTCCATTAGACTGGCCCCATGAAGTGAACGGAGTTTACTTATCTCTGTCTGTAGGCTAAGCTAACTAGCTACGTCACGCATGGACGGGAACATGACGGGTTTTATGGGGCTGAATTTGCTGTGGGCTGGGCAGGGGCAGTTGTTTTACAGACAGGCAAATGGGCAGAGTTGGATTCCCCCTTTTAATATCGATGTGTGCAGAAAGTTCACAACAGAGACGCGACTGCTGCACACTGGAGCGTTAGCCTGTTGCTAACGCGTTCTCCACATTCATCACAGAAACTGAATGTTTACACACAGAAGCACATGGTACTTATGGGTGGTACTCAAAGCGTGAAACCTGAAGACAATGACCATGACCATGACCAATCAGAGCCGTGTATGCAAATCCCCAAGTCAAGTACTTCTCCACCCCCAATCGTGGGGTAAACT
Organism: Benthosema pterotum; assembly: GCA_039105355.1. Taxonomy (NCBI): domain Eukaryota; kingdom Metazoa; phylum Chordata; class Actinopteri; order Myctophiformes; family Myctophidae; genus Benthosema; species Benthosema pterotum. The sequence goes on from CM076979.1 coordinate 4,349,304, forward strand.
AGCGAAATTACTCGACTTTTTAGCGTATAAATAAACACATTTAACTTCTTCAAATCATCTAACTGTTCGGATGAATAGTAAGATCAAAGTCTGAACTGTATCAATATGTTAAAAAGTGAATTTGGCTAAAAAATGAAAAAATTCACTTTCATTGCTTCTAGGGGAAATTAGTCTCTGCCGATATGAGGACGAAAGCGTCAGGCGCGATCACATATATATACTCAAGGCCCGGGGGCTATATTGTAAATGTGTAGTATACAGATACATTGTACTTAGTTATATAGGTAGTTAATATACAATACAAAATGTATATTATGAATATTATTATTATTATTATTATTATTATTATTATTATTATTATTATTATTATTATGATTTCTGGTAGTAGCACTGCCTTCATTAGGTAGTGATTAATATGCTATGTAAATGTAATTCTTATTTATGTCACCGTGGTGCGTTGAAAACTGAGTTTCTTTTTCAAGTTAAGTTTACAAAGGTGGGCATAATAAGCTTCGGCTTCAGCCCTTCCCTTTTCGGTCGCATGCTTCAATGGAGGTCTTTATTTTGTGCGTAAAAATACTGTTAAATGTGTGGAACAATGACCGAGACAAATAAACTGAACTGAACTGAAGTCTAGTTGGGTATGCGGCCAAGCGTAGCTTTGGCACAGGGAGGAGGACGCCCCCGCCATGCAGAGTCCCGTCAGTGCCAGGTGCGACACTCTTATTGTATTTTGCACATGAAGATCTGCAAGCACAAAACCTGCCACAAGTTGCCCACCATGGGTGGACAGCATGAACTATTATACCAATTATGGTATAATAATTGTCACTGTATATACCAACAGGTCTATTGTTATAGAAGTTCACCTGGAAGACCAAACTTGGCACTGATCTGAAGGAGGATGGGAACTGAGTCCGGTCGCTCAGACAGGAGACAGCTGAACCATAACTCACCTGGAAAAAACAGAATAAAAACAAAGCATTAAATATGTGTTCTGTAATGTACTAGATCATGGGTGTACTACAGTTGGTCTGGTACCCTTAGAGCAATGAGCCACTGCTTAATGTATCTGTGACTCACAATAATAATACTGTATAATTTGTTGTTTCATTGTTTTTGAACAAGAGTATAGGTATTGCTTTGCTTGTTCAAAGAGAGTGATATGACTTGATCTAAGCTGTTTCACAGCCTTTAATGTTGTCCTATAGTTGTAAGTATCCCATGTATGGCATACTAAATCCCAGTCAGTCAAAAATTGTGCCTCAGTCGTTCTCTTGTTTAACCCGTGGGGCTTCTAGTCTGTCTCTTCATAGTCTCTACAGAGCTGCTACACTGCTGCTTGTATGCTAAAGACAGAGCTGCGACATTGAAGGGCCTGGTCAAGTTGTCCCTATTGAATAGAGGTCTGCGTAGAACAGCCTCCATTGGACTAGCGCCATGATTCCATGAAGTGAACAGAGTTGTCGTAACTGTCTACATAAACCTTTGAGTCATGGAGCATTTTTTTGCAATGCATATCAATTTCACCCGTCAGTTGCATTGATACCCAGTGACAGATGCCCTCACTTCAGGCACATGGCTATTGATGCACATCGATGAACCTCCACACCCCTAGTCACACCTTGCTGATGATTTGATACTTTGGTCTAACACTAGTATAATGACAAAATGGGGCTTTAACATTTTTTTTTTAAATGGAGACAAGATTTCTTCTCAACAGCAATGATTGTCTTTCAAAAAAAGACAAATTGTAATATTCATCATTTATCTATCGTATAGATTTGCAAAAAAATCACAAGCAAGGAAAATGAAATAATATAGGCCATGGTGAAATGGGATAGGAAACTTACCATGGGCACTCTGTACACACCTAATATTCTAGTTTCAGCAACAAAACCAGGACCAACAACTCCAAGTACTGGAGGAGAGCCGACACAGCTCTGGTCCAGTGTAAACTGCTGCTCTCTCCCACTGAGCAGAGAAAAAACTGCACTGAATCTAACTCCAGCTGTTAAACAGGTGTCATAGATAATGTATCCCAGAGTCAGGTTGGGGAGCAGGCTGGGGCTGCTGTTGATCTCATGGATGGCAAAGGCCATGATCTGTGCCATTCTGAACATTTCAATGGAAACCCTAACACACACAATTACAGCGCTGTCAGGCAAAAACCTTGCATCTGCATACATGTTGTTTTTGTTTAATAAATGGCATATTTGGTTATATTACATTACCACACAACATGCTGTATTTGAAGAAAATAACCCTAACAAAACTAAAGTTAACATGGCTTATATATATTATTGTTGTGTATATATAATATTGTTCTATATAAATATAGGCATAATGAAAAGCAAGAGCTTGTGACTAAATAACTAATCTAGATCCACTCAAACACAAATTCTGACAAGGTTCCCACCTGACCTACATCTTTGTAAAATAAATCAACTACTCATGTTTCTCTACATAAAAACAAGGTGGGTATTTTCTTGCTGTCTCCTTAGTGATACCCACCAATGACAGGATGGTGTCTGATCCTTGGGCTGTGTGAAAGTCAGCTCAGGAGCCACAGAGGACATATGGATGGGAATCAAACCTCCCAGAAGCACGTCTCCATCCTTGTACATTCTGTAGGGATTAAAGGATGCCTGTAACTCACAAGAAGAGGAAGAGGAGGAAGACAAAGGAGAGAAGGAAGAGAAGAACATCATCAAGTATGAAAACAGTTGTATGTCTAAAGAAGCCCTCATGACTGGCCTCCTCTCTCTAACAACCTCCCCCCCTTCTCTAAATCCATTGTCCAGTTGTTAGGTGTTTTATACAGTGTGGTTCCATCCCCTGTGCCACCTTGGCATTACATCATCTAAACAACACTGATGTTGGTACACAGGTACACACAGAGGCAGGACTTAACATACATATACTGTAGGCATACTGTAAGTGGAGTAAAGGTAACAAAGTACATTTACTTAAGTACTGTACTCAAGCTTTCGATGATCCAAATCATGAATAAGCTATGGCTAATCGATTGATTGATTGATTGAATATACTTTATTGACAGGAAAAAATCTGTACAAGGTACAGTCATACATACAGTAAGTGAAATTACCGTACAGGGTACAGTCAAACACAGCCATTGGGATCAGTGAAAAAGGTCCTTGCAGTCTTGTCTCCATTCAGTTTCTGTGTTCAGTTCATAATCATGACATGAAGATAACAATACTTCAAATTACAGACGTCTGATATTGTTTTTTTTTTTTTTTAACCGATATCCCGATTTTGTCCGACTCTTAATTCTGATACTGATATCAACCGATACTGATAAATGCAGGCTTTTTGTGGTAGACATAAATAATGTGAACATTCAGTGATGTGGTGATTTGGAATCTCCCAACAGACCAACAGCACGTGCACCAAGGTCCTCCATAACTGGAGGAATGTCCCGATTGTACGTCTCTATACATCTCTGAAAACAGTGTTTTATCTATTGTTTAGAAAAATAAAAAATAAAACTAATAAAGTCATATGTTAATATTATTTCCCGATATTTACATCAATATTTTCCCCAAATCCTATTTTTAAAGCATTTATCGGGCAATGATATCTGTATGGCTGATATATCTGCCCATCCCTAATTTAAATCATCAAATGAACATGTAAGGTTTGCAGATTTTCACGCCTGTTAAAAAAGGACTCCAGGGATTTACTCTGTCTGTATAAGTCCAACCACCTTTAAAGTCCAATAAGAGGCTGTAGACGTAACTTCTGTGGGACCCAGACATATTTATTCACTATACAATGGGATCGATTGTATCCCTCTCATGACGGGCCACAGCGAGATACTGAGTTTGCCATATAGCTGTGGAAAAGTACAGACGCATCACAATAAACAAGCAGTCTTTAACCCATTTAGGCCTGACCTAAGGTTTTTGAAAAACTTTAAATATTTATACAGTATATCAGCATGAAAACAAATTGAATATTTGAATACTGTACATACTGTACAGGATCCAAATATGGATTCCCGGGGACAGTAATCAACCTTTCATTACCACAGATAATCGATGTTTGTCTCTGACTGAATGTAGTTTAACATAGTAGAACATAAACTCTTTTTTACGAAGAACCTTATCAACAATATGTATGCAATACACTACTCTGATTCTACGTCTTAGCATCACCTCGACCCATGATGGACTTCTTAGTGTTTCTCTCAGGTTTCAAAATGATTATATAACACTTTGGTCCAAATAGTGCCAGCAAAATGCCAAAACTAGATGCTAAAATAGCAAACACCTCCACAACATCTGCATATTTACCTGGAGAGCTGATATATGCTGGGATGAAGGCTATCCACACGGCACAGAAGATCAACATGCTGAAAGTAATTAACTTAGCTTCATTGAAGTTGTCTGGAAGATTCCTTACCATGAATGCTAGGAGGAAACTGAGGAGTGCTAGAAAGCCAATATAACCTAGTAACACACCGAAACCAACTATTGATCCAATATCGCATTCATAGACTATCTTTTCAGAATAGTATTTTGTGTTTTTATGAGGAGTTGGTGAGGCAGACACAAGCCATACTGTGCAGATTATTGCCTGGACTGAAGTAAGAACCAGAACTGTTCCTCTCTGCTGCATAGGACCAAACCACTTCATAATGTCTCCACCTCCAGGCTTGGAGGCCTTGAACACAGCCAACACCACCATAGTCTTTACCAGGATACAGGAGACACACAGCACAAAGCTGATCCCAAATACTGCATGTCTCAACTGACAAGTCCAGAGTCTGGGACGGCCAATGAACAGCAGTGAGCACAAGAAACATAGTTGGAGTGAAAGCAAGAGCTGGAAGCTGAGTTCTGAGTTGTTGGCGCGGACCATGGGTGTCTCTCGATGATAGACGAAGATCCCCAGGACAATGGCAGAGACAAAAGCTCCAAGCAGTGAGATGGTTGTTAAAGAGATTCCCAGGGCCTCATGGTAGGACAGGAACTCAATGCTCTTTGGGACACAGTGGTCACGCTGGGGACTGGACCAGAAGTCCTCTGGACAACTGGTGCACTCTGTAGAATCTAAAGGCAGAGGACAAGAATGAAGGAATTGCCACATATATTCTCATAACCTACGTTACATAGCTGCACAATGTAAACCTACCAGTCTCATTGCTGAACTCTCCCTCAGAACAAGCAATGCAGTCAAAGCAGCAGACAGGTTCTCCTTTCCTCCTGGCCACACGGGTTCCAGGAGAACAGCTCTCACTGCACACTGACCGAGGAGGCTGCAGAGGAAAGTAAAAATGACCAGTTTAACTAAAAATTACATTCACAACATGATCTCAAATAAAATGGGAAGCTGAAACTACCTCTCCCAATTCAAAGTTCCACATGATTCTGCCTTTATCAAGGGTGAATTCTTCATCTCCGGAGGCTGTCTCCTTGACCAGTCCTACATTGTGAAGCTTTGTGCTTCCATCAGGGAGCCACGCCCAGTTCATTATATCAACAATTGGTAAAGCATCACCATTATCATCAAATAATACACGATCACCATTAGATGTGGTGAAGTTGACCTTTTCCAGGTAATGGAGAAGCTAGAAATGGTGATGAGCCGAATCATGAAGAGGAACAGACTTTAAAAAGTATACTTAGAAGCCATATTATGTGCCAGAGTCCTGCAAACATATTATTTGGGTTAAGCAGTATGCAAGGGGCATTCCTGTTTCCACCTTCTGCCACCAGCATTATTACTAAAAAACTTGCACTGCCTTTTGCATTATGCATTGCCGATGAACAAAACCACATACAATGTATCACATAGTACAAGTATCACCCTTATGTTAGTGGAGTATGTAATCCTTATTGTACTAAATCAATGACCCTTTTGGCTTTCCCAAAGCCAGTCTTCTTAATAGTCTTTTTACAGTCTCCTTATAGTGTTCTCTAAACGTGAAGATGGATGGATAGAGTCCTACAGGTTAACTGAATTAATATCCCACCTGCCATGGCTGCATTGTCTGCAAACTGGCACAGCTGTGTCCAGGAAAAGGCCCTCTTCCTGGCACACACTGCAACATGTCATGGAGGGCATGGGCCAGAGCGTACACACTCTTGTACATGTTATAATCAAACCTGAGGTCAGAGCCACCCAACAGGGTAGTTTCTGCTAGGTCCTCTTGTCCACTACACACCCTTCCACCAGCGTCCACCCACTCTGGTGGAAGGGGTGAAAATTTACAACGAAATGTGTGCTCCCAGAACTTCCTCACCTAAAAGAATACAATGAATTTTAAGTGCCAGCAAATACGATTGATTGATTGATTGATTGATTGATTGATTGATTGATTGATTGATTGATTGATTGATTGATTCTACAGTTACAGTGGTCTGTAACAGTAATACCATATGTTAAAACGGCTCTCTTCAGACTTCTCCAGTGCACATAGTACTTGCCCTAGCACAGCTGGCCTTGCAGACATATGGAAAGGCTCAAGTTATGTAGAGACTAGCGTATGTTTTATGCAGACTTTTAGAATTTTAGGTCATCAGCATGAGAATAGAAGTAGTTTTAATTAAGGAGACATGACACTTGTCAATGTACAAAGCCACATAATGCTGTAAAATGTTGAGACTTCACATGGCAAAACACATGATTTAGTCCATGTTATCGGCTGGTGTTGAAACACTGCCGTTTTATAATACATTGTGCTTCAGTATGTTGACAAGCTTCATGGAGATGCTAATTTTCCTTTCCAGCTCAACTTGGCACCTGAGCCAAAACTGCTAGTAGCTGCTATACTAACCATGGTACAGTATTACTGTGCTAAAACTACTGTGCATGTAGTGCACATAGTACTTGCCCTAGCACAGCTGGCCTTGCAGACATATGGAAAGGCTCAAGTTATGTAGAGACTAGCGTATGTTTTATGCAGACTTTTAGAATTTTAGGTCATCAGCATGAGAATAGAAGTAGTTTTAATTAAGGAGACATGACACTTGTCAATGTACAAAGCCACATAATGCTGTAAAATGTTGAGACTTCACATGGCAAAACACATGATTTAGTCCATGTTATCGGCTGGTGTTGAAACACTGCCGTTTTATAATACATTGTGCTTCAGTATGTTGACAAGCTTCATGGAGATGCTAATTTTCCTTTCCAGCTCAACTTGGCACCTGAGCCAAAACTGCTAGTAGCTGCTATACTAACCATGGTACAGTATTACTGTGCTAAAACTACTATTAGCTACTGTACTGACCATGGTATTAATGTGCTAAAACTACTAGTAACTGCTGTACTGAAGATGGTATTACTGTGGTAAAGCTATTAGTATCTGACTAGCCAACGCTCCTGAATTGAACCTCACAGGGTATCTGTGTTGTATTGTCAAGAGGAAGGTGTGAGTCATAAGAATGAGCAATACAAATTAATTTCAAAAATTTCAATTAATTTCAAAAAGAAACCATGCTTCCATAACAACTGGGCCACAGTCTGATTGACCACCTTCATACTTATGCTTAAAGCAGAATTCCACACCAAAACACATTGGGCCTCAATCTACCTTGATTCCTGTGACATGATACATAATGTCCTTGATTTTTGTCACAGATTTTCTGCATTTCACCCTTGAGGTCCCCGTCCCCACAACGACGTTGGGAACAGTTAACATGGCCGCAGGTTGTCTTTATTCTACTGCGGGTGTTTCTGTAACTCCAAACTTTTTTTTTTCCACACACATCACATTTTAATAGTATACTGATAAACACGCTTGAATTTTACGTCACTCTGGGACAGCCTTTACTTGTAATACAAGAGGTAACCTATTCCTCCTCCCCTCCCTTTTCCCCACTCATATTTGGGGAAAGACAGACATCCCCAAATATTGAGTTGTGGCGCACACGCTAGAAACTCCTGTCCCACGGATGCCAACTGAGTTTTTAAAAGTCATATAGGGTCCAATTATCTTGTAGTGTGTGGCTTGATATGATGTGTGAAAAAAAATAAGTTTAGAGTTACAGAAATACCCTCAGTAGAATAAAGACAACCTGCAGCCATGTTAACTGTTCCCAACGTCGTCGTGGGGACGAGGACCTCATGGTGAAATGTAGAAAATGGGGCATTATGTATCATGTTACAGGAATCAAGGTAGATTGAGGTCCAATGTGTTATGGTGTGGAATTCTCCTTTAAGGTAAATCACTCTGGATTAAGAGTGTCTGTTGTGGTCCAGTGTATCCAATCAATTCATTGAGACAATTAATTTTACAATAAAAAATAAACAATATGCTTACTATGTTATCCTCATAGTGACTGTCAGGACGTATTTTTACCAAGAAGTCATTGTAACCTGGCATCTCTCCACGATGTGGGGCAAAACCCAAACTACCTCTCAGGTAGGGCAGGTATTGAGGAGACTGGAGGCCTCCTCTCCACCAACCTGAAGTGGCAGGAAAGATCCATAGCAGACCTGTCACATTCTGCTTAACCACCTGCCAAAGAAATTAACGCATTTCAGATTGCTCTAATTACAAATCCCTAAATAGCTCCTTCTCACATGTATCTTAAAGGGGAATTCCACCCATTTTCAACATTTTTCCTGAGAGAAAAGAAAAAAGAAGCAGAAAAAAGAAGCATCTAAAGAAATCAATTAACATGGTGAAAATACATCTTGATGATGTCATCATGATCATTCACCATGTTAGTGGTTTTCTTCAGACCTCCATTTCTTGGGAACACAGAATGGTGGAACTTTTTAATCATGTCCACCCAACACCTCTAGGGTATACTAATGACATATTAGAATGTTGAAAATTAGAATGTTGAAAATGGGTGGAGTTCCCCTTTATCACAAACCTCATCCAAGACATTGTGCATGTAGGTTCCATATCCAAGTAGAAAGACAACACGAGCTGTGGAGGTCTTCATCACAGTGACAATCCTCTGGAGTTTATCCGTGTCTTTCTGTAAAGGCAGAGCCTCTGAATACGCTAAACAACCCAGACCAGACTGGTCCAGGCCAGACTGGAATAATCGGGCTGTGTCACGGCCAGGATCGTCATCATTGAACAACAGTCCTACCCAGGACCACTCGAACGGTCTCATAATCTGGATCATAGCTCGCACCTGAGTGGACGAAGAATGGACAGAAATGTACTTAGACTAGAGGTTCGGCCGGCTCCGCTGGCCTCACTCTAGACAGTCCATATATAGGCATAGCTGAGTGAGGTTGGTGGAGCCGGCCTCACTCAACTATGCCTATAGAGCTGCGCAGTGACGTCACCGCAACTGTTCCGGAAGTCTTTTCCCAATTCATTTTTCTCATAGACTTTTCGAAAATAATTTACATCAAGACGATTACGCCGCGGACAAAGCCAACTCGAGTCGTGACGAATCATGATGACACACACAAACTTTTGGGACAATAAAATAATTTCTAAGATGAAAAACGAAACAAAACGTCTGTGTCATGCCGTTTTCTACTTCTTCCCGATTATATATTATATGACGATATTGTGTTTGTTGTCATGATTTGTCACGACCTGAGTTGGCTTTGGCCGCGGCGTAATCATCTTGATATAAATTATTTTCGAAAAGTCTATGAGAAAAATGAATGGGGAAAAGACTTCCGGAACAGGGGCGGTGACGTCACTGCGTAGCTCTATACGCCTATACTGTATATTCTACAGCGTTACACCCGGCGTTACACGTGTTACGTGTTACACCTTTATCCCAGAACTCAAATGTATAATAGGAGGATAGGATGAGGTCATGCATGGTCAACATGTCCACAGGTTAATATTGGAATATTGTTATATTATTGAGTTCAGCTGTTACAATTACAAACATGCGAACATGACCTGCGAATTTATGAATTATTTCTGTCTGTATTGGTAGCTTACCGACTAGTATTACAATTTAATTTGTCATGTCATAGTATTACAATTTAATTTGTTCTCTATTGCAATGTAAAGCACTTTGTGCTGCATTTTGTCATGAAAGGTGCTATACAAATAAAGATTATTATTATGTCATGTATTTAGGTCATTTTAACATACAAATAAGATAAATGCATTGGAAATGTATGCCATAAGGAAATGTCGGTGCTATAGGGGTGGAAATGTAGGCTCTACTGTATAGGTCTCTATCAGCAAAGTTGCACACCCCTTTTTTTAAATAATTTTTATCCCACGATTTTGCAACCCATTTTTTCACCCAGTGCCAATTCCTAATGTGATCCTGGGCTCTACACACCCTCCGCCAACTTGGGGAGGCAGTGGACTGGCCTCATGCTTCCTTCAATGCATGAGGAGTCCAAGCTGCCTTCTTTTCACCTGACGGGGGAGTTTCCCTGGTTGGACGTAGCGCGTTGAAGGAACACGTTATTCCAACCAGTTCCAGTCCCCTCCATCAGGCACCCCGGCTGGCCAGGGGGAGGCACACCCCATGTGTTTGTGAAACATGAACACGTCTGTTGTTATAGAAGTTCACCTGGAAGACAAAATTTGGCATTGTTCTGAAGGAGGACAGGAACTGTGTGCGGTCACAGGAGCAAGCAGAACCAAAACTCACCTGGAAAAAACACAAAAACAATAAAAAACAAAAAAACAAAAAATATATTTTGTAATGTACTTGATCATGTGATGGAAATGGTGGAGTTGATGGCCAGGCGTTTTTTCACAAATTAACTGGAGCACTTTTTGGAAAATAAACCAACTGCAAATAAGGATAAGAAGGCCTTCTAGCACAGAATTCTCTTTTAAAACAATGCGGAAAAAGAAAGCTGTGTTTGATACTCTGCTATAAAACTAGCATGATGCAAGAACAGACCACTAAAATTAAATATGGAGACATGGAGTTTTTCATTTGGCAAAAAGTCCAAATTAACTATCCTTAATGTTTTGCAGTAGCCAAGTAAGCAAGATTAAATAAAATAGGCCATGGCGAAAGGGGACAGTAAACTCACCATGGGCACTCTGTATACACCACATATTCTGTTGACAGCATGGGAACCAGAACCCACAATTCCAAGTACTGGAGGAGAGCCGACACAGCTCTGGTCCAGTGTAAACTGCTGCTCTCTCCCACTGAGCAGAGACAATGCTGCGCCGGTTGCAACTCCAGTGGCGAAACAGGTGTCATAGATACTGTATCCCAGAGTCAGGTTGGGGAGCAGGCTGGGGCTGCTGTTGATCTCATGGATGGTAAAGGCCATGATCTGGGCAGTTCTGAATATTCCAGTGGACAACCTGACACACACAATTAATAATAACAAGCTTTTTTTGTATAGCACCTTTCATGACATAAAGTGCAGCTCAAAGTGCTTTACATTGCAATAGAGAAGACAAAAATAGTGGGAATGAATTAAAGGGATCATTAAAATAGCAAAACATCAAAGAAGCAGTACAGTGAGGACCTAAAATAAGGCATAACTTGTCTAGTGGGAGTTTGTTCCACGCCGTCGGTCCATAGAAGCAAAAGGCTGCTTCACCGTGTTTTTAGTTGCTATTTTGGGCACCGCACGCAGGCCAGCAGTGGAAGACCTGAGGGGAAGGTCAGTCATGTAGGTAGGAAGGTGCAAGACCATTAAGCGCTTTATAGACAAGTAAAATAATTTTAAAATTAATTCTAAACACAACCGGTAGCCAATGTAGTGAGGCTAGGACAGGAGTAATAAGTTCAATTGTTCAATTAACACTGTAACCTTGACTATCACTGCTGTCAGGGCAGAAAACGTGTATCTTCAGGCACATTCTCATGTTTTCGTTCCATAAATTACTTACTTTGTCATTCTACAGTGTCACATACTGTAAGTGTGACCAATTCTAACTGAGGTTGAGTCATTGGGAAAACACTAACTGTTCAGTAGAGGAGGCAGACTGATTTTATTTCACTTTTATGCCGAATGAGTTAAAGGAGAATTCCACACCAAAACACATTGGGCCTCAATCTACCTTGATTCCTGTGACATGATTCACAATGTCCTTGATAGATATTCTATTTTCTACATTTCACCATGAGGTCAGTTATAGCTGCAGCAGCTGTTGCAGCAGCGCCGGTGCAGTTAGCATGGCAGCAGGTTGTCTTTATTCTACTGCGGGTATTGCTGTAACTCCAAACTTGTTTTTTTCCACACATCACATCAAACCACACACACTACAAGATAAATGGATCGCTATATGATTTTTAAAAACTCAGGTGGCGTCTGTGGGTGATTGGAGAGGAGAGAGACAAAAGGGAGGAGAGGAGGTGGAATAGATTGCCTCTGGGATTACATGTAAAGTCTGCACCAGAGTGACAAAACTCAAGCGTGTTTATCAGTATACTATTAAAATGTGATGTGTGAAAAAATATGTTTACAGAAATACCTGCAGTAGAATAAAGACAACCAGCGGCCATGTTAACTGTTCCCAACGTCGTCATGGGGACGGGACATCATGGTGAAATATAGAAAAGGAGGCATCTGTGACAAAAATCAAGGACATTATGTATCATGTCACAGGAATCACGGTAGATTGATGACCAATGTGTTTTGGTGTGGAATTCTCCTTCAATAGCACAGGGCTCTTCACATACAAGGGCATGTGTGAAATAAATATCAGAGCTGAATTTGACATGTAAACATGAAATACATGCTTCAACATGTAGCTATAGGTGTAATGTTAGAGTCCACAGAAGACATGTAAATATGAAATAAATGCTTCAACATGTAGCTATAGGTGTAATGTTAGAGTCCACAGAAGACATGTAAATATGAAATAAATGCTTCAACATGTAGCTATAGGTGTAATGTTAGAGTCCTCAGAAGACATGTAAATATGAAATAAATGCTTCAACATGTAGCTATAGGTGTAATGTTAGATTCCTCAGAAGACATGTCAATATGAAATAAATGCTTCAACATCTAGCTATAGGTGTAATGTTAGAGTCCTCAGAAGTGAACATTTCAAGCCTGTTTCCTAAACTGGTGTTTTCTGCAAGACATTGCTCTATTGTCCATATCTACAAGACTAGTGTGTCAAACTGAACAACCAATATGTCAAATTGTAGCTCTGATATCCTGCTTTCCCAGGAAATGATGATACAAAAATGAAAAACGCCTTCAATGACTCAACCTTGGTCGTGCTGGGTGACATATTTTCCGACAAGGACTCCATTCGACAGCCTATATAGCATTGCAAAATATACAAATACTATATTCATGTTTCCATACATCAAGGAGCGTGTTCTCTTGCTGTCTCCTTAGTGATACAAACCAATGGCAGGATGGTTTCTGTTCCTTGGGCTGTGTGAAAGTCAGCTCAGGGGGCATAGCGAACAGGTGGATGGGAATCAAACCACCCAGAAGCACGTCTCCATCCTTGTACATTCTGTAGGGATTAAAGGATGCCTGTAACTCACAAGAAGAGGAAGAGGAGGAAGACAAAGGAGAGAAGGAAGAGAAGAACATCATCAAGTATGAAAACAGTTGTATGTCTAAAGAAGCCCTCATGACTGGCCTCCTCTCTCTAACAACCTCCCCCCCTTCTCTAAATCCATTGTCCAGTTGTTAGGTGTTTTATACAGTGTGGTTCCATCCCCTGTGCCACCTTGGCATTACATCATCTAAACAACACTGATCTGGGTACAGGTACACACAGAGACAGAACCGAACATACATACTGTATGGGTATCAATGGATTTACTTAAGTACTTTAGTACAATTGTGGTGTAACCAGATACCACAAGATACAGTACAACACATATGTCAAACTCAAGGCCCGGGGGCCAAATCAGGCCCGTGAATGGATTATCTTTGGCCTGCAGGATGATATTGAATTAGTATTAGAACTGGCCCTCTGGTATATTGCACACACCGTGATAACAAATTAATGCGACTAATTGTTTTACTTCCTCAACTCAGTCTCATTTACTTTTTCAATTAATTCAGCACTTGGTGAGGATCATAGAAGAAAAAGAATTTCCCCGGAAAATAGCAGGTGTTCACGTTCATGAGACGCGAACACCTGCTATTTTTCATTAAAACTTAAAACAGTTTTTTAATGCAGGAAGTTTCATCTTTACAATTATCTTGCCATTAAGAGACATTAGCCATTTCCCAATTTCGAGTGCGCACACTTATAAGTGCGCATTTCAGGGCTGTGACGTCACTGTTCCGCGACGAAGTGCGGATCCATTTCACAGACCGCATCACGCAGTCTTGAGCACTACACTTCCCCTGCGCACTAATCCTGCCGCTTCCCTCAAGTGTAGTTGCCGACAACACTTTTGGCACTGCTCCGGTCTTCTACTCATCCTGCTGAAGCAGCTCAGCACGTTGGAGAAAACGGTACGTTTTAAGCCTCTTTAAAAGTGTTATTGTACCACGGAATGTGCTTTTAATATGTTTAACATCGTATTTAGTTGTTTAAGCGCCATATGTGGTATTATATACCATGACAGAGCTAAATTAAAAAACGTCTGTCGAGTCGAGGTTCTCGGAGAGAGCAGTGTAAACAGCGGCCATTGGTGTTGTTATTCAGCCCAACACAACAACCTGTTCTCGGTGCAACAGGTTGTTGTCCCCCCCTTGCCTTTCTCCGAGTTGTGGTTAAATAAACGTCGCCAAAACGTCGTTGTGCGATGTATATATTGTTGTACATGTCACGAAATAGTTTAAAACAGTGGGTACTGTCGCGCGCGTGTGCGTGTGCGTGTGTGTGTGTGTGTGTGTGGAGGGGGGGTTGCTGCTGTTAAGATAGCCGTTATTTTTGATACTGATGACAAAAAATTATAAGGTCCGAGGACCCCAAGGGGTCCCTGAGAGTTTACCCAGCTAAATGATAGTTACATGGAGGGCTAGCCCCGTTCATGACACTCATCTCGCTGGCAATGCTGACTACAGCGTACAGCTACGAGGAGAGCTACAGCTCTCTCCTCGTAGCTGTAGTCAGTATCGCCAGCGAGATGAGTGTCATGAACGGGGCTAATGGAGGGCCTGCTTTATACATGTTCAAGATCTCTGCTAGAACTGTAAAAACCTTTTCTCAAGGGGTCCCCGGCATATCTTTCAAGAGTGGGTCTGCAGGCTAATTTTATAATTTTGGGGGTCTTTGACGTGGGGAAAAAAGGGAAGCACTGCTAAGAAGGGTCTACATCAGTGGTTTACAACCAGTGGTACGGGGACCACCAGTGGTCCCTGAGAGGATTCCAGATGGTCCCCAGATAAATGATGGACAGTTACTAGCCAAATGGACCCTCATAGATCTGTAACTCTTGCGATCATTACGGGTCAATTTGGTATCATTATCATTTTACGCTTGTATATTAAAATACCTGAATTACTAAACTTTCAATAATGTACACATTTAGAAAACGTAGAATTGTTATTTTGACCAACATTTTGCCAGTTATCTTCTAAATTGTGGACACAAGTTTGAAAATTATTGGTTTTGGGTCCAGGAGACTAAACTCAACATCAAATGGTGGTCCGTGGCTAAAATGCAGAATAAATAATGGGCCCTGGTATGAAAAAGGTTGAAAACCACCGGTCTACATGACCATAGCCATGGCTATAGATGAATATGTACAGTATTACATGCATATGGTATATGCAACATGAACAGTATTTTTATTTGTTTGTATTTGTATTTATTTGTATGTTTTTAGGCACCGCAGATGACAACAAGAGCTTCACAGAGCATAGGAGGGACCACGAAGACCTGTTCACAGTCCAGAAAAACACGTACAGCTACTTCAGACGACCAGAACAGGAAATTGTTGGTGTCCATCATCCTACAGTCCCTTGCGCCCTTGGAAGCCAAGACCCAGTGCTTCAACTATCACCATTCTAGGGCATGTTTTGTTATTGAGCGAGAAACATATACAATTTGTTTACTTTTGTTATTCATAGTTTGTGTTAATAAAATTGATTTTTGACATTTGTTTTTAAATTCATTTCTATAAAATGATTGCTACTGTATCATGTTTATTTACATTTTTAATGAGAAGACATTTTCTCTAGACACCTGAACGTGGCATAAGAACTCTAGTGTCTTTTATTCTGTGGATTCTACAGAATCGAATACTCTTCTACAGTGTAGAATGTACAATAAGAGCACAGTTCACTGTACACACAGCTATGTGTACTGTTTTTTTTTTTTTTTTTAGATGCGACTGTACAAGACCCAAGTGTCAACCAGGCCTTTCCAATGTTGTACAACAGTGGTTTTCAACCTTTTTGATACCAGGGCCCACTGTTTATTCTGAATTGTAGCCATGGGCCACCATTTGCTGACATTTTAGCCTCACAGACCCAAAACTAAAGATTTAAGGGATTGTGGCAAACATACAGATCAAAATGACCTTCTACATTCTCTAGTTGTGTAGACTTGAGCTAATTCAGATGATGAATATTTTAACTCTTGAGAGTGTAAAATGAAGCTGCAAGTAGGCTATGCATTTGGTTTCATTTTACACTCAGAGTTACACCTGGTTAACCAACTTTCCATCATTTAGCTGGGGACCACCTGGAACTCTCAACACTGGTGGTCCCCGGACCACTGGTTGAAAATCACTGTTGTACAATGCTATATGAAATAAGAAGGTAGGGATATGTTAAAGAGAACAACATTACTTGTAGTAGGCCTGTGTTAGAATATTAATGTTGCAATATGAATACCCTGGTGTTTGTACCACTGTGCAACACTTTAGGCATGTTATAGGTGCAATAAATATAAGCTGAAAATGAATGATCCTGGTAAACAACTTGATTTTTCCGGGACCCATAACAGATTTGGTATTGTGTATGTAGTCTACCCATCCTTAACTCTGGTCCATACTGTAGCTCTATCTGCTGCCAAAGTGCTGGCATTCTATTGTGAATACAATTAATAAATTGTAGCTTAAAATGCATGTTATGTTTGGGTAAATACTAAATAACAATTCGAAAATGACTGTCTGTAAATATCCACAAGGAATCATACAGCCTTGAGCTGCCGCGGTCATTTATTTCATTCCACAACAGGGGGGATTGCTTTGAGCAACTATGCCGAAAATTGGCGACCATCCACGGATACAAGAGTTGCTGGCGCCCGCTGGCGCACCCCCCACGAGCCCCAAGCCACGGTACTCGTAATTCTCCGACATCGTGGTGGAACTTTTAACTTTTAAATAGGGTGTTTCATAATTAATTGGCCACATATATGAGCTTAAAACAACCAAATATTAACCTGTAATGAATTAAAAGAAAATTCCGTGGCGTAAAAGGAGAGTTTGAAGCCGTTTTAAAAGGTTTAAACTGTCAACAAAGATGGCGGCCTCTGGGAAACGATCGGCTACGGTCGGCTCTACTCGTCTCCACTCGGCTCCACTCCGGTATGAAGTGCAGATGTCTCAATTCAAAGAGCGGGCACTAGGGGGGGCTAGCTAGGGCAGCGCACTACACAGTCTTAAAAGTGCGTGCCCTTAAAAGTGCACACACTGTGATTTGGGAATCGGCTATTGAATTTTGATTGAAAATTACTTTTTTGCTGTTTGACAGGGACGCCATCGTAAACCGGTGTTGAAACACAGAGCGGTATCTCCGGCCCTCGACTTGTAGCAATTTTTATGTTTTGCCCCAGTCTGTATTTGGGTTTGACACCTCTGCAGTACAAGATACCTTTATTGCCATTTCAACAGGGTTCAGTGGTGAAAAGTAAATAAGCAGATTTACTCTACTTGGTGAAAAGCACCCTTCAGTGTCTCTATCCATTGTTCAAAAATGTGCATAGATTATACTATATGAGGGTACGCAGTGACGTCACTGCCCCTGTTCCAGAAGTGGATTCCCCATTCATTTTTCTCATAAACTTTTGAAAAATAATTAATATAAAGACGATTATGCCGTGGACAAAGCCAACTCGAGCCGTGACAAATCATGATAATTTCTAAGATGTAAAACGAAACAAAGAGTGTTGTATCCTGCCGTTTTCTACTTCTTGCTGATTAGATATTATATGATGATATTGTGTGTATCATCATGATTTGTCATGACCCGAGTTGGCTTTGTCTGCAGCAAAATTGTCTTTATATAAATTATTTTCGAAATGTCTATGGGCGTTGACGTCACAGCGCAGGTCTATTAGAGGTAGGGGTTGGGACATGTAAAACAGATATAAGATCCATAGTATTTTTCTTTCCTTCCATTCCTTCAGCAGGTCAGAGCCTTGGAGACATCGATGAAGGCCAGCTAGAGCTCTCATGGGTCAAAAAAAGTTTCCGAAATCTAAAATAAATCGACATTACCGATTCCAACTTGTTCCGAAAATATTTTCAAATACTTAAAAGTGTTAAACCAAACCCAAATGCATCTATTTTCTCAGATTTAGACCCGTTTGGAGATTTTCTTTAACCGCATTCTGAGGTACCCAACACAGCGAGGCAGTGTGGACGTTCTGAGATAATATAGTGGACATCCTATTATACTTTTGTGTTTGTGTTCTGGGATAAAAGTGTAACGCGTAACACGTGTAGCGCTGGGTGTAACGCTGTAGAAGTCCATATTTAGGCATAGCAGGCATAGCTGGCACTCAGCTATGCCTAAATATGGACTGTGTCTAGATTGAGGCCGGCGGAGCCGGCCGAACCTCTAGTATTGAACAAACACCATTGCATGATTAAAAAGTTAAAGATCCCCAAGACAGGCACAATTAAAAAATATCAGACCTACAAGCTCAAAGTGCGACACCAATGAGCTTGTAGGTCTGATATTTTTGAACAATCAGTAAAATGTGGCACATTTTTAACTCAAATCCTTGCTTTCCGGGCGATCCTGAGAACAGCATGTTTTCAGATGGGGTCCACAGCCAAATATAGATAAATCTAGGGGCATTCTTGGCATGATATATGTTGAGCATCACTGACACTGTCACCTGAGTGAGGGGTATGATGTTCGAGAGACCCGAAACCCCAATGAGCTTGGGATACATCACTGAAGACACATCCCAGGTTGCATCCATTCGATGTATTAAAAAAACTATCAACCTATTTATAGTGACTCATAGGAATAGACTACGTGACAACCAGGGAAAGACTTGGTGACCACCGGAGAGACGGGTGGCAGCCGGAATGTAGACGGCACCCGGGTTAGCAGTATGGGCTAGCGCCCCAGCCTGCGTCGTCCGTGAGGAAGACGCCCAAAAACCCTTGGTTAGTCGTTTAGGAGGGCCGTTTGTCCACCGCTCATGGAGTCTCTTCCATGTCCGGCGCTGGGAGTCTGGTGCAACGCACAGGTCCTGTGCCTCCTGGTGAGAGCAGGATTGGGCCTGGTGAGACGTAGGAGGGGCACGGACAGGTGTCAAACCACAGAGCCTAGTCCCTCCACGCGTCAGAACCTCCCAGTTTTGGCGTAGTATTTCAGGGGCGGTGGATTGGACGGCCTTGGCCTTTCCCTTGTGGGACTGATCAGGGGTAGCTACTGGGACGTGAGTCGGGGCGTCATGAACCTCGGCTGGGTCACCTAAGTGAGGGGTATGATGTTCGAGAGACCCGAAACCCCAATGAGCTTGGGATACATCACTGAAGACACGTCCCTGGTTGCATCCATTCGATGTATTAAAAAACACAGGAACTTTTTCAGAGAAACTAGAAATACTGTCAGAAACTAGAATGTAGCGTCAAGAACTAGAATCAGTGTCAAAAAACTAGAATGTAGTGTAGAAACTAGAATCTAACACCCTGTACTTAAAACTAGCGACAGAAACTAGAATCTAGTGCCAAAAACTAGAATGTAGCATCTGGAACTAGAAACAAATGTTAGAAACTAGAATATAGCGCTTGGAACTTGAATCTAGCGCCGGAAACTAGAATGTAACATCAAAACTAGAATGTAGTGTCAGAAACTAGAGTCTAGTGTCAGAAACTAGAATATAGCGCCTGCAACTTGAATTTAGCATCAGAAACTTGAATAACATCAAAAGCTAAACTAAATTTAATTAAGAATTTAACGTCCGAGACTAGAAACTAGTCAGAACAAAATGGGTTAAAAGGAACAAACAGAACATTTGTTTTCGTACACAATCAACAGATAAAACACCTTTGCTGTCCTCTTTACATTCTGAACTTTGTTTTTAATACTAATATTACTAATATTAATAATATTTTTCAATAGTTTAAATATCCAGACTACAGGCTCACAATGTGTCAATAGATTGGCACATTGAACTATTCCAAAAAGTTTTTCAACATGGTAAAAAAAAATGATAAGGGGTTTAGGATAAGGGGTTTAGATGGTAACGAAAATGGAGCCCATAATATTTGAGTCAATATAATACTGATACTAGATAAAAACCAGGCTTGTTTCCATTGAGTCATTATAATAGTGATGCTAGATAAAACCAGGCTTGTTTCCATTGAGTCATTATAATAGTGATGCTAGATAAAACCAGGCTTGTTTCCATGGAGTCATTATAATAGTGATGCTAGATAAAACCAGGCTTGTTTCCATTGAGTCATTATAATAGTGATACTAGATAAAACCAGGCTTGTTTCCATCGAGTCATTATAATAGTGATGCTAGATAAAACCAGGCTTGTTTCCATTGAGTCATTCTAATAGTGATGCTAGATAAAACCAGGCTTGTTTCCATTGAGTCATTATAATAGTGATGCTAGATAAAACCAGGCTTGTTTCCATTGAGTCATTATAATAGTGATGTTAGATAAAACCAGGCTTGTTTCCATTGAGTCGTTATAATAGTGATGCTAGATAAAACCAGGCTTGTTTCCATTGAGTCATTATAATAGTGATGCTAGATAAAACCAGGCTTGTTTACATTTCATGCCAGCTTGGAAAATAAACAAGATAGTGGACATTGTAAAGAAAGTGAAATTATAAATTCTGAACTGAAGAAGATCAGGAATTATACATAGCAGGGTGCAATGATGCTGTTCCAAGCTGTTCCTGTTAAAGCTCCTCTATGATATGAAAGACTGATTGTTCAAACTTGGTCATTCGTGGGATAGAAAACACACATGGGAACGTTGATGTACAATCACACTGGATATTTTAATACATTGTATTTGCAACAGGGCTTGGACTCGATTACATTTTTTGATCTAATTTGAAGCTGTGTAATTAATTAATCTCAATTAATCACATACTAATATTTGATCCGAGAAGCATTTTGTGTCAATTAAAACAAGTTGGTATTGTGTGAGTGATTTATTATTATTTTTAATCCAAACTGTGTCCATACTGTAATATGTTATGTTGAGGGTGAGGGTTAGAGATTGTGTTAGTAATTTTGAACCAATGCGAGATTAAAACAGTGGGAGTTTGTATAAATAGCAGCCCTTATTGGTTACCCTGATGGGTTCTTCTACCATTGAGTGCACCACTATGAACGCTACCCTGATCGGTTCTTCTACCATTGAGTGCACCACTATGAACGCTACCCTGATCGGTTCTTCTTCCATTGAGTGCACCACTATGAACGCTACCCTGATCGGTTCTTCTACCATTGAGTGCACCACTATGAACGCTACCCTGATCGGTTCTTCTACCATTGAGTGCACCACTATGAACGTTACCCTGATCGGTTCTTCTACCATTGAGTGCACCACTATGAACGCTACCCTGATCGGTTCTTCTACCATTGAGTGCACCACTATGAACGCTACCCTGATCGGTTCTTCTACCATTGAGTGCACCACTATGAACGCTACCCTGATCGGTTCTTCTACCATTGAGTGCACCACTATGAACGCTACCCTGATCGGTTCTTCTACCATTGAGTGCACCACTATGAACGCTACCCTGATCGGTTCTTCTACCATTGAGTGCACCACTATGAACGCTACCCTGATCGGTTCTTCTACCATTGAGTGCACCACTATGAACGCTACCCCTGAAATTCGTCCAGTGAAAAAAGGTTCTGTGGTGCAAAATCTATGTGCGATTAAAATGATTTTTTTTAATTAATTAATCTTAATTAATCAGTTAAACTCCCAGGTCTAATTTGCAACAACAACAACAACAACAGAAAAAATCACAGTACAGTGCAGTAAATACTCTCAGGTTTTACACATAATAATCGACAGGCCTGAGTTCTGATGGGGATAATCCCACCCTGGCTGGGTGAATGTGATGAGACACGGCCCACGAGTCCGGCAGGTCGCGGGGTCACCCAGGTCATTTCAGACACGGCGAAGACAGGGGCGGATGTAACATTTCCCAATTGGGAGGGGCAGGAGAAAATGGTATGGGGGGCGACTTCATCACCACCAGTTACCAGACTTTTATTAGTCAAGTAAAGCATCAATAATAACATCAGTTGTTGTTGAAGTTGCAACAGACACGCAGCATGCATAAAGCTAAAGGTCTGACTCAGAGAGTTTTCTGTTTTCATGCCCATGCCTAGATCCGGCCCTGGGTGAAGAGGTGAGGGACAGGTCATTTCTCCTGACCTTGTCTAGCAACAAAGGTCATATCTGCAGTGCTGCCGACACTGAGATCTCGCCAGTTCGAAACCGGCCTCCGTAAAAATACATGATTCTCCCACCCACACCCAATTTCCACTTGTATATTTTTCAAGGTTCAAGGTCCTTTATTGTCACTCCAGTGTATGTCAGGACATATACAGGGATGAAATAATGTCTCCATTGTTCCACAGTGCAATAAGACAATAGACAGTGCAAAGACAAAGGACAAGAAAACAAACAATACAAGAAACAGTAAGTGACGTAGTGCAACAGACTAGAGCAGTAAAGTGCAACTGTAACAGTATAACGTGAGGTGAAAGTGCTAAGCTACAACCAGGTATTCTTTTCCCTCTTGCCTCCACTTTGATTCTGGCATTGGAAGTAAATACTTTGAGCGATTTGCTTTTGTCTTTCATGACTTCATTGAGAGTCACAGTGAAGTCAGACAGGACAGAGGGACAGAGAGGAGTTGTCATGAACGGGAATCAAACACGTGACACGCTGTCAGACAAGAGCCTATATTATGTGGCGTGTGCCTGGACCACTACGATCAGATGTAACTCTTTGACAGTGTAAACATGAAACCACATTTGGTTTCATGTTTACACTCTCAAGAGTTAAAATATTCATCATGTGAATTATCCCAAGTCTACACAACTAGAGAATGTAGAAGATTAATGTTCATTTTGATCTGTATGTTGGACTGTTTGGTTTCACAAATCCAGCCTGGAATTGTGAACAAAAGAAAAATAAATCTTTAGTTTTGGGTCTGTGGGGCTAAAATGTCCTCAAATGGTGGTCCTCCGCGGCTCAAATTATGCATAAATAGTGGGCCCTGGTATGAAAAAGGTTGAAAACCACTGTTGTACTTTGAATTGAATTGTATTATATTTTGACACCAAGCTGTTATCAGTCTCCTTGTTATTGTTTTAGTTGACCTGTACTGTGATCTTCCATTTCTGAAAATACAAATGTAATACATTAATTAATTCTAAAGCCGCTCTGGGATTCAGGACAAAGTTGCATCAGTTACATTGTGTTGCTTAATGGATGTAACATCATCTGTTTTGACACCTTCCCAGCCGTGGGATAGAAGGGGAATTCCTCTGCTGCTGCCGCAGTTTGTTTTGCTGGACCGGATGGATGTAAAATCGCCCAATGGGGGTGGGGGGGGGGGTGGGCAGGAGAAAATGGTATGGGGCGGCTTCATCGCCCGTGGCACGAAGCGACAAGGGCGATGAAGCCGCCCCGAGGTCACAGGACTTATGTTGGTCAAGTAAGGCATCAATAATAACATCAGTTGTTGTTGAAGTTGCAACAGACACACAGCATGCATAAAGCTAAAGGTCTGACTCAGAGAGTTTTCTGTTTTCAATGATGAAATGCTGTTGGTTTAGTGGTGACACAGCTGTAGTTAGTTAGTAGCAGTAGTAGTGTTTCACATCATTTAATTATAAGCAGAGGGTTGTTCAGACTCTGCTGTTGTTGTTGTTCAGACTCTTGTACCTCTGAGACACACACACACGCACGCACGCACGCACGCACGCACGCACGCACACACACACACACACACACACACACACACACACACACACACACACACACACACACACACACACATACACACACACACACACACACACACACACACATACACACACACACACACACACACAAAACAATGATGCAATTTAATTAAGCCGGGCCTCAAGGGCAATTTAAGTAAACCATTTCAATAACACCAATTAAATATCTCATGGTTCACTGCCTTTGGCTCTTATGGGTTGATGTTTATGGTTTATTTGACAACACTGTTCAATAGTTTAGTTCAATGTATTTAATTCAGATTTAATTAAATTTCCCTGACTACTAGAAACAATAATTCTCTGTATAAACTCAACCAATCAACTCCAAATGCAAGGCTAGAAAAATAAAGCTCTGTTGTTTAGTTTTGTTGAGAACAGAGTGTCACCAGCTTGGTCCTCAGTGTTGGAAAGAAAGTAAATTTACTAATTTGAGGTATTTGTACTTTAGTATGTAAAAAAAAATCCATTACTTTTTCTCCTATTCCATTACATCTCAGATACCACTATTGTACTGTAGCTGCTAACTCGTAA
This sequence comes from Benthosema pterotum, assembly GCA_039105355.1. Lineage (NCBI taxonomy): Eukaryota > Metazoa > Chordata > Actinopteri > Myctophiformes > Myctophidae > Benthosema > Benthosema pterotum. Next base: position 4,373,862 of record CM076979.1, read on the forward strand.
ACTTTAGTTAATTTGTCGATTTTGACTACATTATTAATACAATAATAGTATAATAATAGTCTATTAATAGTCTATTAACACAAACCCTAACGAAAATATTTTAATTTTGACAAAATGTTCTTATTTTATTGCTCAACTTATTCTGGAAGTAAATTAGGTCTAGTAGCCAGGATTAAAAAAAAAAAAATCTAACTTGACCCGTTCACCCATCCTCACGGTTTTCATACCAAACAGTGACCTGTGTGTGTGTGTGTGTGTGTGTGTGTGTGTGTGTGTGTGTGTGTGTGTGTGTGTGTGTGTGTGTGTGTGTGTGTGTGTGTGTGTGTGTGTGTGTGTGTGTGTGTGTGTGTGTGTGTGTGTGTGTTGTTTAATGATCATGTGTAGAGGATCCATAATGATCTTGTGTGTGTTGAACTTGTTCCATGATCTGATGCAGGGGCGGATCTAGGCATGGGCATGGGGGGCAATGCCCCCCTAAATGCCCAGTCTGCCCCACCAAACATGATGTCATGCAAAACAACCCAAGATATTTCAAATTAAAGTGCTTCTATTTAAAATGATGTGAAACACTACTACTGCTACTAACTAACTACAGCTGTGTCACCACTAAACCAACAGCATTTCATCATTGAAAACAGAAAACTCTCTGAGTCAGACCTTTAGCTTTATGCATGCTGCGTGTCTGTTGCAACTTCAACAACAACTGATGTTATTATTGATGCTTTACTTGACTAATAAAAGTCCTGGAACCGAAAATGGTATGGGTGCGGCTTCATCATTCATGAAGCCGCCACCATTTTCTCTTGCCCCTCCAACATGTTCTCTTGGCCCCCCAAATGGGACATGTTACATCCGCCCCTGATCTGATGTTTATTCGCCACTCTGCAGCACAGTCAGTTATATTTCAGGGACGTGCACACATTCACATCACATGGGGCGCAAACAAACCAACTGCCCTTTCCAGTAAATTACAATAATAATAACAACAGTAATAGTAATAGCTTAATGTTTTATTAGGTAACCTGTGGGTCACTCCCCCCATGTATGATAATATGTCTGATAATATATTTGTTAGCAACAAAACAAACATTCATTTCTTTCCATTGTTAAGCGTTTTCATAGTTGGAATAAACAAACATTAAACTGCAGGCCTCATTAGCACATGCTAACTATTCCACTAGCTCAGGGGTTTTCAAGGTTTTTCATCCCAGGGACCACCATTTATTCAGGATTTGAGCCACGGACCACCATTTGAGGAATATTTTAGCCCCACAGACCCCAAATCTAAAGATTTATTTTGCTTTTGTCCACAATTTCAGGCTGGATTTGGGAAACAAAACAGGCAAAACATACATTCTAAAATGGCTAATTCAGATGGTGAATAATTTAACTCTTGAGAGCGTAAAAATGAAACCAAATGGACCCTTGCGGGTCCATTTGGTTTCATTTTTAGCTTAGCTGGGGATCACCTGGAACCCTCTCAGGGACCACTGGTGGTCCCCGGACCACCTGTTGAAAACCCCTGCACTACCTAAACACTCCAACAAACTCCACAGAGAAGGCATGTTGTTTTTATGCAGTTTACTGAAGAACTGAATGAAAGTATAGCAACAGAAAAAAAATAAATGTTTTATTTGCAGAAAGCATGTGAGTCAGACAGAGCTAATTTATAGGGTAAAGTATCATTTAATCTGCCTGTAAAATACTTCTGTATAAATGCAGGAATACACACAAAACAACTTAAAACAACCTGCAGCACAACATCAACATCAACCGTCAATTTACTGTTATGTAAGCTAACCATATGGAAAGTACTTTACATGCAAACTCTTGTAAGTGTCACCTTGAAGTTAATATAATATAAAACATATATAATAAAACATATCATCTGGGGATTTATAAGAATTATATATGACATTCCAAAAAGATATAAGGCCCATAGATTTTTTTTGTGTGAAACACACACATATATATATATATATATATATATATATATATATATATATATATATATATATATTTTTTTTTTTTTTTTTTTTTTTTTTTTCGTATGTTATAAGTAAAACATAAGACAGATATAAGACTGATATAGTAATATATAGTAGTAGTAGTATAGTAAAACAGATACTGTATAAGATCCATAGTAGTTTTCTTGTAAAGTGTCTTATATGAAAGGTGTCACTTTCAAAAGTTTGCATACAAAGTTTTTTTTGTTTGTTTTTGTTTTTCATATGGGTAGTGTCTGCTGTCAGCACAGTTGGAATGTTTAACTATCGTATTGTCACAAATATACGGTTGGTTTTACACTGGCAGCAAAATGTAGCCTCAATCGGAACTGTGTCACTTCAAGATAGAAATCTGATTGGTCTAACTCATACCTGGGCATTATGTGGCCCGGGTGCCAAATGCGGCCCTTTGGCTGACTCTGACCGGCCCGGGGACCACCAGTGGTCCTTGAGAGAGTTCCAGTTAAATATGGAAAGTTGGCTAACCAGATGTAACTCTTTGAGAGCGTATAAATGAAACCAAATGGACCCTTGTGAGTCCATTTGGTTTCATTTTTACACTCTCAAGAGTTAAAATGTTCATCATCTGAATTAGCCCAAAGTCTACACATTCAATCACAGAATGTAAGAGAATGGTCATTTTTGTCATCCTGTTTTGTTTCCCAAATTCAGCCTGAAATTGTGGACAAAAACAAAAGAAATCTTGAAAGTTTTGGGATCTGCCTCAAATACTGAATAAATAGTGGACCCTGGTGTCAAAATGGTTGGTCCTGAAATGGTATTTTATCTTGAAATTAAATTATTATTACGCAGACTTTAGTTCAGCCTTTAGTCTTGGTCCTCCACAATAGTATATGTTTCTCATTTGGCTGCTTGGGAAAAATAATTGCCCACCCCTGGTCTAGCAGGTCACATGACTCATTTAAACGAATCAGATTCCAGGATCAATGTGTCTCAGATCTGATTCAGGCTGGATTTGTCTGGCAGTGTATATCAGTCCTAAGACAACATCGTACTTATAAGACGACCTTCATTTTAAAAGACTCATTTTTAAGGAAAAGGAGCATTAAATGTCAAATAGTACAGACCCCAAATATCATATAACCACATTATTTTTTTAACATTGGGGTTACATTATTTTAATTGTAAAAATATATCTTATATCCAGGCCAATAACAAGCACCAGGCAACCATGAAAACCACTAACCCTGAGCCACCACAGGGTGGTGCTGTTTCACAGAACAATTAAACATGACTCCTATTGTAGGGATAAAACAAGTTCAGACCAGGGGAGTAGCTGGTCTTTGCTGCTGGTCCTTGTAACTGGTCCTTGTAACTGGTCCCTGGTCATGCAGTGGGTAGCTGGCTGCTGTGGCGATCCCACACTGGTTGTCCTTGTTCCTGCTCATCTTGATGTATCCCATGTCACCCCAGCCCTGTCCCCAGCTAGAAAACACACATGTAAACCAACGGTCAGTGTCCCCAAAACACACACATACCAA
>CM076979.1:4379869-4452369 GCA_039105355.1 Benthosema pterotum
GAATGGCCATGCTCTGCAGTCTGAGACACAAAACCCCTAGACCCCTCCAACCGTAACCCTAATCCTAAACCCCTAGACCCCTTCAAACGTAACCCTAATCCTAAATCCCCGACCCTCAACCTAACCTCACAGACCCCACGGTCTGTGAGGTTAGGTTGAGGGTCGGGGATTTAGGCTTAGGGTTACGGTTGGAGGGGTCTAGGGTTTTGCTACAAACATTGCTACACCCTTCTCTAAACCTACCCCTAAACCTAACCGCAAGCAGATTTGACTGTTATCAGTGGATAAGATCACAGTTGTCATCTTATCAGTGAGTAGGCTCCAGACAACATGCTGTCATCGATAAAATGCTGATAAGCAGCCTGCTGGGAATTATCGCTTGATAACGGTAGAAGCGGGAGACTTTTTCCCCAGCACTTTGTCGGGGAAAAAGGTGAATAGGCTCTCACCTGACTGGTAGAGCATGAAGGACTGGTGGTTGGCATCAACGCCTGCCTCTTACAGCACCTGACTGGTAGAGCATGAAGGACTGGTGGTTGGCATCAACACCTGCCTCTTACAGTACCTGACTGGTAGAGCATGAAGGACTGATGGTTGGCATCAACACCTGCCTCTTACCTGACTGGTAGAGCATGAAGGACTGGTGGTTGGCATCAACACCTGCCTCTTACAGTACCTGACTGGTAGAGCATGAAGGACTGATGGTTGGCATCAACACCTGCCTCTCACCTGACTGGTAGAGCATGAAGGACTGGTGGTTGGCATCAACACCTGCCTCTTACAGTACCTGACTGGTAGAGCATGAAGGACTGATGGTTGGCATCAACACCTGCCTCTTACCTGACTGGTAGAGCATGAAGGACTGGTGGTTGGCATCAACACCTGCCTCTTACAGTACCTGACTGGTAGAGCATGAAGGACTGGTGGTTGGCATCAACACCTGCCTCTTACCTGACTGGTAGAGCATGAAGGACTGATGGTTGGCATCAACACCTGCCTCTTACAGTACCTGACTGGTAGAGCATGAAGGACTGGTGGTTGGCATCAACACCTGCCTCTTACAGTACCTGACTGGTAGAGCATGAAGGACTGATGGTTGGCATCAACACCTGCCTCTCACCTGACCGGTAGAGCATGAAGGACTGGTGGTTGGCATCAACACCTGCCTCTTACAGTACCTGACTGGTAGAGCATGAAGGACTGATGGTTGGCATCAACACCTGCCTCTCACCTGACTGGTAGAGCATGAAGGACTGATGGTTGGCATCAACACCTGCCTCTTACCTGACTGGTAGAGCATGAAGGACTGGTGGTTGGCATCAACACCTGCCTCTTACAGTACCTGACTGGTAGAGCATGAAGGACTGATGGTTGGCATCAACACCTGCCTCTTACAGTACCTGACTGGTAGAGCATGAAGGACTGATGGTTGGCATCAACACCTGCCTCTTACCTGACTGGTAGAGCATGAAGGACTGGTGGTTGGCATCAACACCTGCCTCTTACAGTACCTGACTGGTAGAGCATGAAGGACTGATGGTTGGCATCAACACCTGCCTCTTACAGTACCTGACTGGTAGAGCATGAAGGACTGGTGGTTGGCATCAACACCTGCCTCTTACCTGACTGGTAGAGCATGAAGGACTGGTGGTTGGCATCAACACCTGCCTCTCACCTGACTGGTAGAGCATGAAGGACTGATGGTTGGCATCAACACCTGCCTCTTACAGTACCTGACTGGTAGAGCATGAAGGACTGATGGTTGGCATCAACACCTGCCTCTTACCTGACTGGTAGAGCATGAAGGACTGATGGTTGGCATCAACACCTGCCTCTCACCTGACTGGTAGAGCATGAAGGACTGGTGGTTGGCATCAACACCTGCCTCTCACCTGACTGGTAGAGCATGAAGGACTGGTGGTTGGCATCAACACCTGCCTCTTACCTGACTGGTAGAGCATGAAGGACTGGTGGTTGGCATCAACACCTGCCTCTTACAGTACCTGACTGGTAGAGCATGAAGGACTGGTGGTTGGCATCAACACCTGCCTCTTACAGTACCTGACTGGTAGAGCATGAAGGACTGGTGGTTGGCATCAACACCTGCCTCTCACCTGACTGGTAGAGCATGAAGGACTGATGGTTGGCATCAACACCTGCCTCTCACCTGACTGGTAGAGCATGAAGGACTGATGGTTGGCATCAACGCCTGCCTCTCACCTGACTGGTAGAGCATGAAGGACTGATGGTTGGCATCAACACCTGCCTCTTACCTGACTGGTAGAGCATGAAGGACTGGTGGTTGGCATCAACACCTGCCTCTTACCTGACTGGTAGAGCATGAAGGACTGGTGGTTGGCATCAACACCTGCCTCTTACCTGACTGGTAGAGCATGAAGGACTGATGGTTGGCATCAACACCTGCCTCTTACAGTACCTGACTGGTAGAGCATGAAGGACTGGTGGTTGGCATCAACACCTGCCTCTTACAGTACCTGACTGGTAGAGCATGAAGGACTGATGGTTGGCATCAACACCTGCCTCTTACAGTACCTGACTGGTAGAGCATGAAGGACTGATGGTTGGCATCAACACCTGCCTCTTACAGTACCTGACTGGTAGAGCATGAAGGACTGGTGGTTGGCATCAACGCCTGCCTCTTACCTGACTGGTAGAGCATGAAGGACTGGTGGTTGGCATCAACACCTGCCTCTTACAGTACCTGACTGGTAGAGCATGAAGGACTGGTGGTTGGCATCAACACCTGCCTCTTACCTGACTGGTAGAGCATGAAGGACTGGTGGTTGGCATCAACACCTGCCTCTTACAGTACCTGACTGGTAGAGCATGAAGGACTGATGGTTGGCATCAACACCTGCCTCTTACAGTACCTGACTGGTAGAGCATGAAGGACTGGTGGTTGGCATCAACGCCTGCCTCTTACCTGACTGGTAGAGCATGAAGGACTGGTGGTTGGCATCAACACCTGCCTCTTACAGTACCTGACTGGTAGAGCATGAAGGACTGGTGGTTGGCATCAACACCTGCCTCTTACCTGACTGGTAGAGCATGAAGGACTGGTGGTTGGCATCAACACCTGCCTCTTACAGTACCTGACTGGTAGAGCATGAAGGACTGATGGTTGGCGTCAACACCTGCCTCTTACCTGACTGGTAGAGCATGAAGGACTGGTGGTTGGCATCAACACCTGCCTCTTACAGTACCTGACTGGTAGAGCATGAAGGACTGATGGTTGGCATCAACACCTGCCTCTTACAGTACCTGACTGGTAGAGCATGAAGGACTGATGGTTGGCATCAACACCTGCCTCTTACAGTACCTGACTGGTAGAGCATGAAGGACTGATGGTTGGCATCAACACCTGCCTCTTACAGTACCTGACTGGTAGAGCATGAAGGACTGGTGGTTGGCATCAACACCTGCCTCTTACCTGACTGGTAGAGCATGAAGGACTGGTGGTTGGCATCAACACCTGCCTCTCACCTGACTGGTAGAGCATGAAGGACTGATGGTTGGCATCAACACCTGCCTCTTACCTGACTGGTAGAGCATGAAGGACTGATGGTTGGCATCAACACCTGCCTCTCACCTGACTGGTAGAGCATGAAGGACTGGTGGTTGGCATCAACACCTGCCTCTTACAGTACCTGACTGGTAGAGCATGAAGGACTGATGGTTGGCATCAACACCTGCCTCTTACAGTACCTGACTGGTAGAGCATGAAGGACTGGTGGTTGGCATCAACACCTGCCTCTTACCTGACTGGTAGAGCATGAAGGACTGGTGGTTGGCATCAACACCTGCCTCTTACAGTACCTGACTGGTAGAGCATGAAGGACTGATGGTTGGCGTCAACACCTGCCTCTTACCTGACTGGTAGAGCATGAAGGACTGGTGGTTGGCATCAACACCTGCCTCTTACAGTACCTGACTGGTAGAGCATGAAGGACTGATGGTTGGCATCAACACCTGCCTCTTACAGTACCTGACTGGTAGAGCATGAAGGACTGATGGTTGGCATCAACACCTGCCTCTTACAGTACCTGACTGGTAGAGCATGAAGGACTGATGGTTGGCATCAACACCTGCCTCTTACAGTACCTGACTGGTAGAGCATGAAGGACTGGTGGTTGGCATCAACACCTGCCTCTTACCTGACTGGTAGAGCATGAAGGACTGATGGTTGGCATCAACACCTGCCTCTTACAGTACCTGACTGGTAGAGCATGAAGGACTGATGGTTGGCATCAACACCTGCCTCTTACAGTACCTGACTGGTAGAGCATGAAGGACTGGTGGTTGGCATCAACGCCTGCCTCTTACCTGACTGGTAGAGCATGAAGGACTGGTGGTTGGCATCAACACCTGCCTCTTACAGTACCTGACTGGTAGAGCATGAAGGACTGGTGGTTGGCATCAACACCTGCCTCTTACCTGACTGGTAGAGCATGAAGGACTGATGGTTGGCATCAACACCTGCCTCTTACAGTACCTGACTGGTAGAGCATGAAGGACTGGTGGTTGGCATCAACGCCTGCCTCTTACCTGACTGGTAGAGCATGAAGGACTGATGGTTGGCATCAACACCTGCCTCTTACCTGACTGGTAGAGCATGAAGGACTGATGGTTGGCATCAACACCTGCCTCTTACAGTACCTGACTGGTAGAGCATGAAGGACTGGTGGTTGGCATCAACACCTGCCTCTTACAGTACCTGACTGGTAGAGCATGAAGGACTGGTGGTTGGCATCAACACCTGCCTCTTACCTGACTGGTAGAGCATGAAGGACTGGTGGTTGGCATCGATGGCGACAGACAGCGGCCCAACGCCTGCCACGGCGTCCTGCAGGTCGCTCTCACTGCCCTGGGTGATGTCTGCCCAGCCGCTGCAGGTCGCAGCCACACTGCCCGGGTCGTAGCGACAGTCACCGTCCTGGTACCCAGAAACACACACCATTATTTAAAGGGGAACTTCACCCATTTTCAATATTCTAATATGTCATTAGTATCCCTTGGAGGTGCTGGGTGGACATGATAAAAACGTTTCCACCCATTCCATGTTCCCCAAGAAATGAAGGTCTGAATAAAATCATTAACATGGTGAAACACATTTCGATGACATCATCAAGATGTATTTCACCATGTTAATGGATTTCTTTAGGTGCTTCTTTTTTCTGAGAGCGTGAATGAACCCTAACGGGTTCATTTGGTTCCATTTGTAGACTCTCAGAAAAAAAATGTTGAAAATGGGTGAAATTATGGGAGATGACATGGAATAAAACATTTAAACATTTCTGTGTGTTTTTTGTGCTCCCATGCGTGTTTTCTATCCTCACAAATGATCTAGTTTGAACAGTCAGTATTTCATATCACAGAGGAGCTTTAATGTAAATTGATCTGGTTTGGTTTTGTCCTCATAATGATGATGTCATCAATGCATCCTGCTTTGTATAATTCCTGCTCTCCTTCAGTCTTCAGTTCCTAATTTACATTTACACTTTGTTTATAATGTCCACCATTGTTGATTTTCCAAGTTGACATGGAATTTAAACCAGCCTGGTTTTATCTAGCATCAGTATTATAATGACTCTACTATAAAACATCCTGCATATCAGCGCCCCCGCCACCTCAGGACATTGTGGTACTGCAGCTAAACTGTCCATAAAGAAATGACAAGGACTGGTTATACTGTATCAGTGGTGATTGAGGCTCAAACCATTAGAACTAATGTAGTTTCAGTTTTGAATGTTGAGTCCACTGAGGTTTTATGTTATAAATGTTGAGTAGGGGTCCCCAGCATGTAGAAACTGATGTTATAAATGTTGAGTAGGGGTCCTCAACATGTAGAAACTGATGTTATAAATGTTGAGTAGGGGTCCCCAGCATGTAGAAACTGATGTTATAAATGTTGAGTAGGGGTCCCCAGCATGTAGAAACTGATGTTATAAATGTTGAGTAGGGGTCCCCAACATGTAGAAACTGATGTTATAAATGTTGAGTAGGGGTCCCCAGCATGTAGAAACTGATGTTATAAATGTTGAGTAGGGGTCCCCAGCATGTAGAAACTGATGTTATAAATGTTGAGTAGGGGTCCCCAGCATGTAGAAACTGTTATAAATGTTGAGTAGGGGTCCCCACTGTAGAAACTGTTATAAATGTTGAGTAGGGGTCCCCAGCATGTAGAAACTGATGTTATAAATGTTGAGTAGGGGTCCCCAGCATGTAGAAACCGATGTTATAAATGTTGAGTAGGGGTCCCCAGCATGTAGAAACTGATGTTATACATGTTGAGTAGTAATTATATGTACACCCCTGTCTGACCGTAGCTTCGTAGGGTTACTGACCATAGCTTCGTAGGGTTACTGACCATAGCTTCGTAGGGTTACTGACCGTAGCTTCGTAGGGGTAGGACTCCTCAGAGTCCAGACCACCGTTGTTCTTGACATAGTCGAAGGCCTGGTCCATTAGACCTCCGTTGCAGCCCTGGTTCCCGAAGCTTCCAGAGCAGTCCACCAGCTGCTGTTCACTGAGGGAGACCAGCTGACCGCTCTGTCTGAAGTGCTGACCCTCTAGAGACCCTGTCTACAGAGAAACAGTATTATATAGACCAGCTGACCCTCTAGAGACCCTGTCTGCACAGACACAGTATTATATAGACCAGAGACCCTGTCTGCATAGACACAGTATTATATAGACCCTGTCTGTATAGACACAGTATTATATAGACCCTGTCTGTATAGACACAGTATTATATAGACCAGAGACCCTGTCTGTATAGACACAGTATTATATAGACCCTGTCTGCATAGACACAGTATTATATAGACCCTGTCTGCATAGACACAGTATTATATAGACCCTGTCTGTATAGACACAGTATTATATAGACCCTGTCTGTATAGAAACAGTATTATATAGACCCTGTCTGTATAGACACAGTATTATATAGACCCTGTCTGCAGAGACACAGTATTATATAGACCAGCTGACCCTGTCTGCATAGACACAGTATTATATAGACCCTGTCTGTATAGACACAGTATTATATAGACCCTGTCTGCATAGAAACAGTATTATATAGACCCTGTCTGTATAGAAACAGTATTATATAGACCCTGTCTGTATAGACACAGTATTATATAGACCCTGTCTGTATAGAAACAGTATTATATAGACCCTGTCTGCATAGACACAGTATTATATAGACCAGCTGACCCTGTCTGCATAGACACAGTATTATATAGACCCTGTCTGTATAGAAACAGTATTATATAGACCCTGTCTGTATAGACACAGTATTATATAGACCCTGTCTGTATAGACACAGTATTATATAGACCCTGTCTGCATAGAAACAGTATTATATAGACCCTGTCTGCATAGACACAGTATTATATAGACCCTGTCTGCATAGACACAGTATTATATAGACCCTGTCTGCATAGAAACAGTATTATATAGACCCTGTCTGTATAGACACAGTATTATATAGACCCTGTCTGTATAGAAACAGTATTATATAGACCCTGTCTGTATAGAAACAGTATTATATAGACCCTGTCTGTATAGACACAGTATTATATAGACCAGAGACCCTGTCTGCATAGACACAGTATTATATAGACCCTGTCTGCATAGACACAGTATTATATAGACCCTGTCTGCATAGAAACAGTATTATATAGACCCTGTCTGCATAGAAACAGTATTATATAGACCCTGTCTGCATAGAAACAGTATTATATAGACCCTGTCTGTATAGACACAGTATTATATAGACAGCTGACCCCCCAGAGACCCTGTCTGCTTAGAAACAGTATTATATAGACCCTGTCTGCATAGACACAGTATTATATAGACCCTGTCTGCATAGAAACAGTATTATATAGACCCTGTCTGTATAGACACAGTATTATATAGACCAGCTGACCCTGTCTGCAAATACACAATATTAGTATACAGAAGGGGTTTTCAACCTTTTTGACTCCAGGGCCCACCAATTTGTTCAGCATTTGAGCCACGGACCACCATTTGAGGACAATTTCACCCCAAAGACCTAAAACTAAAGAATTCTTTTGGTTTTGTCCACAATTCCAGGCTGGATTTTCCAAACAAAACAGTGTAGACTTCTTAATTAGGTGGTGCTAATTCAGATGATGAATATTTTAACTCTTGAGAGTGTGAAAATGAAACCAAATGGACCCGCAAGGGTCCATTTGGTTTCATTTTTACATTCTCGAGAGTTACATCCGGTTAACCAACTTTCCATCATTTAGCCTGGGGACCACCTGGAACCATCTCAAGGACCACCAGTGGTCCCCGGACCACCTGTTGAAAACCCCTGATGTCCTCAAGGGCCATATTTTGAAGGCGGCACCAAGCCGGGGGCCGAGTCCATGTGCGCGGAAATTTGAGGTTTTATTTTTTCATTAACTAATTAAAAGGACATTTCACTTCCGAAAAAAGGTTTGGTCATTTTAACATCTACTTAGGCTTTTGTGAACACAGTTTTTAAGTTAAGTTGATATTCATTTCAGCTGCCCTGTCCCCTTCATATCAAACAAATAAAAACACAGTGACTCAAGCAAGTTAAAAAACTGTGTGGGGCCTTTACCTATATAAGCCTTAGTTGATAAAATGACCAAAATAAATCTTGAAAGTAAAATATCTTAATTTACTGGTACATGTACAACAGGTTCTCAGCCAATGGTCCTGGGACCACCAGTGGTCCTTGAAAGGTTTCAGGTGATCTCCAGCTAAATTATGGAGAGTTGATAACCAAAGGGAAGGGTCCCTTTGGTTATCAACTCTCCATAATTTAGCTAGATCTTTAATTCTTGAGAGTTAAAATAAATTATTTTTCAGGGCAAAACCCACTTAAAAATGTATGACAGTGTTCTTGCAGTGATTCTTGTCATTTTAATTTGAAGGGTGCCCAGTTGGACTTGCACTAGGGGGGTACAGCCGGCAGTATGCAGCGATGCCTATATACAGTATTACTTTGTAGTACAGTATACAGCATGGTTTTCAACCAGGGGTCCGGGGACCACCAGTGGTCCCTACTTTACTTTACTTTACTTTACTTTACTTTATTTGTTTATTTGGACAGGACAGTGCACATTCATGGACGTTACACATAAGGTGGGATGTAAATATACCAGGTTTAGTAAGGTTGCTCATGTCATTCCGTCGTCCCTGAACATTAAACAAGAGACAAGTTAAAACAAGACAGAACATGTAAAAGACACACAGCCACAGCAGAAAAAGTATGAAAGCATCTAAAACAGTAGGTGGTCCGGGACCACCAGTGGTCCTTGAGAGTGTTCCAGGTGGTCCCCAGCAAAGTTTGCTAACCAGATGTAACTCTTGAGAACGTAAAAATGAAACCAAATGGACCCTTGCGGGTCCATTTGGTTTCATTTTCACACTCTCAAGAGTTAAAATCTTCATCATCTGAATTAGCACAATTTAATTAAGAAGTCTACACTGTTTTGTCTGCCATATCCAGCCTGGAATTGTGAACAAAACCAAAATAATTCTTTAGTTTTAGGTCTTTGGGGCTAAAATGTCATCAAATGGTGGTCCGAGGCTCAAATGCTAAATAAATGGCGGTCCCTTGTGTCAAAAAGGTTGAAAACCACTGTTCTAAAAGACAGGTTACTAAAAACAAGATCTAAAGTGCTCTATATAAGTCAGGTCCATTCCAAAAAATTAGAATATCAAGGAAAAGTTGGTTTATTTCCACAATTCCAATCAAAATCCCGAACTTTCATTTATTATAGATTCAGTGCTCACATTGTAAATGATTTCAAGTATTTATTTGTTTATTTTTACACAATTTTGGCTTCCAGCTCATAAAACCCACCAAATCAGGATTTCAAAAAATTAGAATATCTCATTAGACAACTAAAAAAATGTGTTTTAAACAAGAAATGTTGACTATCTGAAAAGTATATTAATGTATGCAGTTAATACTTGTAGTAGTCTGGGCTACTTTAGAACAAAATATTTCATTAATGGGGCGTGGCATGGAGGTGATCAACCTGTGCCACTGTTGAGGTGTTATGGAAGCCCAGTTTTGCTTTAATAACAGCCATAAATGAATTTGTATTGTTCAGTCTCATATCTCACACATTCCTCTTGACAATACAACTCAGATTCTCTGTTGGGTTAAAGTCAGGACAGTTGGCAGGTCAGTTAAGCGCAGTAATACCATGGTCAGTACAGCAGCTACTAATAGTTTTAGCTCTGTGGGCAGGTGCCAAATTGAGCTGGAAAGGAAAATTAGCATCTCCATCAAGCTTGTCGACATACCAAAGCACAAGGTACTCTAAAATGATGGCTGTGTTGAAGTTTTCAGCCGATAACATGGCCTAAATCATGTGTTTTGCATTGTCCAGTCTCCAAGCCATGTTATCGGCTGGTATTATTCCACTGACAGTGAAAACTCACCAGTTGTTGCAACACAGACATCTTTTAGAGTACCCTATGCTTCGATATGCTTACAAGCTTCATGGAGATGTTAATTTTCCTTTCCAGCTCGATTTGGCACCTGCCCACAGAGCCAAAACTACTACTAACTGATGTACTGACCATGGTATTACCGCGCTTAACTGACCTGCCAACTGTCCTGACTTTAACCCAACAGAGAATCTGGGTTGTATTGTCAAGAGAAAGGTGTGAGACATAAGACTGAACAATACAAATTCATTTATGGCTGTTATTGAAGCAAAACTGGGCTTCCATAACACCTCAACAGTGGCACAGGTTGATCACCTCCATGCCACGCCCCATTAATGAAATAATTTGTTCTTAAGTAGCCCAGACCAAGTATTAACTGCATACATCAATATACTTTTCATATAGACAACATTTCTTGTTTAAAACACATTTTTTTAGTTGTCTCATGAAATATTCTAATTTTTTGAAATCCTGATTTGGTGGGTTTTATGAGCTGGAAGCCAAAATTGTGTAAAAATAAACAAATAAATACTTGAAATCATTTACAATGTGAGCACTGGATCTATAATTAATGAAAGTTTGGGATTTTGAATGGAATTGTGGAAATAAACCAACTTTTTGTTGATATTCTAATTTTTTGGAAAGGACCTATAAGTAAGCTGCGTTAATATCTTATTAAAGTACTAGTGCGTAAAGATTTCGAGTAATTCCACATACGCTGTCTAAGGTACACCTTTTGACTCAAAGGTTTGGTGATCTAGTAACCTTTTTTTTTTTTTTAATTGTACTTAAAGGATGTAAATGACAAACAATCTCTTATGGTCAGTGGTGAGTTATTCCAAATCGAACATCCCTGGACTGAGATGTTTTTGCTGAAGGTGATTTTCCTGAACAGCACCAGGGCTTGACTCTAACACTTGCCCGCTTGCCCGTGGCAAGTAAAAAAGAAAATGGTCGGGTAAGTGAAGACTGCTACCTGGAGTTGTGGACAAAACCAAAAGAATTCTTTAGTTTTAGGTCTTTAGGGTGAAAACACACACACACACACACACACACACACACACACACACACACACACACACACACACACACACACACACACACACACACACACACACACACACACACACACACACACAGCGTACCGCGCTGAAGGCCCAGCAGGACCCACACTGGCCCTGGTCCTTCACAGCAGTGACATATCCCTGGACCCTCCAGTCCACCTCAGAGGGAAGATGGAATCCTCCTGGAGGGATGACAAACATCAACAACAATCACTCACAATAATCACTATGGTGGAGATTTGGATCTATGGCTAAACCAGAGGTCGGCAATGTTGAAAGAGCCATTTTTCGACCCCAAATTAAATTCAAAATCTGTCTGGAGCCGCATTTTATTATTATTTTCCTGAGAGTGTGCAAATGTGAACCAAATGGACCCTGGCGGGTCCATTTGGTTCTCAAAAGGTCCTCAAAGAAAAATCATTAACATGGTGAAACACAACCTTTCTTCAGGAATGGAGTTTCTAAAAAAAAAAAAAAATCAAAAAACAAAGGAGTTTTACAGAACTCCATTTCTAGTCCACACAACATCTCTAAGGTATATTAATGACATAGTAAACTGAGTAAACCTTTGAAAATGGGTGGTTCAGACTGAAAGCTCCACCTCTGATAACTGCTGGGCTTTTTTGACATGGCCAAGTGCTACTTTAACTGGCAACTGTCAGACAGCGCAACGCGTTTTGGGTGACTGAAATGTTTATATTATTTTGGTGTGTGTATGTAATAATGCTACAGCCATGGAGCCACTAGGGCTGTGTTCTAGAGCCCAGTGTGTATGTAATAATGCTACAGGGAGCCACTAGGGCTGTGTTCTAGAGCCCAGTGTGTATGTAATAATGCTACATCCAGGGAGCCACTAGGGCTGTGTTCTAGAGCCCAGTGTGTATGTAATAATGCTACAGGGAGCCACTAGGGCTGTGTTCTAGAGTCCAGTGTGTATGTAATAATGCTACAGCCACTGAGCCACTAGGGCTGTGTTCTAGAGCCCAGTGTGTATGTAATAATGCTACAGGGAGCCACTAGGGCTGTGTTCTAGAGCCCAGTGTGTATGTAATAATGCTACAGCCACTGAGCCACTAGGGCTGTGTTCTAGAGCCCAGTGTGTATGTAATAATGCTACAGGGAGCCACTAGGGCTGTGTTCTAGAGCCCAGTGTGTATGTAATAATGCTACAGCCAGGGAGCCACTAGGGCTGTGTTCTAGAGCCCAGTGTGTATGTAATAATGCTACAGCCATGGAGCCACTAGGGCTGTGTTCTAGAGCCCAGTGTGTGTATGTAATAATGCTACAGGGAGCCACTAGGGCAGTATTCTAGAGCCCAGTGTGTATGTAATAATGCTACAGGGAGCCACTAGGGCTGTGTTCTAGAGCCCAGTGTGTATGTAATAATGCTACAGCCACTGAGCCACTAGGGCTGTGTTCTAGAGCCCAGTGTGTATGTAATAATGCTACAGCCAGGGAGCCACTAGGGCTGTGTTCTAGAGCCCAGTGTGTATGTAATAATGCTACAGCCACTGAGCCACTAGGGCTGTGTTCTAGAGCCCAGTGTGTATGTAATAATGCTACAGCCACTGAGCCACTAGGGCTGTGTTCTAGAGCCCAGTGTGTATGTAATAATGCTACAGCCACTGAGCCACTAGGGCTGTGTTCTAGAGCCCAGTGTGTATGTAATAATGCTACAGCCACTGAGCCACTAGGGCTGTGTTCTAGAGCCCAGTGTGTATGTAATAATGCTACAGCCACTGAGCCACTAGGACTGTGTTCTAGAGCCCAGTGTGTATGTAATAATGCTACAGCCACTGAGCCACTAGGGCTGTGTTCTAGAGCCCAGTGTGTATGTAATAATGCTACAGCCACTGAGCCACTAGGGCTGTGTTCTAGAGCCCAGTGTGTATGTAATAATGCTACAGCCAGGGAGCCACTAGGGCTGTGTTCTAGAGCCCAGTGTGTATGTAATAATGCTACAGGGAGCCACTAGGGCTGTGTTCTAGAGCCCAGTGTGTATGTAATAATGCTACAGCCACTGAGCCACTAGGGCTGTGTTCTAGAGCCCAGTGTGTATGTAATAATGCTACAGCCACTGAGCCACTAGGGCTGTGTTCTAGAGCCCAGTGTGTATGTAATAATGCTACAGCCACTGAGCCACTAGGACTGTGTTCTAGAGCCCAGTGTGTATGTAATAATGCTACAGCCACTGAGCCACTAGGACTGTGTTCTAGAGCCCAGTGTGTATGTAATAATGCTACAGCCACTGAGCCACTAGGGCTGTGTTCTAGAGCCCAGTGTGTATGTAATAATGCTACAGGGAGCCACTAGGGCTGTGTTCTAGAGCCCAGTGTGTATGTAATAATGCTACAGGGAGCCACTAGGGCTGTGTTCTAGAGCCCAGTGTGTATGTAATAATGCTACAGCCAGGGAGCCACTAGGGCTGTGTTCTAGAGCCCAGTGTGTATGTAATAATGCTACATGGAGCCACTAGGGCTGTGTTCTAGAGCCCAGTGTGTATGTAATAATGCTACATCCAGGGAGCCACTAGGGCTGTGTTCTAGAGCCCAGTGTGTGTGTAATAATGCTACAGCCACTGAGCCACTAGGGCTGTGTTCTAGAGCCCAGTGTGTATGTAATAATGCTACAGCCACTGAGCCACTAGGGCTGTGTTCTAGAGCCCAGTGTGTATGTAATAATGCTATAGCCAGGGAGCCACTAGGGCTGTGTTCTAGAGCCCCAGTGTGTATGCAATAATGCTACAGCCATGGAGCCACTAGGGCTGTGTTCTAGAGCCCAGTGTGTATGTAATAATGCTACAGCCAGGGAGCCACTAGGGCTGTGTTCTAGAGCCCAGTGTGTATGTAATAATGCTACAGCCACTGAGCCACTAGGGCTGTGTTCTAGAGCCCAGTGTGTATGTAATAATGCTACAGCCAGGGAGCCACTAGGGCTGTGTTCTAGAGCCCAGTGTGTATGTAATAATGCTACAGCCAGGGAGCCACTAGGGCTGTGTTCTAGAGCCCAGTGTGTATGTAATAATGCTGCAGCCAGGGAGCCACTAGGGCTGTGTTCTAGAGCCCAGTGTGTATGTAATAATGCTACAGCCACTGAGCCACTAGGGCTGTGTTCTAGAGCCCAGTGTGTATGTAATAATGCTACAGCCACTGAGCCACTAGGGCTGTGTTCTAGAGCCCAGTGTGTATGTAATAATGCTTCAGCCACTGAGCCACTAGGGCTGTGTTCTAGAGCCCAGTGTGTATGTAATAATGCTACAGCCACTGAGCCACTAGGGCTGTGTTCTAGAGCCCAGTGTGTATGTAATAATGCTACAGCCACTGAGCCACTAGGGCTGTGTTCTAGAGCCCAGTGTGTATGTAATAATGCTACAGCCACTGAGCCACTAGGACTGTGTTCTAGAGCCCAGTGTGTATGTAATAATGCTACAGCCAGGGAGCCACTAGGGCTGTGTTCTAGAGCCCAGTGTGTATGTAATAATGCTACAGCCACTGAGCCACTAGGGCTGTGTTCTGTTGAGCCGCAGGTTGCTGACCCCTGGGCTAAACAATACCTGGGCATCATGCAGCCCGCGGGCCAAATGAATCTGACCGGCCTGTGAAAGCGTACCGTGGTTTTAAACCAGTGGTCCTTGAGAGAGTTCCAGTTAAATATGGAAAGTTGGTTAAGCAGATGTAACTCTTTGAGAATGTAAAAATGAAACCAAATGGACCCTTGCGGGTCCATTTGGTTTCATTTTTACACTTTCAAGAGTTAAAATATTCATCATGTGAATTATCCCAAGTCTACACAACTAGAGAATGTAGAAGATTAATGGTCATTTTGATCTGTATGTTGGACTGTTTGGTTTCCCAAATCCAGTCTGGAATTGTGGACAAAAGCAAAATAAATCTTTAGTTTTGGGGTCTGTGGGGCTAAAATGTCATCAAATGGTGGTCCTCTGTGGCTCAAATACTGAATAAATAGAGGGCCCTGGTGTCAAAATGGTTGGTCTCACTCTTACTTTTATCTTGAAATTAAGATAATACTATGCAGACTTTAGTTCAGCCTTTAGTCTTGTCTTCTCTACAATATTTCATGTATCTCATTTGGCCCCAACGCTGGGCTAAACTGTGGTTGTCCCGAGTATATTCCCCACCTCCTCCCACCGAGGTGCTGCCATTGGACTGACTCCATGAAGTGAATGCAGTTGTCCTAACTGTCATAAATGGGCATTTCACCGTTTTGGCAAAATAATACATGGTAATGATATTTACAAGATTTAGCTGTGGGTTTTGATCATTTAGATTCTAGCAGTGAGCCCAGTGTCTCTGATGTCACTGACTAAAATATCTAAAAACCACATATAACACACACACAGAACCCCAGAAAAGTGTTCTAAACTTTTTAAATATCATTAATATATATGATTTTTACAAAAATGGTGAAATGTCCCTTTGAGATTCAAGGTTCAAGTTTGTTTAAAGTTTGCAGCGTCAATGTGTGTAAGCAATACAAATAATTATATGGTTAAAGGGGAATTCCACCCATTTTCTTGAATGGTTGGTTCCATTTGTACGCTCTCAGAAAAAAAGAAGTGTCTAAAGAAATCCATTAACATGGTGAAAATACATCTTGATGATGTCATCAAGATGTTTCACCATGTTAGTGGTTTTCTTCAGACCTCCATTTCTTGGGAAAACAGAATGGGGGAACGTTTTATCATGTCCACCCAACACCTGGAAGGTACATCAATGACATAGTAAAATGTTGAAAATGGGTGGAGTTCCCCTTTAAACTCATTAGCATGTTTCTGGCTGTGGATTGGCTGACGTACCTGGCAGTGGCAGGTGGGCGGAGCCTGCATGGTGAGGTCTGGAGGAGTTGGAGGAGCGAAGGAGAAAACCTCTGGAGAGAAACCGTCTGTACTGATTTATATCCTGAAAACACACAGGAGAGGAACCGTCTGTACTGATTTATACCCTGAAAACACACAGGAGAGGAACCGTCTGTACTGATTTATATCCTAAAACACACAGGAGAGGAACCGTCTGTACTGATTTATACCCTAAAACACACAGGAGAGGAACCGTCTGTACTGATTTATATCCTAAAACACACAGGAGAGGAACCGTCTGTACTGATTTATACCCTAAAACACACAGGAGAGGAACCGTCTGTACTGATTTATATCCTAAAACACACAGGAACCGTCTGTACTGATTTATACCCTGAAAACACACAGGAGAGGAACCGTCTGTACTGATTTATACCCTGAAAACACACAGGAGAGGAACCGTCTGTACTGATTTATACCCTGAAAACACACAGGAGAGGAACCGTCTGTACTGATTTATATCCTAAAACACACAGGAGAGGAACCGTCTGTACTGATTTATACCCTGAAAACACACAGGAGAGGAACCGTCTGTACTGATTTATACCCTAAAACACACAGGAGAGGAACCGTCTGTACTGATTTATATCCTAAAACACACAGGAGAGGAACCGTCTGTACTGATTTATATCCTAAAACACACAGGAGAGGAACCGTCTGTACTGATTTACATCCTGATTTAAAACACACAGGAGAGAAACCGTCTGTACTGATTTATACCCTAAAACACACAGTAGAGGAACCGTCTGTACTGATTTATACCCTAAAACACACAGGAGAGAAACCGTCTGTACTGATTTAAAACACACAGGAGAGGAACCGTCTGTACTGATTTATACCCTAAAACACACAGGAGAGAAACCGTCTGTACTGATTTAAAACACACAGGAGAGGAACCGTCTGTACTGATTTATACCCTAAAACACACAGGAGAGAAACCGTCTGTACTGATTTATACCCTAAAACACACAGGAGAGGAACCGTCTGTACTGATTTATATCCTAAAACACACAGGAGAGGAACCGTCTGTACTGATTTATACCCTAAAACACACAGGAGAGGAACCGTCTGTACTGATTTATACCCTAAAACACACAGGAACCGTCTGTACTGATTTATATCCTGATTTAAAACACACAGGAGATGAACCGTCTGTACTGATTTAAAACACACAGGAGGAACCGTCTGTACTGATTTATATCCTGATTTAAAACACACAGGAGAGGAACCGTCTGTACTGATTTATACCCTGATTTAAAACACACAGGAGAGGAACCGTCTGTACTGATTTATACCCTAAAACACACAGGAGAGGAACCGTCTGTACTGATTTATACCCTGAAAACACACAGGAGAGGAACCGTCTGTACTGATTTATATCCTGAAAACACACAGGAGAGGAACCGTCTGTACTGATTTATACCCTAAAACACACAGGAGAGGAACCGTCTGTACTGATTTATATCCTGAAAACACACAGGAGAGAAACCGTCTGTACTGATTTATACCCTGAAAACACACAGGAACCGTCTGTACTGATTTATATCCTAAAACACACAGGAACCGTCTGTACTGATTTATACCCTGAAA
Organism: Benthosema pterotum; assembly: GCA_039105355.1. Lineage (NCBI taxonomy): Eukaryota > Metazoa > Chordata > Actinopteri > Myctophiformes > Myctophidae > Benthosema > Benthosema pterotum. The sequence goes on from CM076979.1 coordinate 4,397,882, forward strand.
ACAGACAGGAGAGGAACCGTCTGTACTGATTTATATCCTGAAAACACACAGGAGAGGAACCGTCTGTACTGATTTATACCCTGAAAACACACAGTAGAGGAACCGTCTGTACTGATTTATATCCTGATGAAAACACACAGGAGAGGAACCGTCTGTACTGATTTATATCCTGATGAAAACACACAGGAGAGAAACCGTCTGTACTGATTTATATCCTGATGAAAACACACAGGAGAGGAACCGTCTGAAAACACACAGGAGAGGAACCGTCTGTACTGATTTATACCCTAAAACACACAGGAGAGGAACCGTCTGTACTGATTTATATCCTGATGAAAACACACAGGAGAGGAACCGTCTGTACTGATTTATATCCTAAAACACACAGGAGAGAAACCGTCTGTACTGATTTATACCCTAAAACACACAGGAGAGGAACCGTCTGTACTGATTTATACCCTGAAAACACACAGGAGAGGAACCGTCTGTACTGATTTATACCCTAAAACACACAGGAACCGTCTGTACTGATTTATATCCTAAAACACACAGGAGAGGAACCGTCTGTACTGATTTATATCCTGAAAACACACAGGAGAGGAACCGTCTGTACTGATTTATATCCTGAAAACACACAGGAGAGGAACCGTCTGTACTGATTTATACCCTAAAACACACAGGAGAGGAACCGTCTGTACTGATTTATATCCTAAAACACACAGGAGAGAAACCGTCTGTACTGATTTATACCCTAAAACACACAGGAACCGTCTGTACTGATTTATACCCTGAAAACAGACAGGAGAGGAACCGTCTGTACTGATTTATACCCTGAAAACACACAGTAGAGGAACCGTCTGTACTGATTTATACCCTGAAAACACACAGGAGAGAAACCGTCTGTACTGATTTATACCCTGAAAACACACAGTAGAGGAACCGTCTGTACTGATTTATATCCTGATGAAAACACACAGGAGAGGAACCGTCTGTACTGATTTATATCCTGATGAAAACACACAGGAGAGAAACCGTCTGTACTGATTTATATCCTGATGAAAACACACAGGAGAGGAACCGTCTGTACTGATTTATATCCTAAAACACACAGGAACCGTCTGTACTGATTTATATCCTAAAACACACAGGAACCGTCTGTACTGATTTATACCCTGAAAACACACAGGAGAGGAACCGTCTGTACTGATTTATACCCTGAAAACACACAGTAGAGGAACCGTCTGTACTGATTTATACCCTGAAAACACACAGGAGAGAAACCGTCTGTACTGATTTATACCCTGAAAACACACAGTAGAGGAACCGTCTGTACTGATTTATATCCTGATGAAAACACACAGGAGAGGAACCGTCTGTACTGATTTATATCCTGATGAAAACACACAGGAGAGGAACCGTCTGTACTGATTTATATCCTGATGAAAACACACAGGAGAGGAACCGTCTGTACTGATTTATACCCTGAAAACACACAGGAGAGGAACCGTCTGTACTGATTTATACCCTAAAACACACAGGAGAGGAACCGTCTGTACTGATTTATACCCTAAAACACACAGGAGAGGAACCGTCTGTACTGATTTATATCCTGATGAAAACACACAGGAGAGGAACCGTCTGTACTGATTTATACCCTAAAACACACAGGAGAGGAACCGTCTGTACTGATTTATATCCTGATGAAAACACACAGGAGAGGAACCGTCTGTACTGATTTATATCCTGATGAAAACACACAGGAGAGGAACCGTCTGTACTGATTTATATCCTAAAACACACAGGAGAGGAACCGTCTGTACTGATTTATACCCTAAAAACACACAGGAACCGTCTGTACTGATTTATACCCTGAAAACACACAGGAACCGTCTGTACTGATTTATACCCTAAAACACACAGGAGAGGAACCGTCTGTACTGATTTAAAACACACAGGAGAGGAACCGTCTGTACTGATTTAAAACACACAGGAGAGGAACCGTCTGTACTGATTTATATCCTAAAACACACAGGAGAGGAACCGTCTGTACTGATTTATACCCTAAAACACACAGGAGAGGAACCGTCTGTACTGATTTATATCCTGAAAACACACAGGAACCGTCTGTACTGATTTATACCCTGATTTAAAACACACAGGAGAGGAACCGTCTGTACTGATTTATACCCTAAAACACACAGGAGAGGAACCGTCTGAAAACACACAGGAGAGGAACCGTCTGTACTGATTTATACCCTAAAACACACAGGAGAGGAACCGTCTGTACTGATTTATATCCTGAAAACACACAGGAGAGGAACCGTCTGTACTGATTTATACCCTAAAACACACAGGAACCGTCTGTACTGATTTATACCCTAAAACACACAGGAGAGGAACCGTCTGTACTGATTTATATCCTGATGAAAACACACAGGAGAGGAACCGTCTGTACTGATTTATATCCTGATGAAAACACACAGGAGAGGAACCGTCTGTACTGATTTATATCCTAAAACACACAGGAGAGAAACCGTCTGTACTGATTTATATCCTAAAACACACAGGAGAGGAACCGTCTGTACTGATTTATACCCTGAAAACACACAGGAGAGGAACCGTCTGTACTGATTTATACCCTAAAACACACAGGAACCGTCTGTACTGATTTATACCCTAAAACACACAGGAGAGGAACCGTCTGTACTGATTTATATCCTGAAAACACACAGGAGAGGAACCGTCTGTACTGATTTATATCCTGAAAACACACAGGAGAGGAACCGTCTGTACTGATTTATACCCTAAAACACACAGGAGAGGAACCGTCTGTACTGATTTATATCCTGAAAACACACAGGAGAGGAACCGTCTGTACTGATTTATATCCTAAAACACACAGGAACCGTCTGTACTGATTTATATCCTAAAACACACAGGAACCGTCTGTACTGATTTATACCCTGAAAACACACAGGAGAGGAACCGTCTGTACTGATTTATATCCTGAAAACACACAGGAGAGGAACCGTCTGTACTGATTTATACCCTGAAAACACACAGTAGAGGAACCGTCTGTACTGATTTATATCCTGATGAAAACACACAGGAGAGGAACCGTCTGTACTGATTTATATCCTGATGAAAACACACAGGAGAGAAACCGTCTGTACTGATTTATATCCTGATGAAAACACACAGGAGAGGAACCGTCTGTACTGATTTATACCCTGAAAACACACAGGAGAGGAACCGTCTGTACTGATTTATACCCTAAAACACACAGGAGAGGAACCGTCTGTACTGATTTATATCCTGATGAAAACACACAGGAGAGGAACCGTCTGTACTGATTTATACCCTAAAACACACAGGAGAGGAACCGTCTGTACTGATTTATATCCTGATGAAAACACACAGGAGAGAAACCGTCTGTACTGATTTATATCCTGATGAAAACACACAGGAGAGGAACCGTCTGTACTGATTTACATCCTAAAACACACAGGAGAGGAACCGTCTGTACTGATTTATACCCTGAAAACACACAGGAAACGTCTGTACTGATTTATACCCTGAAAACACACAGGAACCGTCTGTACTGATTTATACCCTGAAAACACACAGGAGAGGAACCGTCTGTACTGATTTAAAACACACAGGAGAGGAACCGTCTGTACTGATTTAAAACACACAGGAGAGGAACCGTCTGTACTGATTTATATCCTAAAACACACAGGAGAGGAACCGTCTGTACTGATTTATACCCTAAAACACACAGGAGAGGAACCGTCTGTACTGATTTATATCCTGAAAACACACAGGAGAGGAACCGTCTGTACTGATTTATATCCTGATTTAAAACACACAGGAGAGGAACCGTCTGTACTGATTTATATCCTGATTTAAAACACACAGGAGAGGAACCGTCTGTACTGATTTATATCCTGATTTAAAACACACAGGAGAGGAACCGTCTGTACTGATTTAAAACACACAGGAGAGGAACCGTCTGTACTGATTTACATCCTAAAACACACAGGAGAGGAACCGTCTGTACTGATTTATATCCTGATTTAAAACACACAGGAGAGGAACCGTCTGTACTGATTTATATCCTAAAACACACAGGAGAGGAACCGTCTGTACTGATTTATATCCTGATTTAAAACACACAGGAGAGGAACCGTCTGTACTGATTTATATCCTAAAACACACAGGAGAGGAACCGTCTGTACTGATTTATATCCTAAAACACACAGGAGAGGAACCGTCTGTACTGATTTATATCCTGATTTAAAACACACAGGAGAGGAACCGTCTGTACTGATTTATATCCTAAAACACACAGGAGAGGAACCGTCTGTACTGATTTATATCCTAAAACACACAGGAGAGAAACCGTCTGTACTGATTTATATCCTAAAACACACAGGAGAGAAACCGTCTGTACTGATTTATATCCTAAAACACACAGGAGAGGAACCGTCTGTACTGATTTATATCCTAAAACACACAGGAGAGGAACCGTCTGTACTGATTTATATCCTGATTTAAAACACACAGGAGAGGAACCGTCTGTACTGATTTATATCCTAAAACACACAGGAGAGGAACCGTCTGTACTGATTTATACCCTAAAACACACAGGAGAGGAACCGTCTGTACTGATTTATACCCTAAAACACACAGGAGAGGAACCGTCTGTACTGATTTATATCCTAAAACACACAGGAGAGGAACCGTCTGTACTGATTTATACCCTGAAAACACACAGGAGAGGAACCGTCTGTACTGATTTATATCCTGATTTAAAACACACAGGAGAGGAACCGTCTGTACTGATTTATACCCTAAAACACACAGGAGAGAAACCGTCTGTACTGATTTATACCCTAAAACACACAGGAGAGAAACCGTCTGTACTGATTTATACCCTAAAACACACAGGAGAGAAACCGTCTGTACTGATTTATACCCTAAAACACACAGGAGAGGAACCGTCTGTACTGATTTATATCCTAAAACACACAGGAGAGGAACCGTCTGTACTGATTTATATCCTGATTTAAAACACACAGGAGAGGAGCCGTCTGTACTGATTTGCATCCTAAAACACACAGGAACCGTCTGTACTGATTTATATCCTAAAACACACAGGAGAGGAACCGTCTGTACTGATTTATATCCTAAAACACACAGGAGAGGAACCGTCTGTACTGATTTATATCCTAAAACACACAGGAGAGGAACCGTCTGTACTGATTTATATCCTAAAACACACAGGAGAGGAACCGTCTGTACTGATTTATATCCTGATTTAAAACACACAGGAGAGGAACCGTCTGTACTGATTTATATCCTGATTTAAAACACACAGGAGAGGAACCGTCTGTACTGATTTATACCCTAAAACACACAGGAACCGTCTGTACTGATTTATACCCTAAAACACACAGGAACCGTCTGTACTGATTTATACCCTGAAAACACACAGGAGAGGAACCGTCTGTACTGATTTATACCCTAAAACACACAGGAGAGGAACCGTCTGTACTGATTTATACCCTAAAACACACAGGAGAGGAACCGTCTGTACTGATTTATATCCTGATTTAAAACACACAGGAGAGGAACCGTCTGTACTGATTTATATCCTAAAACACACAGGAGAGGAACCGTCTGTACTGATTTATATCCTAAAACACACAGGAGAGGAACCGTCTGTACTGATTTATATCCTAAAACACACAGGAGAGGAACCGTCTGTACTGATTTATATCCTAAAACACACAGGAGAGGAACCGTCTGTACTGATTTATATCCTGATTTAAAGGAGAATTCCGGTGGAACAGGCTTTCCTACCTGAATTTCTAGTTGTTAGAACCCAATACAGGTGGTCCAGGTGTCGGCTTGTGTAAATACGTTGTTTTGCGGGGACCCCCGACCCCTCCGTAGGCTTATAGCGGGGCCGATGGGCGTTGCTCAAATTCGCCTATTTCCAGCGCAAAAAAAATGCTTTTTTCGCTACGTATCGACTCCTCATGCTTTATATGTTATTGTGAGGCACTGACTTTGCAGCATAGCAACCTGTTTCTATGTGTTTTGCCGTAAAGCGGAACTGCTGCCATAAAGCGGAACTGCTGAGACCCGCCCCCGGAAGTGCCACCAGCACTAGCTTTGTTTACCATAGCCACGCTGCTAGTGGCACGCTCATTCTCCCTGCAGTCTCCGCTGTTGCTGTACGCTTCGCGCACATACATAGAAGATCATTTTTCATTCTTTTTCCATTCTAACCAATGGCGCAAAGTTATGAAGACGGTCTCGCTTTATCCAAGTTTTATTTGTGGAGACCAGATCGTCCAGATGACAACTCTGACGATGGTGATGAAGCTGTGCCGTGTATCACTGTGTGTGAAGATTTCGCCCCCATGATAAACAGAGCAGTGCTGGAAACGTTCTTTCTAACAAAGAAAATAAACTGGACGGAAAGACCGGAAGGAGAGGATGGCCACTTATCCAACGAGTAAGTAGTATTTTACAGAGGCTTGTGTCACTACTATTATTGATTGCAATGTTTACAGTACAAGCAATGTAGAATATTCATTCACAATATTCTACATAGTCTGACGTGTTCAGACTATGTAGTATACATATATATATATATATATATATATATATATATATATATATATATATATATATATATATATATATATATATATATATATATATATATATATATATATATATATATACTGTATGTGTGTGTGTAATATATGTTTGTAATGTGAAATGTTTTTTTACACAACAATATCATTGTCTAACATTAGGCTAAAGTGCTTCTTCTCTCCACAGTCAGTGCCGGCTGGCCTCCTATAGAATTCTTCTGGAGTGGTTGCTGAAAGGTGAAAAGCTTGGAGCTGGAAACCGTGTTATTCTGCCTTGCTGTGTCGTTGGTGCTGTAAGAAGGAAATACCCTTCCGATTCAGGACTGTACCATGGATTTGTAGAGGAAGCTGGAGATCTCAGAGCAAAATACACTTGGCCTCTACACTAAACAACATCCATTGAGTCATTGATGCATATCATTGGACCCTTGTTTACATTCCTGCGATACACAATCACATATTGCACTACACGCATCTACCTCTTTTTATACAGCCATTGCAATTATTTTGTATTGTGTCCCACCTATCTCTATTCATTTGATGATGGCCTTTGTCTAGCAGCTATTTCAAACCACCCCACCTTATTGACTCTATTGTTGTGGCTCATGTGAAATCGTCAACACCATGTGATAGTCCATCAAGAAAATAAAGTCATTATGTGCAGTTGAAGTGTTCATTTACTAATAACTTGCAAAAAATAATCTACTGTTTCACAATATTGGGTCTTTTGTTGGACTTCCACGGGGTTCCCAGCTAACGCTAAATTATTTGAGAACCATTTTCTTTTGGATAAGTAAAATCCTTATAGGGGTCCATGGTACTCCTTATCGATGTTTGGGTAACACTGGTCTAACAAATCATTTCCCTGTAAACTATTACTGCATCGCCATATTTCATAATGAATACAGAAATCCATGATTTACCAAAATATAAACATTTATTTTCAACAATGTCTTATAAAAAGTTTTTGAAATGGTATAAGCTTTCAAATAATATTGGGAAAAGAAAAAAAGAGTCACTAAAAACAATGAACATAAAAGTAAGGATGATTCAATATTTACATATGACTAGATGACATGAAAAAACCCTGTTGGCCAGCATACAGGACAGTGTGTTTCCAATGGGAATATCCTATATTTTGGGGACTATATTATTTGACATTCAATGATTCTGCACTGCATCGTACTTTGTATTGAGTAATGAAGAAAAGAAAATTACTTTTACTTGCAAATGATTGCACATCTATTTCCTCTGATGGCTGAATCTACGTGAAACCTTGGACTTTAGTTCACTCACGTCTGGCCTGGGGACTTTTGCTATATTAGGCCAGGGGAACTTTTTTCCCTTTCTCTCTCAGAGGTTCCAGTGGCTTTGCTTTGCTCAACTCCTTCACACGATGCAGAAGTTGTAGACGGAACTCCAGTTGTACTGTGGCCTCAAACTGATACTTCAGAACGTAGCTCTTTGATGCCTCTGAAAATTGTATTTTCATCTTCTCCTTTCCTACAGGGAAAAGGAAAAAACAGAACAAAACATTGTAATGAAAAGAATGTCAAAGTACACAGCAATCTGATCTAGAGAGGCATCTCCCCTTTATTAGCATTGTAATGCAAATACAATTTTATCCAATCGTAGTTAGAATGTGACAATAAATCAACAATTGAATTATTTGCTTACAGAAGGACACATCTTTGCAATGACAATATTACAATTGCATCCCACTATTCACCCATGAATACCATAGAAGCTGATGATTGGCTGATGATTTACTAAAGGGAATAAAAATATAGGTAAAAGTCACCTTTAGTTCTATAGTTACTTTTCTTTGTAGTGGCCAGCTCTCGTCCCACATTGAAGTTGTGGTCCATGACTGCAAGCATGGTACGAGCCAACATGCTGTCGTAAAAGAAATGTATTCTTTTTGGTGTGTATTTCAGAATGGTGGAATGGAACACTTCCAAAGAACCTGAAATAAAAGGAAGGACATATGTCACTATACATTTCAGAAATTTTGAGGAACACTACTTTTGGTCAATGGCCCAGTGTTATTGAGAGGTGATTTTTTTTAACTGGCTGAAAACGACTATAGTAAACATAACTTGATTTGTAAACATTTGATGGTCATTTGCCTTTATTTACTACATACTCACTACATGGTGCACTTACAATGAAAATGTTTGGGAATTTATTGGATTATTGCTACATACCACTTGTAATCAAACATGTATGTGAATGTTCTAACAGTTCTACTGAAAAAGTAAGTTATTGTGAAATGTAAACACTCCATTGGAGAAGTGGTTTTCTGTAGTAGGTGACAAGGGTGTGAATTGGTGAATCCCATCCCCCCAGCATCCCTTCTCTGTATGCTAAAGTACTTTATGTGGTCTGCCCAGAAACGAATAGGTGAGAATGGGGACGTTGTGGACCCTTCTCCCATCCCCCTTCTTTGAAAGCAAACAAAGTCTGTTTTTATGACTATTCGCCCATATTTTTATGACTATGCGACCATAACACAAAACATTTCTTTTACCAGTAGTATTTATACAATGTCGATAAATACATACAGTACATACCTACTGTAGATAACGTGGGAAGGGCTTGGTAAAGAATAGCTTATAAATCAACAAAAAATTACCTGCGATGGTCGTGGTGTAATCCTGGGAACAGCTTGAGGTTCCCAGGTGAGCCAAAGTTTACGCAGTTCCAGGACTTCTCTTGTTCAAACACCCGGGAAAAACACACTGCTTCATGATCAAACGCTGCTAAAAACAATAGCACTGCGAAATAAAGTGATCTTCTATGTATGTGCACGAAGCGTACAGCAACAGCGGAGACTGCAGGGAGAATGAGCGTGCCACTAGCAGCGTGGCTATGGTAAACAAAGCTAGTGCTGGTGGCACTTCCGGGGGCGGGTCTCAGCAGTTCCGCTTTATGGCAGCAGTTCTGCTTTACGGCAAAACACATAGAAACAGGTTGCTATGCTGCAAAGTCAGTGCCTCACAATAACATATAAAGCATGAGGAGTCGATACATAGCGAAAAAAGCATTTTTTTGCGCTGGAAATAGGCGAATTTGAGCAACGCCCATCGGCCCCGCTATAAGCCTACGGAGGGGTCGGGGGTCCCCGCAAAACAACGTATTTACACAAGCCGACACCTGGACCACCTGTATTGGGTTCTAACAACTAGAAATTCAGGTAGGAAAGCCTGTTCCACCGGAATTCTCCTTTAAAACACACAGGAGAGGAACCGTCTGTACTGATTTATACCCTAAAACACACAGGAGAGGAACCGTCTGTACTGATTTATATCCTGATTTAAAACACACAGGAGAGGAACCGTCTGTACTGATTTATACCCTAAAACACACAGGAGAGGAACCGTCTGTACTGATTTATATCCTGATTTAAAACACACAGGAGAGGAACCGTCTGTACTGATTTATATCCTGATTTAAAACACACAGGAACCGTCTGTACTGATTTATATCCTGATTTAAAACACACAGGAACCGTCTGTACTGATTTATATCCTGATTTAAAACACACAGGAGAGGAACCGTCTGTACTGATTTATATCCTGATTTAAAACACACAGGAAACGTCTGTACTGATTTATATCCTGATTTAAAACACACAGGAACCGTCTGTACTGATTTATATCCTGAAAAAACACAGGAGAAAACCTCTGGAGAAGAAACCTCCATACTGCTCATATAATAGGCTGTATGTTGTTTTGTTTAGTTGGAGCTTATATAGTCTCATATATAGCTTTTAGATGTATAGTTGTAGTTTCTAGTAGTTGTATATATGTCCTGTCTAGCTGTCTGTTAGCTTCACACTACTGCCACTTTATCACACCTGGTTAGCTTAGCACCTTCACCTCAAGTTAGGTGTACAGTTTGCACTTTACTGGTCTGCAAACTATTGTTTGTCTTGTCTATATATTGTCTCGACTATTGTCTTATTGCACTGTCTATTGTCTTGACTATTGTCTTATTGCACTGTCTATTGTCTTGACTATTGTCTTATTGCACTGTCTATTGTCTTGACTATTGTCTTATTGCACTGTCTATTGTCTTGACTATTGTCTTATTGCACTGTCTATTGTCTTGACTATTGCACTCTGGAAAATGGAAACAGTGTTCTGTTCTATGATCCTCTGCTTTTGTAGTAAAAATGACTTGAGTTGAGAAAGTAAAACAATTATTTAAAGTAAAACAGTAAATCAAATCATCCTGGGCGTTCTCAAAAACAGTGGCTATACAACTAAATATTAGTTTAGTGATTCACAGGAATGCTGAATCCTGGATATTTTTCAGTTAATAAAAAAAAACTCTTACTTTTCATATAACATTAATACCTGATGATCATGTTTTGGGGTAGAAAAAAATCATGGCATCCCATCTTTAAAATGTGACTCCAACTAAGTGAAACCTCATCCAGGCTACAGAGCAGCATCTGTACCATGTCAGCGAAGACCGTCATCCCCAGGCGGTAGGACTTGATGCCCTGGTCTGCCAGGATGTTGTGAACCAGCACCCTCTTGCGGTTATTGAGCCAGGCATCTTTACGCTGCGCCTCCTCTGCTGCAGAGCTGTACACCTTCCCTGGATATAATACCAGATCATTATTCTGATAAATTTATTAATTACTGGGGGTAGAACCAGACCATTATTCTGATAAATTTATTAATTACTGGGTGTAGAACCAGACCATTATTCTGATAAATTTATTAATTACTGGGTGTAGAACCAGACCATTATTCTGATAAATTATTAATTACTGAATATACAACCAGAATGATTAATTACTGGATTTACAACCAGATCATTATACTGATATAATGATTAATTGCTGGATAAAAAACAGATAATTATTCTGATACAATGATTAATTAATTTACTGAACACTTTGCATGACAGACAATTAAGCACTTGGGGGTAACATTACATTAAAGGTCTGGACCATTGGTGTAGGAGACACCAATGGGGCTAGGAGAAAATGGTATGGGGGCGGCTTCATGAAGCCGCACCCATACCATTTTCAGTTACAGGACTTTTATTAGTCAAGTAAAGCATCAATAATAACATCAGTTGTTGTTGAAGTTGCAACAGACACGCAGCATGCATACTGTAAAGCTAAAGGTCTGACTCAGAGAGTTTTCTGTTTTCAATGATGAAATGCTGTTGGTTTAGTGGTGACACAGCTGTAGTTAGTTAGTAGCAGTAGTAGTGTTTCACATCATTTTAAATAGAAGCACTTTAATTTGAAATATCTTTCGGTTGTTCTGCAGGGTATATTATGTTTGGTGGGGCAGACTGGTTCATTTACAACCCCAAATCCGTTGAAATTGGGACGTTGTGTAAAATGTGAATAAAAACAGAATGCATTGATTTGCAAATCGTTTTCAACCTCTATTCAGTTGAATACAACACAAAGACAATATAATTAATGTTCAAACTGATAAACTTTATTGTTTTTTGAAATTATACAATCTTTTGTAAATTGATCCCTGCAACACGTACCAAAAAAGTTGGGACGGGGGCAACAAAAGATTGGGAAAGGTCATGAATGCACAAATAACGCCTGTTTGGAACATTCCACAGGTAAACAGGTTAATTTTAAACAGTTTAATATCGTTATTGAGTATAACAAGACCATCCCAGTCGCTCACAATCAAAGATGGGGCGAGGTTCACCACTTTGTGAACAATTCTGTGAGAAAATCATCCAACGGTTTAAAAACAATGTTTCTCAACATTCAATTGCAAGGAATTTGGTGATTTCATCATCTACAGTCCATAATATAATCAAAACATTCAAAGAATCTGAAGAACTTGCTATACTAAAGCGTCAAGGCCGAAAACCAACACCAAACACTTGTGACCTTTGATCCCTCAGGTGGCTCTGCATTAAAAACTGACATCATTGTGTAAGGGATATTATTGTGTGGACTCAGGAACACTCAGAAAACCATTGTCAGTTTACATAATTTGTCGCTACACCTGCAATTGCAAGTTAAAAATCTACCATCGAAAAGCAAAGCCATACATCAGAAAGGTTGGTTTGAAAAAAAAAAACAGAAATGCCTTCTCTGGGTCCACTATCATTAGAAATGTGGACTCATCAGACCACAGCCCACTTTTCCACTTTGTGTATAACCATTTTAAATGATATTGTACCCAGAGAAGGCATTTCTGGTTGTTTTTCTAGTTGTTTTTTCAAACCAACCTTTCTGATGTATGGCTTTGCTTTGCATGGTAGAGTTTTAACTTGCAATCGCAGGTGTAGCGTCAAATTCTGTAAACTGACAATGGTTTTCTGAGTGTTCCTGAGTCCACACAGTAATATCCTTTACACAATGATGTCAGTTTTTAATGCAGAGCCACCTGAGGGATCAAAGGTCACAAGTGCTAGATGTTGGTTTTCGGCCTTGATGCTTTAGTATAGCAAGTTCTTCAGATTATTTGAATGTTTTGATTATATTATGGACTGTAGATGATGAAATCACCAAATTCCTTGCAATTGAATGTTGAGAAACATTGTTTTTAAATCGTTAGATGATTTTCTCACAGAATTGTTCACAAAGTGGTGAACCTCGCCCCATCTTTGATTGTGAGCGACTGGGATGGTCCCGTTATACTCAATAACAATATTAAACTGTTTAAAATTAACCTGTTTACCTGTGGAATGTTCCAAACAGGCGTTATTTGTGCATTCATGACCTTTCCCAGTCTTTTGTTGCCTCCGTCCCAACTTTTTTGGTACGTGTTGCAGGATCAATTTACAAAAGATTGTATAATTTCAAAAAACAATAAAGTTTATCAGTTTGAACATTAAATATACTGTCTTTGTAGTGTATTAAACTCAATAGAGGTTGAAAACGATTTGCAAATCAATGCATTCTGTTTTTATTGACATTTTTCACAACGTCCCAATTTCAACGGATTTGGGGTTGTAGGTGGACATTGCCCCCCCCCCCCCCCCCCATGCCTAGATCCGCCCCTGCACAGGGCCCACCTGATCCATAATAATAATAACAATAACAAAATGGGTGAAACCATTGGTCTGTAATGGGTAATGTGTGAGACGACTCACAGAATACAGATGAAAACTCATTATGTTTAGTTGCACTGATCATTTGGTTGATTCAGCTAATATAGTGATTAAAATAATTATTATAATAATAAATGCAAATAAAAACCTATTAATCCAAGCTTTTAATGCCCCCTAAACTGGTCTAACCTTCCCAACAATCCTTATAGGCCTATGGCAGTCGCAATGTATTATATTTACCACAAGGGGGCAGTACTGCATAGGGCCTATACAGTGCTGCACAGTAAGATCTTATTTTATTTATGTATTTATTTTATTAAGGATCCCCGTTAGCTGGTGCCGTGGCAACCAGCTAATCTTCCTGGGGTCCACATAAAAGATATACAAAATACAATTATCTATCTATCTATCTATCTATCTATCTATCTATCTATCTATCTATCTATCTATCTATCTATCTATCTATCTATCTATCTATCTATCTATCTATCTATCTATCTATCTATCGAGAGACAGAGACAGAGAGAGAGAGAGAGAAACAGAGAGAGAGAGAGAGAGAAACAGAGAGAGAAACAGAGAGAGAGAGACACAGAGAGACAGAGAGAGACAGAGAGAGACAGAGAGAGAAACAGAGAGAGAGAGAGAGAGAGAGAGAGAGAGAGAGAGAGAGAGAGAGAGAGAGAGAGAGAGAGAGAGAGAGAGAGACACAGAGACAGAGACAGAGAGACAGAGAGACAGAGAGAGAGACAGGGTTTTATCTACTTGTCTCCAGTTGTCTCACCGTATTTGAGTTTCCATGCGTGGAACTCTAGGTCTTCTAAAGTGATGGAGGCAGAGCTGGAGACAGGCAGGAGGACAGACAGGACCAGGAGGAGCTGCATTCTGAATGACAGACAGACAGACAGGTTACTGAGGCAGAGCTGGAGACAGCCAGGAGGACAGACAGGACCAGGAGGAGCTGCATTCTGAATGACAGACAGACAGACAGACAGACAGACAGACAGACAGACAGACAGACTGACAGACAGACAGACAGACAGACAGACAGACAGACAGACAGGTTACTGAGGCAGAGCTGGAGACAGGCAGGAGGACAGACAGGACCAGGAGGAGCTGCATTCTGAATGACAGACAGACAGACAGACAGACAGACAGACAGACAGACAGACAGACAGACAGACAGACAGACAGACAGACAGACAGACAGACAGATTATTGTGGACTATAGCAGTGGTTTTCAACCTTTTTCATCCCAGGGCCCACCATTTATTCAGCTTTTGAGCCACGGACCACCAATTGAGGATATTTTTAGAACCCAAAACTAAAGATTTCTTTTGCTTCTGTCCATGACCATGTGTGTGTGTGATCCAGCCAACCTGGCAATGTGTAAATGGCAGATCATTCACTCACAACTCCCACCCAGTGTTGCCAACTTGCCGGATTTGTTGCTCTATTTAGCTTTTTTCCAGACCCTCCCTAGCGCCAAAATTAGTGAGAAACATTTTTACTGGTGAGTTGGGGTGAAATTGGTTGACAGGCACCAGAGATAAAACTCTAGTTTTTCACCATTTTTCCTCCTATGATAGAGTCCTCCTTCCTTCCTAGAAAGGACCATCATTAACCAAATGGACCCTTATAGATCTGTAACTCTTAAAATCGTAAAATGAGTTAAGTTAGGTCACTTAATTTAACTCTCAAGAGTTAAATTACATTTAAACATCTGAATTACCTCATCTTCAAGAATCTACACAGTTAGAAAATGTAGAAGAATTGTTATTTTGACCAACATTTTGCCAGTTATTTCTCCTAAATTAGTCAGAGAGACTAAACTCATCAAACCTCAAATTTTGGTCCTCCGTAGCTAAAATGCAGAATAAAACAGTGGGCCCTGGTATGAAAATGGTTGGATGGTTGAAAATCGCTGCTCTAGTGCATTCGTTCTAGTGCATTTTGGAAGTGCCGCTAATTCATTTTGCATTCTGGCAGTTGGCAACACTGGTCCCACCTCCACCATTACAAGATGGCCGAACTGTTTGACAGCAGCAAGAATTCTACTCTCCTCTTCTCTCCTTTCCACCACTTCAACATAAATACACTCTTACAGTGAGTTTTGCTGAGTTTTAGCTTGATGTCAACAAACACTATTATTTCCATTGGTACTAACCAATGGAAATAATAGTGTTTGTTGACGTTTGTTGCTTTGAGCACTGCAAAAAAACTCTGAACTAAGCAAGTCTTGTAATCTTAAATCTAGACTTTAAGTATGATTGCTCTTGTTTTAAGAAGGATATACTAACCAAGAGCAAGTTGTATAAGATTATCAACCTTGTTTTTTACCAAGTACAATTCACTTACCCCACGGACAGATTATTTTTGTTTCTAGTACTTATACACTCAAATATATATATATATATATATATATATATATATATATATATATATATATATATATATATATATATATATATATATATATATATATATACAGTATATATATATATAATATTTTTGTAGGACAGCATTTTTTGCAGTGATTTATACTTTCACAAAGTGACTAAAACTTGAACTCTACTGATGCCATCCATTTTCAACATTGTTTTGTTTTTTTTCCTGACAGTGTACAAATGTGAACCAAATGAACCCTAACGGGTCCATTTGGTTCCATTTGTACACTCTCAGAAAAAAAGAAAAATAATTAACAATCATAGAGATAGAGAGAGAGTGAGTGAGTGAGTGAGTGAGTGAGTGAGTGAGTGAGTGAGTGAGTGAGTGAGTGAGTGAGTGAGTGAGTGAGTGAGTGAGTGTGTGTGTGTGTGTGTGTGTTGTGACCAGTGGCCTTGTGGTTAGAGTGTCTGCCCTGGAACTGGGAGGCTGGGGTTCGATTCCCGGTTGGGTCATACCAAAGACTAAAAATGTGACCCAATGCCTCCCTGCTTGTCACTCAGCATCAAAGGGATGGATTGGGACCCAATGCCTCCCTGCTTGGCACTCAGCATCAAAGGGATGGATTGGGGGTCAAATCAGCTAATGATTCCCGAGCGCAGCAAGCTGCAGCTCACACTGCAGCTCACACTGCAGCTCACACTGCAGCTCACACTGCAGCTCATGCTGCAGCTCACACTGCAGCGCACGCTGCAGCTCACACTGCAGCTCACGCTGCAGCTCACGCTGCAGCTCACCGCTCCAAGAGATGGGTCAAAAGCAGAGAACTAATTTCACTGTGGTAACGTGAGTGACTAATCTGACCACTTTGACTTTGACTTTTTGTGTGTGTGTGTGTGTGTGTGTGTGTGTGTGTGTGTGTGTGTGTGTGTGTGTGTGTGTGTGTGTGTGTGTGTGTGTGTGTGTGTGTGTGTGTGTGTGTGTGTGTAAAAGGGGTCCTTACCTTGCTGTATGTACTGTAGGATGTAGAATTGATGGAGGTTGTTGTGAATTCTGTTCTTATATACAGATCTTGGACATGGAGTCACATGGACGCTGTGGGTTTGGAGGCGTATAGAAGTGTCACATTTATTCTCATGAGTTTCAAGTTTTCATTTGACTTTTTCTTTCACTTTTGATGGCCTGACATGTCCTGACTGTCTGTCTCACTTCTCCTTTACAACCACAACATACTGTGATTATATAACAGTGGGGGATCCTCAGGGGCGGGGGGGGGGGGGGGGGGGGGCAGGAGAAAATGGTATGGGGCGGCTTCATCTCCCGTGTCGCTACGCGCCACAGGCGACGAAGCCGCACCCATACCATTTTTCAGTTACAGTTACTTTTATTAGCCAAGTAAAGCATCAATAATAACATTTTTTACGTCACCCGCAGGTAGACGTAACAGTTGCCTGCAAGGGTGAAACAGATACACCACCAGTGACTGTTACGTCACCTCACCCTGTGGGGGTGACTGTTACGTTACAACATACAGATCTTTTTGATCTGTATGTTGGACTGTTTGGTTTCCCCAAATCCAGCCTGGAATTGTGGACAAAAGCAAAATAAATCTTTAGTTTTGGGGTCTGTGGAGCTAAAATGTCATCAGATGTTGGTCCTCCGTGGCTCAAATGCTGAATAAATAGTGGATCCTGGTGTCAAAAAGGATGAAAACCACTGCTTCATATGAAAATTCTTTGGAGTTGTCCACCCTGCCATTCTTCCAGCCCACCCTAGCTGGCTAAATCCGGCTCTGGCAGATGTATAAGGTCCCACGATGCGCTCTGAGCTTGTAGATCTGCTCTGTTTTCAGTCAATTTTCGTCTCACATCTCTTGCATATTGTTCATATTCTTCATGTTCACCCAAAACACAAACGTGTTTGAATACCACACTGATGATGTGGTTGCATAATATTTTGTCCACAAATCCATCTTATATTGATATTTATTGACATTGATGTACTGTACTATTAGGAGAAATAACTGGAACTGGAACTGGAACTGGTTCTCTATATTTTGTGTTACAGTATGAAGACATACTCACTACATTACATAAAACATGACATTTTAGCCCCACAGACCCCAAACTAAAGATTTCTTTTGCTTTTGTCCACAATACCAGGCTGGATTTCACAAACAAAACAGGCAAACAGATCAAAAATGACCATTCTTTTACATTCTCTAGCTAATTCAGATAAATATTTCAACTCTTGAGAGTGTAAACATGAAACCAAATGGACCCGCAAGGGTCCATTTGGTTTCATTCTTACGCTCTCAAAGAGTTACATCTGGTTAACCAACTTTAACTGGAACATATTTAACTGGAACTCTCTCAAGGACCACTGGTGGTCCCCGGACCACTGGTTGAAAACCACGGTACCCTTTCACAGGCCGGTCAGAGTCAGCCAAAGGGCTGCATTTGGCCCCCGGGCCGCATGATGCCCAGGTGTGTCTTACACCAGGGGTTTTCAACCTTTTTCATCTCAGGGCCCACGATTTCTTCAGCATTTAAGCCACGGTCCACCAATTGAGGATATTTTTAGTCACACAGACCCCAAAACTAAAGATTTCTTTTGCTTCTGTCCATGACCATTAACCTTCTAGCTGTATAGATTTGGACAAATTCGCATGATGAATATTTTAACTCTTGAGAGTGTAAATTTTTTACGTTCTCAAGAGTTACATCTGGTTAACCAACTTAGCTGGGGACCACCTGGAACCCTCTCAGGGACCACTGGTGGTCCCCGGACCACCTGTTGAAAACCCCTGGCTTACACCATACTGGAAAAAGGAGCTGAAATCTCAGTCACATGACATATGAGTTTTCACTTCTTTCTTTCTCCCACTTCTGTTTATCTGCCTCCATTTTGTGGTTTGTCTTAATACAATTTCCCACATACCTTCACAATAAGAGTGTTGATGCGCCAACACGACAGATATACCAACTGCACGTGACCCAGTTTCATGTTTATGCTCCGTTGCGGTTCCCCATTCATCCCTCAGTGCTCTAAAGGCTGTTCTTCGTGGAGCTGGGGGATCTGTTGCTTCAGCAAGTTTCACTTCCTGAAAACAACAAAAAACAATGAAATTGTTTCTGGTGAAAGTCCCTGTTCTCAGGGGCGGATGTAACATTCCCAAATTGGGGGGGGGGCAGGCGAAAATGGTATGGGTGCAACTTCATTCGCGCCACGGGCCATGAAGTCGCACCCATACCATTTTCAGTACCATGACTTTTATTAGTCAAGTAAAGCATCAATAATAACATCAGTTGTTGTTGAAGTTGCAACAGACACGCAGCATGCATAAAGCTAAAGGTCTGACTCAGAGAGTTTTCTGTTTTCAATGATGAAATGCTGTAGTTAGTTGTAGACACAGCTGTAGTTAGTTAGTAGCAGTAGTAGTGGTTCAAATCATTGTAATTAGAAACACTTTCATTTGAAATCTCTAGGGTTGTTTTGCATGCCATCGTGTTTGGTGGGGCAGACTGCTGGACATTTAGGGGGGCATTGCCCCCCCCCCCCCCCCCCCCCCGACCCCCCCCCCATGACCATGACTACATCTGCCCCTGTCTTGTCTTGCTGCATTCATTTCCACTTATAGGTTTTAAACAACAAAACTTTTTAAAAAGGGTCAGTATATAAATTCTAAAGCTGAAAGGGACCCACTTGTAAGAATTACGCTTGTGCAATTGAAAAACAGCAGATCTACAGCAGATCATATCACTCAGAGCTTGTAGATCTACCTTTTTATCGTGAAAATGTTGCGCAAAACGTTAATATAGTGGTATTCTTTCAGAACAAACATTTGTAACTCGAACATCTACACATAAAAAAAGAATCCATTTCAAGACCCCCAAGAAAGTTTGACTGTGAAAGTGGTGATGGTGTTTAAGAATAATGCACTTGAAATGAAAATATGGAGGTTGAGATTTGGAAGATTTTCCTGTATATGCTACCGACGTTTGAAAACAGTATACGGTTTGAGTTGACAGTTTTTGGTGTTGAATTTACCCAAAACTAAAAACGTTCACGTTTTTGTCCACAATTGGGAAAGAGAACTGGCAAAACATTGGTCAAAATAACAGTTATTCCCCATTTTCTAATTGTGTGGACTCTTGAAATTCATCACTTCTTTGCCCTTTTCACTGTTTTGAAAAATATTTTTGAACAGTTGAACTAGCGAGTCTACATTGACGCCTTGTTAGCTTGTAGACACACAAAATAGTTTCAGAAGTTCAGGGATAAAGGGTTTATAGAGGATAAATCAATTCACGACTATGGCATACGTTGCAACAGGTGGCTCAACAGTTGTGACCGTTAACATAATGTCGCAACTAATTCATGTTATTTTTCAGCTTACGTGAAATCATTTTGGGACCGCGGAATACGTTGCGACTGTTGGCATAACGGCCGGGGGTTACGCTTACTGAGGTTATGTTTAGGGTTAGGGTTAGTAGGGAACAGTTGCGACGAGTGGCCAAGCGTCCGCGACTAAAGGCCTGTTCATGCTCTCCCAACTTTCCGAACTTTACG
This sequence comes from Benthosema pterotum, assembly GCA_039105355.1. Classification (NCBI taxonomy): domain Eukaryota; kingdom Metazoa; phylum Chordata; class Actinopteri; order Myctophiformes; family Myctophidae; genus Benthosema; species Benthosema pterotum. The sequence goes on from CM076979.1 coordinate 4,418,563, forward strand.
GAAAGTTGAGTGCTTAGAGGGCTTAACTTAAGTAGAGGGCTTAACTTATGTTCCAATAACTACTTACTAACTAATAACTAATAACGACGGGGGCATACGTCGTGACGGGTGGCCCCAACGGTCGCGACTGTTGGGCCAGCGGTGGGGGGTTCAGGCTTCTGGGAATTATCGCTTGATTTTTGGTAGAATCCGCTGAAGTAGGGAAGCTATTTCCAAAATGGCGTACATGAAGTCTACACAAGCGGTTTACCAGGCGACATGTCCACTAGGGGTGGGACGATTCACTTACCTCACTATACGATATAATAATGATATTTAGCATTCTGAATATATAATATATTGCGATTCTTAATTATAGTTCGATTCGATTTAATATATCAAACTCCAACGGTTTTCAGAATTTCTTCTGAGAGCGTACAAATGGCACCAAATGCCTTAGAATGTAGTGTCGGAAAGTAGAATCTAGAAATCTAGCACTAGCAACAGAAAAATAATCTAGCGAATGTAGCGTCTGAAACTAGAATGTAGCGTCTGAAACTAGAATCTAGGGTCAGAAACCAGAATCTAGGGTCAGACACTGACCAGAATCTATTGTCAAAAACTGCAATCTAGTGTCAGAAACTGGAATCTAGTGTCAGAAACTAGAATCTAGTCTGGACAAAATAGGTTAACATCCATTCAGGATGACGTCATCAAGGTTCTAGAGCAGCGATTATTAAGGAAGGTAATGGGGAGGGTAAACTTCCAGCTTTCGAGTGTCTAAAGGAGGTAGTCGGGGTTTCGGCTGCGGAAGAAGACCAGAGGACGACGACCCAATCATGGACAAAGGCCGGAGGAGAGCCGGGGTCCTGAGCCAGACCCAGGCCCAGGCCCGGGCCCGCGAGAACATGGAGGAGCGCCTGAAGACCATGGAGGAGATCAGCAACAAGAACATCCTGAAGATGCAGCAGAGCCACCGCATCCAGGCCAAGGTCTACGAGAAGATGCTGTCCGAGCAAGAGCTGTTCTGGAAGGAGCAGCTGGCCGAGAAGGACGACCAGATCAGGCAGATGGAGGCCGAGATCGGCGAGTGGAAGCACCGCGAGAAGGTGCTGGTGGACGAGATGAAGGCCCTGGAGCTGAGGGCCATGGAGGGAACGTCCACGCTGCAGGACAACTTCCTGGCTGCCTACCAGCAGCTGTGCGACGCCATGGTCTCCTTCCAGCGCATGAAGGCCTTCATCGAGGACGGACGCAAGAAGAAGAAGGAACGACGACAGCGCAAGGAGAGGGAGAGGGAGGAGCGGATGCTGAGGTCCAGGCACAGTGACGACGAGGAGCAGAGTGGCGACGCCTTCGCGCCCGACGGAAGCAGCCTCCACTTCAAGCCAGGCGTGGGCGGAGGAGGTCCCAACTACAGGACGTCCGGCTCGGCGGACCAGGACTGGAACCGCCAGGTGGCCCAGCTGGACGGCAAGTGGTACCAGATCAAGGACATCATGGAGACCATGCGGGAGGAGATGGAGCAGAAGAGCATGCTGGGCTCTGCGGCGCTGAAGCAGAGCTTCGCCGAGGCCTACGAGCATCTGGTGGAGTGCATGGACCTGATGGGCAGCGTGAAGCTGGAGCTGGAGGAGCAGGCGCGGCGCCGCCGCAAGGAGAACCGGCCGGGCGGCAAGGACTGCTTCTGGAAGCGCTGGTACCGCCGCATCCAGACGGGCATGGGCCTGGGCATGCAGATCGGGGGCCACGTGGGCCACGTGGGCGGCGTGGTGAGGGAACAGGTGGTGGACCAGGTGGCCCACTGGACGGGCCTGGGAGGAGCGGGCGGAGGCCAGACCCCGCCCCGGCGAGCCACGCCCAGACCCTCCCCCGCCGGGCTGCCCCCCGTGGGCCGCGGCGGCCGGCGCACGCCCCTGGCCCGCCTTGGACGCTCGAGGAGCAGGCAGCAGCAGCAGAGGGACGACATCTAAACCACGACCCAAGCGGTGTGGCTGTTGGCTAGCCCACGGAACGGGAGAGAGTCCAGACTAGAGGCATGGTCGCTGCTCCAGGTCGCTGCTTCTTCGACCTGGTGGTGGTCTGGCCAATCTGGTTAAGATGCCTCTGGGGTGTCACCTGGGGCAGATCAAGGCACAGTTGGAGGAACGCCAGTGAGTCAAAGTCGCTAATGTTGCTCTGGGGAAGGAAGTTTGGAGCTCTTCGTGGAGCTGTTTCCCTGCGGTCCGTTGAACATGGGTGGATGCATGAAAAGATCGGCACCATCAGACGTAGCAACCATCGGCCCGGCTAACCACTCGCCCCTCGTTTTAACCGTATCTCCACATAACTGTCCTGGGTCCGAGAAACGCTCTTCCACTCTCCTGGAGTGTGGATCGCAACCATTTGGCTGCTTTTCAAGAAGTCAATAGTCCAAACGTTCATTGTTCCTAAATGACTAACCTCTATCTCTAACCCTAAACATAAAGCGCAAGCATAAGAGCAGAGCATGTTTGGACTAACGGAGCTTTGGAACAATGGGTAGCTTCCAGCCTGCCGTCGATCCCGGTCTCCATACATCTAACATGTGTCTGTGTGGCGTTACGATTTCAATAAAAGTGCCAGCCTGAATGTGTGACGACTTGGTAAAAGATCAGACATGTTGAGAGGATTCAGGATTCCTCCGTATCCATATAATTAGTGGACCTGAGTGGTCCTAGCATAAGTAATTAGTTAAGTATAAGGCTTGCCGAGCCATGTAGGCCCCATAGGAACCTATCCCTGGTTTCTGTAGGTTGTTAATCACCAGTATAATTCATAAGCTAATATACAATTTAGGACCCAGGATAGAGCAGTGGTCAAACCAGGCTGCTCTTCATGAGGTCCCTGGTGGGGTCCCAGGGGGTCCCCAGCTAATTGAACCACAAGCAGTGCTCAACAAAAGTACATTTTTTTACTGAAGTAAAAGTATCAATACGACGAGGTGGAGATATACTCTGCATGAGCTCAAAATGTGTTTGGACGTATGTACAAAACGCACAAACGTATAGTAAAAAGTAATTCGTATCAAAATATGCGCAGAATACGCCATTTCACAGGGTGGAAATGGTGTATTTGCAGAATATCCCATTTCACATGGTATTCAACTGTATAACCTTTAGAAGTACTGGTAGCAGGTCTACGATCACACAAGGTGATATTGTAAAATAGAACATCAGTGATGTTTTAACATATATCGGTCTACTAATGCATGTTTTCTACATGTAATGTTGATCAAAATCTACAAAGTAAACAGTAACTAGTCTTCAAGTATTAGTATAGTATGTTGTAAAAGTCCAATATTTGAAAAAGTTTTGGAAATATTCAAGTAAAGTGAAGATACCTCAGATTTCAATAGTAAACACATTTTTTTGCATACAAGTACTCTTAAAAACTTACAGTATATGAAATGTGGCCATGTGGTCATCTTTGCCACTATAAAAACTAACACAAAGTGAAATTATCTTTAGCACAGCTTTTTTGTTTGCGTTTAACTAACTAATCCCTCTCTACGACACCGTCTACTAGTTCTATTTAGATTGGAAAACACAAGTGTTTTGCGGTCAACCAAAAGCCATGCAAAGTAGTTTGCGGAAACCAGTTGAGGCTAATGTGATCATCGACTATTTGATGTTTTAACCATGTCGTTCTGCTGACCTCAATTCAAGTGACATCGGTGTAACCAGGCTTTGGTTGCTTACGTCTTGTCACATGTTGCGAGTCGACTGAGTTTCCCTCGACTGCACGGCGATACTTTTTGGCGCTCATTCAGCAACATTAATCCAGTCATTTTGGTCAACATCTATTAAAACAACAACACTCTTTTGACCTTAACCCTCTAAACATAACCTCAAACATGGATCGTTATAGATCTGTGACTTGTAATGTAGAAGAATTGTTATTTGTAACGTTTGGCCAGTTTATTTCTCTTAAATTCTGCACTCAAACTTGAAAGTCCTTAGAGTTTTTGGTCTGATAGAATAAACTCGGCATCAAACGTTGGTCCTCTGTGGCTAAAATGCAGAATAAACAACAAACATGAAAACCCCTTCCCTACGGTGACAACTACAGTTGGTTTTGATCGTGTTGTCATCAAAGCTTTTACCCCTCAGGGGTATAAAGGTGACAGAATAAGGACCTAAAGCGCGGTGCAAGAAAAAAAGAAAGAACAAAAAAACACACTCTCGACAAATAAAAAACAATGAGGAACTTGAGCATGGCGGACGCCGGCGGCCTCCTGTCCAGACTGGACGGCCTGTCGGTGGACGAGCCTCAGCAGCAGCTGAAGGAGGAGAACCAGTACTTCTCCAGGATGCAACACGACAGCCGCGTTCGCTCCCGGGTCTACGAGAAGATGCTGACGGAGCAGGAGGCCTTCTGGAAGGGAGAGCTGGCCGAGAAGGAGGAGCATCGGCGGCAGCTGGAGCTGCAGCGGGACGAGTGGCGCAGCCGCGAGGCCTTCTGGCTGGCCGAGATCCAGGCCCTGATGCAGGAAGGAACGCAGGGCACCTCCTGGGTGATCCGCAACTTCACCGAGGCCTACAGGCGCCTGGAGGAAGGCATGGCCTCTCTGGAGAGCATGAAGCTGGGAGGAGGAGACGGCGACGGAGACACCGATGACGGGGGCAAGAAGAGACGACGGGGCAAGGAGAGGATGAGGAGGAGGAAGTGGCAGAGGGACGAGCAGCGGACGGAGGAATCCCCGTCCAGCAGCGTCCTCCGCTGGCTGAGGGAGGAGTGGCGGCAGGACGAGGACAGCCAGGACTCTGAGCCAACGCCACCAGGACAGACAGAGAACGAGGAGGAAGACCCCGAGGAGGAGCAGACCTGGAGCCAGCAGTCAGAGAGGATGGACTGCAAGTGGGGCCAGGTGAAGGGCATCCTGGAAGCCATGCGAGAGGACATGGAGCACCGCAGCATGCTGGGCTCCACGGCTCTGAGCCGGGACCACGCGGACCTCTGCGGACAGCTGGCCGCCTGCAGGAGGTCCATGGACCGGGTGAGGCGCGAGCTGGACGAGACGCGGCGCAGGAGAGACTTCACCTGGAGGAGGCTGGGTCTGAGGATGCAGGCGGGAGGCTGGGAGGAAGAGGAGGAGGAGGAAGAGGAGGGTCCGGGGCCTGCACCTCCAGGGCCTGCACCCAAGAGGCCAATAGCAAGAGGGTCATAGTTACGTTCCTTCCTGACTCTAGAAGGAGGGGGCGGGGCCAATATTAGGAGACGGGAAGTATGTTGGAGTCTATTCATATTCTATTCTATTCATAGTCTATTCTATTCACTAAAAGCTTGCATTAATAAGGTTTTATTTGTATTGATTATAAAAAAATATTTGATCTCAAAGTGCACCAGATTGAAGCATTTTAAAGGGGAATGCCACCCATTTTCAACATTCTAATATGTCATTAGTAGAGATGTTGGGTGGACATGAAAAAGTTCCCCCATTCTGTGTTTCCTAGAAATGGAGGTCTGAAGAAAACCACTAACATGGTGAAACATCTTGATGACATCATCAAGATGTATTTTCACCATGTTGATTGATGTCGTTAGATGCTTCTTTTTTTTCTGAGAGTGTACAAATGGAACCAAATGAACCCATTAGGGTTCATTTGGTTGCATTTGTACACTCTCAGAAAAAAATGTTTAAAATGCGTGAAATTCCCCATTAACACCGCCGGGAAAGGGGGGCCCATGTGGAAAAGCTTTGCAGGGGCCCAGGATTGCTAGCTACGCCCCTGGGCATGGCGGGTTAGGGCACTCGAAGAGCAGACCCGACAAGGTCTGAGACAGGGCCAGGGCTTCGCAGGGAATCTAAATGGTAAATGGTGCATTTATACAGCGAATATAACAAAGGATCTTTACATAGCTTGTGCATCACATTCACCACATTCACACACATTCATACACTGATGGCAGTGGAAACCATGCAAGGTACCTACTAGCACATCAGGAGCAGTTAGGGCTTCAGTGTCTTGCTCAAGGACACTTCCACACTAACTCTGTGGGAGTCTGGGATCGAACCGTCAACCTTGCTCCTCCAGGAATCTCCCATAGCCGGGGTGACACAGCCTGGCTAAAGTCAGACCAAATCAGATGTTGGTTAAAAAGATGCCTGTCAGCAGATTGGTCTGGAATTGCTCCATTGTATGCCCATTTCCTAGTCCAGAAAATGGGCTAGCCAATCAGGAGCCAGTATGCAAACATTTTAATACTGTGTTCTGATTGGCCAACCCAGTTTTCTGGAAGGGGGCGTGGTTTAGGGCGCTGGAGAAGCAGATTGGATGAGGTCTAAAATGAGGCCGTGGCTTCGGCACCAGTGTTGCCAACTTGCCAGCACATTTCTTGCAATATTTAGCTCTAGGCGCAGAGATAATTTTTTTCCTCCTTCCTTCCTAGAAAGGACCATTGGTAACCCAATGGACCCCTATAGATCTGTAACTCTTGAGAGCGGTAAAATGAAACCAAATAGACCCGCGGCTCAAGAGTTAAATTATATTTAAACTTTTGAATTACCTAATTTCCAAGAATCTACATATTGCTGAATTGCTATTTTGACCAACACTTTGCCAGTTTCCCCATAAATTAGTCAGAGAGACTAAACTCAACAAATGATGGCTAAAATGCAGAATAAATAGTGTGCCCTAGTATGAAAATGGTTGAAAACCACTGCTCACGCACATAGTGCATTTCGGATTTTGGCAGTTGGCAGCACTGGGCTTGGCAGGGAGTCTGCGGTTCAATATCAGACCTACTAGACCTAGTAGCTTTTTACATCTTAACTCTTCGCTAGTGCATTTTATTAGAGCTGCACCTTTAACGTTGAGTCACTACAGCAGGGGTTTTCAACCTTTTTCACACCAGGGACCACCATTTATTCAGTATTTGAGCCACGGACCACAGCATGTCCATAATTTGGCTAGGTTTTTACCCTAACCCTAACCCTAACCCAAAATAAAATTAGTATATGGCTATTAAGTTTAGGGAAACCCCTTAACCCTACCTTTGCCTTTCTATGCTAACATTCCAGAATGGATAAAAAAGGCCATTCTACAAGCTCAGTGTGCCAATGTAGAGCGGCTACAGTGGTGGTTCTAGGAGTTGGATATTTCATGTAGCCACCGGGGACAGATCTAAAAACATGAATTTCAGAAGAGTAAATGGATCTAAAAGACTAAATATGTTTTATTGAATAAACTAAGACTAAATCAAAATATTCGCAAAGAAACAACACTGGCTCATAGCACGCTGTGAGCTTATAGGTCTGATATGGTGAAAATCTGTTTAAAATCTTTGAATACTGCAAAAATGTTCAATTATCTAGATTCCATCCATACGGATGTTCAATGTTATTTGTTTAATGTTTATGTTACTATAAAACTGTTCAGACACTTAGCTGAAATTATATTATGGTAGGTAATTACACCTATTATATTGCTCAGTAACTGTGAGAGTAAAAATACAATAAAATAAAAATAAAGACATTTAATAACAATATAGACAGAAAGTCTCTCTCTCCTACCCAGAACAACCTCTGAGCAGTAAAACAAGTGAAAGAACTGTATAATTCACCAACACCAGCCCTTGGGTAGGAGAATAACTCTGGACTCAGGGGCGGATCTACAGTAGTCATGGGCACGGGGGGGCAATCCCCAGTCTGCCCCACCAAACACGATGTCATGGAAAACAATCCAAGATATTTCAAAATAAAGTGCTTATAATTAAAATGATTTGAAACACTACTACTGCTACTAACTAACTACAGCTGTGTCACCACTAAACCAACAGCATTTCATCATTGAAAACAGAAAACTCTCTGAGTCAGACCTTTAGCTTTATGCATGCTGCGTGTCTGTTGCAACTTCAACAACAACTGATGTTATTATTGATGCTTTACTTGACTAATAAAAGTCCTGGAACTGAAAATGGTATGGGTGCGGCTTCATCGCTTTGCGCCACGGCCGATGAAGTCGCACCCATACCATGTTATCTTTTGATACCAGGGCTCACTATTTATTCAGCATTTGAGCCACGGACCACCATTTGAGGACATTTTAGCCCCACAGACCCCAAAACCAAAGATCCAGGCTGGATTTCAGAAACAAACAAGGCAAACATGAATAAAACATACTACTTCAGATTACTATTTTTAATTCTTGAGAGTGTAAACATGAAACCAAATGGACCCGCAATGGTCCACTGGAGTAATTTCCTGTCAGTGTCTTGCCCAAGGACACTCCGACAGGTAGAGAAAGGGCAGCCGGTATGTGAACCGGCAACCCACTAATCAGTGGACGACCTACTGTAGTGCTGATCACTTCCTGGGTTTGGCAGCGTTTATGAAGACTCCCATGAGGAATGCTCCCACGGTGAAACCCTGAGCCAGAACACGGAGTCTCATCATGGCATGGGAGCGTCCGGCGTTCCCCTGATGGAAGGCTCTGAGGCCACGGAGCAGAGCGCCTGCTGTTCCCACACAGCCCACAGGGACCAGAGGGTTCTCCTGGACCTTACGGACCAACCTGTGGCCAAACGTCTCCTCTGGGACCTTGCTCCAGGTGTTCTCAGGCTCTGTGACCTTGGTCCAGGTGTTCTCAGGCTCTGTGACCTTGGTCCAGGTGTTCTCAGGCTCTGTGACCTTGGTCCAGGTGTTCTCAGGCTCTGGGACCTTGGTCCAGGTGTTCTCAGGCTCTGGGACCTTGGTCCAGGTGTTCTCAGGCTCTGGGACCTTGGTCCAGGTTTTGTCAGGCTCTGGGACCTTGGTCCAGGTTTTGTCAGGCTCTGGGACCTTGGTCCAGGTGTTCTCAGGCTCTGGGACCTTGGTCCAGGTTTTGTCAGGCTCTGGGACCTTGGTCCAGGTGTTGTCAGGCTCTGGGACCTTGGTCCAGGTGTTCTCAGGCTCTGGGACCTTGGTCCAGGTTTTGTCAGGCAGAGGTCTGGGGGTCACAGGCTCCGCCTTTGCTACTACCCCCTCCGCCACTCGCTCATCTCCGCCGGCCATGTTGTGACGGGGTTGCGCGGCGGCCATGTTGTGACGGGGTTGCGCGGCGGTCATGTTGTGACGGGGTTGCGCGGCGGCCATGTTGTGACGGGGTTGCACAGGGTTGGACTTGTTGTCTTTAATACCGCACAGATCATGACGTCATCTACCCATGGAGCCAATTTATTACTTAGTGCACTATACAAATATCAAACCCCTGTGAAGTGTGGGCTATCACTTCCCACCAACACAAACATTATCTTGTAAGACCCCCGTCTTACAACATAAATGTTTGTGTTGGTGGTACCGCTCCAGAGGTCATGACACCACCTGTAACCATCCATGGTACTGATATTAAACAAGTTCTGTCATACAAATATTTGGGGGTGATGATAGATGCCAACCTATCATGGTCCTCACATATTGAGTATATCTGTAAGAGGATACAGCAACGTATCGACTCGTTACGTATACTTAGATCTTTTGGTGCCAACAGTCAGATCCTGTCTCTATTTTACACATCTGTTGTCCAAACTGTGTTGTTGTATTGTAGCACGGCCTGGTTTTACAGCCTGACAATAACATATAAAATAAACTCTACAGCCAAATTACGATCTGTGCTAAAATTACTGGCAGGCCGGTCGAGGCCGTGCTACACTCATTCAAAGGAGCCCACAATAAGAGCATGCTCAGACTGGCAAATAGTATCTCTTCTGACCCCTCACATGTCCTGAATGAAGAATACCAGCTGTTGCCATCCATGAGGCGGTTCAGAGTTCCTAAATTTAAGAAAAACAGACTAAAGAACTCTTGTACATCAGTCTGTCCTATTTCTGAACCAGAATCGATAAATCCAAGGTCATGATCGTCATGTTTTGCTCTTTGTTTCTGTTGTCATGTCTGTAATGTATTGTATGTTGCACTTGTATGTTGTCTTATATGTGAACACTGTCGCCATGGATGCAAGACAAATTTCAGTGCAAACTGACAATAAAGTTGTATCGTATCATCTCGTATCGTATCATAGGTGATAGTCAGATTGATCTACCCCCCCCCCCCACACACACACACACACACACAAACACACACACACATTTTCTTCTCAATGCGGTGCATATGCATAACAATTATGACATATACGCCTGCGAAATTCACCTGCACTTAAGCAGGAGATTTTCAGCAAAGCTTAAAAATTATAAACAGCCAAAACAACTGAGCCAAATAACTGCCAACTGAGGGTTAAACAATTGCAGTCTGGACTTTTGGGTTTATTTTATTGACACAAATTATAAGCCCATTGTTATTGACAGTGTCAAGGACCATATGTGCCACTGTTACCCACTGTTATTCATTTTTTTTCTGGAGTGAGCTTTAGCCTAGTTTAAACGGTCATGCAGACACCCAAGATCAGGCTCCCTGGGCCCAACGTGCTGCTTGGATAATCCTCTCCTGTTGATAACATTTGTGTTTGTCATAAATTAAATATCAATCTCTCTTCATTATCAATGGTGTTTTTAAAACAAACATGTCAGTGTTTGTTTTAAAAACATGCTAGCTTGTACTCTTTATGTGTGTTTACATGCTACTGTAAAAGCATGGCTTTGAGTACATAGCTGTTTTAATTTTATTGTATAATGTAATTCAATAAGGGACATAGTTTTAATCATCAGTTTCTAATCACGGTTCTTGCTCGAAGCTCAAAAAAGTGGATTTGGACATTTTCAATGAATTATGATTATTTATTTTATTTACATGAATTATGCCTGATGAAATATGATTTATTTAAGGAGATACTGATATGAAATTATTGTTAAATTAAATGATTGCGATAGCTGCTACTACCGTATTTTCCGGACTATAAGCCGCTACTTTTTTCTTGTGCTTTGGACCCTGCGGCTTATTCAGCGGTGCGGCCAATGTATGGATGTTTACGGCTAACAAACACTATAGTATAGGGCTTTCTAAGTCTAAATGCACGGTATGACACCAACTTTAAGCCGGCCCGAGCAGGAAATGTAGGGGGACAGGGCACAGGCAGTTCGCTAAGACAGACACTACTAAATGCATCATGGAAAGCAAACGAAGAAGTGCATATAACGCAGCTAAAGTCAGTCGAGCTGGTTGAAAAATAAGGAAATCTATCTGCTGCACGTAGCCTTGGGATCAATGAATCAATGGTTAGACGGCGGACCAACGCGAGGAACGCCGGCGCGGCGGAGACACCAGTTCCTCGGAACGACGGCGCGCGGTGGTGGTCCGCGTGGTGGTGGTCCGCGTGGTGGTGGTCCGCGTGGTGGTGGTCCGCGTGGTGGTGGTCCGCGCGGTGGTGGTCCGCGCGGTGGTGGTCCGCGCGCTGTCGTTCCGAGGAGCTGGCGCCACCAGCGCGCGCACCACCAGGGCGAGGAACATGCTGAAAGCAACTTTTTATCAAGTCTGCCAGTGGATCCTGACTGCGTGGAAAAGTGTCAAAAAAAAACATCCACGAACGGGTTTAGAAAGGCTGGCGGCAGCAGCAGCCGCCGCCGCGCGAGGAGGAGGAGGAGGAGGAGGAGGAGGAGGAGGAGGAGGAGGAGGAGGAGGGGTCCGTGGAGGCGGCAATAAAGACGCCTCGTCGAGCGTCTTAAACATTGAGAGGATTCCTGGTGGTCGCCAGCTAAATGGTGGACAGTTGGTTAACCAGATGTACGCTAGGCTACCTTTTTTCATGAACCAAATGGACCCGCAAGCGCTCATTTGGTTTCATGAAGTGATCGGAGTTTGCCCTCTGGCTACGCCAGGCCAGGCCTGGATGTAATATTTCTCAATCAGGGGGGCAGCCGAAAATGGCAGTTGGTTTAGTGGTGACAGAATTGTAGTTAGTCCATGTTTAACTACCGCTATAAGCATTTGATTTTGAAGTTTTCATTGTTTGCATTCCATCATGTTTGGTGGGGCAGTCAGGGCGTCTAGAGGGCATCCCCCCCCCCCCATGTCTATGCCTAGATCCGTCCTTGGTCTATGGCTCTAGCGTTAATTACATACAGCACGTGCAGTTCTGTAGTCGTTTAAATAATAAAAAAGGATGCTTCTCAAACAGCATTGTTTGAGAATTGCCGACAATCTCATCTGTGCAAGAACCCTTACATATGGTAATTAAGCATTAAAACACCCGCGGCTAATAGGCCAGTGCGTCTTGTATGTGTACACAATTGATTTTTTTCGCTAAATTTGGCCGGTGCGGCCTATATTAAGGTGCGCTTTATAACCCGGCAATTACGGTATTAGAATTCTATTGCTAATGGCTTTATTGTGATGTTAACAATAAAGGCCCAGAAGGTGACGTTTGGCCCAGAAGGTGACGTTTTCTTTGTGGGAGTCACTCTGTGATCAGGAAGGTGATCCAGACAGCCAGACAGACAGACAATAGACAATAGAGTGGCAGGGCAAACATTTTCAACCACACACACACACACACACACACACACACACACACACACACACACACACACACACACACACACATACGGACAGAACTAATAGCCTTCTATAAAGTTGTTCTTTGTTTTGAAACGAGAGTCGGGCTTATTGTGAATTTATGTTTATAAATAAATGTTCTGAAGTAAACAGCAATACGGAATGTGCGTTGTCAATTATTACATTTTACACTGCCTGCGTCCTCCTCAATTTGCCCTGGCCCCACGGACCAGGTTGTGACAATATACAGTATATTGTTTTTATTCTTATAGTAGCCTATAAAGTGTGACACAGTGCATATTTTTTCTGTTATTTATTACATACATCTTTGAAAGGATAGTATTTTACAAAAAATAGGAGGAGTCGCTTCCTAGAAATGTTGAGTCCGAAATTGTAGAAGGTAGCTGAGTGAAAGTCAGCGTCGGAAAAAAATGTATGAAAAATACGTTAAAATGAGTATATGTTTAAACGGGTATCTCCAATAGACTGTCTTGAGAACAATAGCAATTATCTTAAGTTTGGTGAGAAATGTGGCCTGGTTGTAGATTATTGTATAAGAATATTCTTCATTCAATTCGTGAACCACGCGTGCTAGTTCATATCTCTGAATCATTTTTAATTGGTCTTCTTGGTCATCATCTTGGCATTCTTGAAGCAGAGTACCCAGACTCTTGCAGATCTCCTGGACTACTGATTGGTCCTTCATCTCTACCAAACATTGGATGATGGCGATACAGTTGTCAGGATTGGCATCCTTCATCTCCTTCAGGTTCCTGATGGCTCTCTGGATTCTCTCTGGACTGTTCTCTGTGTGACCCAGCAGGAATCGTAACAGACTCTGTTTGGACTCCAGTGAGAGACCATGAAGGAATCGGACAAAGAGATCCAGGTGGCCGTTTTCACTCTTCATGGCTTTGAGCATAGCTTTCTTCAGAAAGTCATCCATGGATCTGAGCTGAAAGTAGAACGTGGGATTCGGTAACAGCCTGTGTAGGTAAGAAGAGTCGTCCAGGAATGTTTTCAGCACCTTCATCTTCTTCTCTGTGAAACAATGAAAGAAGTAAACTGCAGCCAGAAACTCCTGAATGCTCAGATGAACAAAGCAGTAGACGTTTTCCTGGAAGCAGTCGCTCTCTTTTTTGAAGATCTCTGTGCACACTCCAGAGTACAGTGGTCCCTCTTTAATATCCAGATCATATTTCACCAGGTCTTTTTGGTGGAAGATAAGGTTGCCTTTCTGCAGATGTTCAAAGGCCAGCCTGCCCAGCTTTAGAAGAACTGCTCTATATTCCACCATGAGTTCCTCTGGATTCACCTCAGTCTCATTGTACTTCTCCTTCATCCTTCTCATTTGAACCAACAGGAATTGGCAGTACATGTCGGTCAGGGTTTGTGGCAGATCTTCTTTCAGGTTTGTCTTCAACATGTGCTGCAGAACCTCGACAGTGATTGAACAGAAGACTGGGATTTCACACATTGTGTAGATGGTGTTTAATGCCTCAATGTGTGAGATTGCTCTTGCAGCCTGGTTCTCATCACTGAATCTCTTACGGATGTATTTCTTCTTCATGTCATCAGTGAACCCTTGCACATCTGTCACTATGTCAACAAAGGCAGAAGGGATTAGCTTGGCTGCTGCAGGGCGGGTGGTTATCCAGATGTGAGCACAGGGAAGTAGTTTACCACATATGAGGTTTACAAGAAGCACTTCCAGTAATGTGGACTGGGTGAAGTCATCAGAGCAGTCATGGTCCACTTTGAAGTTCAAATCCATGGAGCTTTCATCTAATCCATCAAGGACAAAGAGAAGTTTGAAGGGACTCTTGTCGTAGTTTGTGATCCCTGACATCTGCAGTGTTGTGAAGATGTAATTAAGAGCCTCTTCTGGGATGCACTTGGTTGCGTTGATGCATTTGTGAATTAGCTCTGCCAAACGAAAGCGTTGTCCCTTCAGCAAATTTAGCTGGCGGAATTGAAACACGAATATGAGATGAGGATGCAGGATGCATTTATTTGCCCAGTCAAAGACAAACTTGTGCACGAGAAATGTTTTGCCAACTCCTGCGAGACCGATGGACATCACTGTTCTTATGCGAACGTTTTGTCCAGAAGGGTCTTCGAAGATTGCGCTGAGTAGGATCTCCAGCCCTGGTTTCTTCAGGTCCATCAGTGTGACCTCATGCCCACTGCTGAGCTCTGTGAGCTCAATGTGTATGATTCGGAGACGTGCATAGCATTCTTTGAAAATCTTCTTATCAATGATATGGATTGCCCCTTCAGGAACACTCGCAAATGGATCTGCAACATTTGTTTTGAGTCTGTCTTGGTAGAATGTAATTGGGTGTGCTTGATGTGATGTTTTCACAAGGCAATCTGTAAGGAACAGAACAGTTATTTTAGATATGGTTATTCATAATAGGCTCTATACTTATATACATGTAAACATCTGCTAATTGAAGTAGATGAATGTTTACCATCCTGCAATGGCTCTGAGGAGTCTGTGAGGAGGCTGCTACCTGATGACTCTCCAACATCACTGACATCTGCTGGGGAGAGAGAGGGGGGGGGGGGGGGGGGGGGGGGGGTAAGTCCTTTCATACACAAAGCAGAGTGCAAAGTACAACATTTTGACCTAAAAGAAATTTTGGGGATTTCCCGATGTAAACTGAAATATAGTTGCATACTAGTGAAATGCTGCTTCCATGTTTTGTTCCAACTATGAGGTGAACAATTTACAAGTCTGCCCCAGATGACCTGAGGGTTCTAAGGTTCATGGCGTTAAGGTTAGAGATAAGGGTTATATCTGAGATGTGCTTTAACTAGGCCCAGATCCATAAATAGAAGTATAGTCAAGTAACACCTTTTTAAAAGGTGGTCTTAATTTGAACAGCCTGTGTGTAATGGTGCAACAGCTAACAAAATAACATGGCAATGTCATAACTGAGATATAAAACAAAACTGATTTTTTAATAATTAATTGAAATAATTCATTGAAATAATAATTTCAGTGAATTAGGCAGTCGAACAAACTCACACCCGCAAAATAAATCTGCCTTTACCTGGCATCACAAAAGAAGAATTCCAATCCTTTAGTTGTGGATACGTGAGGAGAATGCTGGGCTGTCTGAGGAGAGTAAGGAACTGAGATGAAGTTCCCGCTCCTCTACCAATCACTGTATCAATAAGTTCAATACAAGCATCTTCTGGCAGGGCTGTGTGCTTCAGTCGGTTATAAACTCTTTTATCAATAACTCCCTCAGCCTGAGCATGCTGTAGAATGTAGAGATCTGAGCTGAACCACTCCACCAGTTTCACCTTGTTGGTGACCAAAATGTTCACAGAATCCTGGGGAGATGAGAGGCAGGTATTCTTATTATTTTTATTATGCAACAAATATAACAATAACACCTTCATTTTGAATTGACACTTTGCCAGTAAACCAACCTGTAGAGTGTCTACGTGAGATGAAGCCATGGCCTCCGGGTGGACACAGCTGTCAAACAAAGAACAAATATACTGTAGTCTTTACTCATTGGAAGGAGAGGAGAAGCAGGGCATGGATGAATTATTCCGACCTTCCATTGTTTACAAATTTACTAACCCAATATCTCTGACCCTCACCCTCAACATAACGCTAGCATGTCGCAACGTGGACACAAGGTTTAAAACAAGGCAGCCAATCGTCAGTGCTGGTGGTGGATTTTCATTACATATTCTGACTAATCAACTGAATGACTACTGACTGAGATGTGTGCACACAATAACATATAATTGTTTTTATTTCATTTTTATATTCATTTTTCTGATTAAAACAAATAATCTGTATTATTTTTAGCGGGTATTGTGTTGATAATGTATGCAATTCAAGAAGGAAATGAAAGATCAGGTCAAATCCTGTGAGTGCTGTCCCCACTGACCTTGGAGAACAGCTAGTCTAGGTCTAAAGTCTTCCTCTCTGGAGTCCTGCAGACTGATGGAGACTCACTGAAGACCTGCAGGTATAAAACACAGGAAGAAGAACCTTTGACAACATGGACATAATTATTTTAATTCGTATTAACGTGAACATTATTTTGGACCTAGTATATGACAATACACTGAAAAGTGGGAATTGCTACTGTATGAAGTGTCTCCATGTAAATGTTTGGCATGGTTGTCTGAGTCATTTTTATTGTGATCATCATGACACCACAGCACCAACAGCAGCAGCTGCTGTTCACAATAATTCCAGCAGAGGGCAGTGTTCTACAGGACATGTCCAGTTACCCAATGAACTACCAGACCTGTGTAGTTCAGTCCAGCAGTGAAGTTTAATGGCAAAACAACAACATCAACCAATGTATAGTTTAATGTAGTGCCTTGCAACTATAGGCCTACCTCAGGGCTGGGCAATTATTTTTCCCAAGGGGCCAAATGAGATACATAAAATATTGTGGAGGGACAAGACTAAAGGCTGATAAAAGTAAGAGTAAGACCAACTATTTTGACAACAGGGCCCTCTATTTATTTAATATTTGAGCCACGGACCACTATTTGATGACATTTTAGCCCCACAGACCCCAAACTTTTGCACATTACCAGTCTGGATTTCACAAACAAAACAGGCAAACACAGATAAAAAATGACCATTCTTTTACATTCTATGATTGTGTAGACTTGGGCTAATTCACATGATGAATTAGCGTAAACATTAAACCAAATGGACCCACAAGGGTCCAATTTGGTTTAATTTTTACTCTCTCAAAGAGTTACATCTGATTAAGCAACTTTCCATATTTAACTGGAACTCTCGCATTTGGCCCCCAGGCTGCGAAATGCCCAGGTATGGCCTACCTGTTGATAACTACCGGTATATAAATGGTAAATGGTGCATTTATATAGCGCCTTTATCCAAGGCACTTTACATAGATTGTGCATCACATTCACCCATTCACACACACATTCATACACTGATGGCAGTGGAAACCATGCAAGGTACCTACTAGCACATCAGGAGCAATTAGGGCTTCAGTGTCTTGCTCAGGGACACATCGACACTAACTCTGCAGGAGCCCGGGATCGAACCGGCAACCTTGTGGTTACCATCCGGTTACTCTACCTCTGAGCCACTGCCGCCGTATATATTTTATATATTTTGGTATATATTTTTGAGATTTCTTGGTTGTAAACAATGTGCCATAGTGACCAACTTATGTTTCCACATCACAGTAATTCTGAGTGATTTGCATTCTGGTTCCCATGCCTACGCTTGCCTTCTCATCCAGATATTATGTCACTGTAACTTCACCAAGTAGATAACATATTGTTTGTTAATAGCCTCGGTTGTAAAAACAAAACAAAACAAACAAACAAAAAAAACATGCTTGTTGTGTTTGACCTTGCGGAGGTTTTACTCTCTAAACTTACGGTCTCCTAGTGTTAAAAACATCCTCTGCTCTCTCTACATCAAGTAGGAGTCTAAAGTATCCTATAAACTACATCAATAGAACTACATTTCTCAAACTTTTCAGGCCACAACCCACCATAATCATGGTGTGAACAGGAGACCTGACAGCCCTGACACGCTCTTCACATTGTAGGCAGAACAATTACAACTATAAGTTCAGCTGCCTTGTTGCCTTTGATCGGCTAGTTCTATGATGTTTGGAATTTAGACAATTTGCTATTTAAAAGTTTGTGAAAGTCTGAATTGTAGATTGCGCAGACACCCTTTACATTTTTATACTTTTAAATGTATAAGCAGAGTTGTACCCGAACGCGTTCAAAGAACGAAAGTTCTTTGAACCGTTCATATTTTTAAGGAACTTGAACGGAACGGCCCCTTTATCTGCTTGAAGAACGGCGGTGTGAACTCGTTCATTTCTGGCGTGAGTGAACGTCACTTTTTTCCGTTCGATTTCGCTCAAGAGCAGAGCTCGACCCTATGGGCTCGCATTTGTGAGTAAAAAGTTCATAGCACCGGTGCGAGTAGAGCATTTGGCCATTCAGCTGTGATAGAGACATGACAAGTGCGCATTCTATGAGTTATACCTAAATTTATATTACTGTAGTACGGCGGTGTTGTTCGCTAAAATAGAGCAGATATACAAGCTATCAACGTGTTGAGGCTCGAGGCATCCTTAGCTTGAAGATCTGTTCTCCTTGCCCACCGCCCCGCCCCTCCCTCTGCTCTGTCAGCAGCGCACAGCATCAGAGCAGACAGCCAACACGCTGCGCTTCTCTCCAACACGCTGAATGAGCTACTAAAGCTGTTCATGTTGGTGAAATGTATAATCTTCCTGCGCTATGCGTGTATTTAAATCATATACTGTCTGCGCAGCAACCTTTTGCCTCACGCACGTGTGTCGCTATCCCGAGATTAATCATAAATAACGCACCATGCACGTGCGCGCTCGGACGCACAACACTTGTATATTCTTACCATCATTGACTGATTTGCCGTCGGATCGTTTTCATTTTTATTTACCGGTAGGCTGCAATTAGCCTACTACAGCGGCCTTAAGGTTTGGGGGACCCTTTCACATTGTGATTAATATAACAATATGCGCTATTGTATAGAGTTGGGATAGCCTCGACACCCAGGCTTTCATTTTCGTCCGCCTTGCGCGAAAACGGAAAGCCTGGACTAACGCGCGTTGGAAAGTGGCCTTGAGGGGCGTGTCAACCTTCCGTGGTGGGCGTCGCTCTAAATGATGTGACGTAGAACAGCAGTGGACGGGAGGGGGAGGGGCCGGAGATGACGACACGTTAGTGAGATCAAATCAGAGCGCAGCACTTCCGCCGTGTGGATCCCACGACACCCCCGCCCCCCAAGGCCAAAATCATTGAGGGCTAGACCAGGCTAGAGTTGGGATACCCGACTGAAACAATACCCGCGACGGCCCGGGCTCATTTGCATAATTGGTGGTCGGGCTTTCAGTCGACCTGGCTATGTTAATAAATTGATATTGTAAAATAGTAGCCTACTTGGAAAAAATGCTAAGCATTGAGCCCTGTTCAAGAGTGAGACTAGAATGAGCTGAAAATAGAGCAGATCTACAAACTCAGTGACGCACTTTGAGCTTGTTGATCTCTATTTCTGCTGATATTTTCTGCTCTATTTTCAGCACACAGAGATGCACAGGGCTGGACTGAACTGAGCGCCTTCATAATAAAAATCTTCACAAATCAATAAGGACATCTTCAGTTGTATATGGCTATGGGCTGCAATCATTTTGAACAAAAAAAAAAGAGGGAGGGGGAAAAAAGAACGAAAAAGAACTATAATAGTTCTTTTTTTGGAACCATGAACTTTAGTTCTAAAAATTCAACAATGAACTATGAACGGAACAAGTTCGTTTTTAAAGGTAGGAACTATGAACTGAACTATTTCAGAAAAAAAGAGAACTTTCCCAACACTGTGTATAAGACACCCTGTATACATTTATACGTATATTGTTGTTTTATAATGTTGAATGAGAAAACAATGTTAGACATTGACCGACAGATGGGTGAACTGCATGCAACAGGAAAAAATAAATAAATAAATAAAACACTCAACCAATGAGTACTAACTTCAGCTAGTTACTTATTTTAATAAAGTAAAAGTAAAGTAAAATCGCATATCACACCTTTTACATACTAACAAGTTATTATAGTTATACAATAGCATCAAATATTTGTTAGTGTTTCCTGGTACATTTCTTACATGCAGTGAGTCCAGTTGTTCATGTTCTTCCTCTGTTTAGACCTCAGACGTGTTGTTGAATGTTGTCTTGTAGTTGAGCAGCGTCCGTGTTAGAACTTAGAAGACACTTGGCTAGAGTAGACTTTGGTCAGAAGCACGGTGGCACAGACCCGACCGTTGTCGTGCATGCCTTACCCCAATGTGTCAACTGTCAACCTACTACATTGACAAGTTGTGTGCTCGTAAATCAGCTATTTGGACAATTCCAAAATGTTTCTCAAAAACGTTTTCTGATGGCTGAAATTGCTGGACAGCAAGAATGACACAGACAGCCGCATGCACCTTTTCTGTGTATTTTCCTGGCAGACAACAAGGAAGTGACGATCACTGTGAAAACACACCTAGCCTAAAGTAAACATTTGTCATATACTTTATCTTTATGATAGATGAATTGCAGGTAATGATTGCCAGGCGGTCTAGTAAAAGACCAGTGACATTGATGGTACAGAAAACAGTGTGGTCATGTGGTTCATACGGCCTGAAACAGGAACTTTTAACAATGGTGGAGCAAATAAGAACTGTTTTCAGCATGTGTGCAACATGACAACTGTTCTAAAGTATTGGACACTCCAGTAACAACGAAAGTCTCTGTAATGTTTATGTTGTAGTCTGCTATTACTACAAAACAATCTAAAATGAAGGCATATTAAAGCTGAGTCCAATGTGTTTCTGTGTAGGCCTTCAGGTCCAGAACCTGTCCCTATATGTTGTCTCCATTCTGTTGCCATGAGTCCAATGTGTTTCTGTCTAGGCCTTCAGGTCCAGAACCTGTCCCTATATGTTGTCTCCATTCTGTTGCCATGAGTCCAATGTGTTTCTGTCTAGGCCTTCAGGTCCAGAACCTGTCCCTATATGTTGTCTCCATTCTGTTGCCCTGAGTCCAATGTGTTTCTGTCTAGGCCTTCAGGTCCAGAACCTGTCCCTATATGTTGTCTCCATTCTGTTGCCCTGAGTCCAATGTGTTTCTGTCTAGGCCTTCAGGTCCAGAACCTGTCCCTATATGTTGTCTCCATTCTGTTGCCCTGAGTCCAATGTGTTTCTGTGTAGGCCTTCAGGTCCAGAACCTGTCCCTATATGTTGTCTCCATTCTGTTGCCCTGAGTCCAATGTGTTTCTGTCTAGGCCTTCAGGTCCAGAACCTGTCCCTATATGTTGTCTCCATTCTCAATAGAGGTCTATGTAGAAGTTTGCATAATTATCTTATTGTCCTGAAGACGATCCCGGTTATAAGACAACCCTGTTTTTTAAGACTCATTTGTGTAAAAACTACATTGAATGTCCAATAATATAGTCCCCAAATATAAGACGACTAAGGTTTTTAGGGTTCCACTGGGAAGAAAAACACTGTTTTATATTCAGGCCAATATAAATAGGGTATATCTATAGCAGGGCTGGGCAATTATTTTTTCCCAAGGGGCCAAATGAGACACATAAAATATTGTGGAGAAGCCAAGACTAACGGCTGAACTAAAGTCTGCGTAATAATGATTTAATTTCAAGATAAAGTAAGAGTAAGACCAACCATTTTGACACCAGGGCCCTCTGTTTATTCATACCATTCTCTTACATTCTCTGATTGAATGTGTAGACTTTGGGCTAATTCAGATGATGAATATTTTAACTCTTGAGGGTGTAAAAATGAAACCAAATGGACCCGCAAGAGTCCATTTGGTTTCATTTATACGCTCTCAAAGAGTTACATCTGGTTAACCAACTTTCCATATTTAACTTTTGGAACTCCTTAAAAGGATCCCTGTCTAATAAGATAAACATCACTTAAAACATTATACTTTCCCTATATAACTAAAATAAACAAATACAAACATCAATGGCATCTTATTTCTTTCATAAATAGAGAATATTTCACTCAACAGGAACTGCTCCTGGCGCAGGATGATGATGTCACATGTGATCTAGCTCTATAGAATATATGGATGAACATGCTCTGTGACATCATCATCCTGCGACCGGAGCACCTCCTATTGAGTGAAAGATTCTCTATTTTTAAAAGAAATAAAGTATTGAAGGTGTTTTTATCTGCATGTTTTAGTTATAGAAGGCAAGTATAGTGTTTTAAGGCATGTTGTCTTATTATGCAGGGATCCTTTTAAGGACCACTGGTGGTCCCCGGGCCGCCAAAGGGCCGGATTTGGCCCCCGGGCCGCATAATGCCAAGGTATGATCTATAGGCTCTGGCCCTGTCCACCTGGGGAGGGGAGTCGTTAGTCTCATGAGCGGCGCACAACGCACAAGCAGCATGAACTCTACCTCTACTCTAGTGCTGATCTTGTTTGTAATGGTTTGAGCCTCAATCACCACTCTGATACAACCAGTATCTCTACTCTGATGATACTCTTTGCGTCCTCAAAAGAACTGGTCAGTGTTGCCAACTTGGCACATTCGTCGCTATATTTAGCTTTTTTTCAGACCCCCCTAGCGCCAAAATTAGTGAAAATCTCCTGGCGGAAAATCTAGTGCTTTTTGGCTGGTGAGTTTGGGCGAAATTGATTGACAGGTGCCAGAGATAAAATCTTTCACCATGAATCATTTTCACCATTTTTTCCTCCCATGACAGTGGTTTTCAACCAGTGGTCCAGAGGCTAAATGATGGAACAGTTGGTTAACCAGATGCAACTCTTTGAGAGTGTAAACAAATGGACCCGCAAGGGTCCATTTGGTTTCATGTTTACGCTCTCAAGACTTAAAATATTCATCATGTGAATTAGCCCAACTGTGAATTAGCCCAACTAGCCCAACGGATGGCAGGGTGACATTTACAGATATCAGAGTACAGCCATACTCTGATTGTGGATCTTCCACAATCAGATGTTTTACTCAAGGACAAGTAGGAGAGAGGCGTTTTGGATTCTTACCTTGCAAACCATAGCACCTAATGATGGATCCACTCTTAATGTGATGCTGTGATTTGGTTGGACTGCCTTTTTATCTTTTAGTTTTATTGTACCTTTGCATTTTGATATTATCTTGATTATTGTCCCTGGAACTAAAATATTGTCTCTGAAACTAAGATCTGGTCCCTGAACTAAAATGTTGTCCCTAAAGCTAAAAGGAATTTTCCCTGGACTTAAAGTTTAGTTCCTGGAACTATATCTTCGTCCCTTGTAAAATATTCACAATATTTCAAAAAATATCATATCTACAAGCTCATAGCTACGAGCTTGTACGTCTGATATTTTTCAATAGCCAAGTCACAATGGCAAACAAAGAAATCAGTCAGTCATATTGGATACTGAGCTGTTTCTAGAAAAAATGTTAATAATTCGCTGCCATCGTCAGCGTGTTCTTCATAACCATAAGAGTCAGACCGCCAAGATCATTTGTTTATTTTTAGAACACAGTTGTTATTTGATGTGATATGAAAACATTATTGGAATTCGGAAGGGGGGGTAAGCTTCTAAATTAGACTTCAGACTTTGACACTGTTGTCACTTTGGGAGTCGTGGAGGAAGCCTCCGGTAAAGTTCTTTAAATGTACAGAAACAATCCTCACTCTTTCCGTTTCACTTCATTATTCAGACTGAAGTCCCTCTCTACCACAGCAGTTTCTAGGATGTTTCACTTCATTATTCAGACTGAAGTCCCTCTCTACCACAGCAGTTTCTAGGATGTTTCACTTCATTATTCAGACTGAAGTCCCTCTCTACCACAGCAGTTTCTAGGATGTTTCCCTCTCTACCACAGCAGTTTCTAGGATGTTTCACTTCATTATTCAGACTGAAGTCCCTCTCTACCACAGCAGTTTCTAGGATGTTTCACTTCATTATTCAGACTGAAGTCCCTCTCTACCACAGCAGTTTCTAGGATGTTTCACTTCATTATTCAGACTGAAGTCCCTCTCTATTAGAACAATTAGTCTTTCATATCATAGAGGAGCTTTAATTTAAATTGCTCTCTGTCCGTCTCAGTCTCTCATACACAGTAGATAGACCCCATGACAATATGACGTAGGAATCCATCGTCAGACTACTTAAGTGTCTCAGGAGTCATGCCCCAGCAGTGTGAAACTCGCTCCAGTCTCACCCGGGGGTTCCTGTTGCCCCAAACGGAAGCGTAGCAATGGAACTACCAACTCTGCTGGAACTACCGACCCTGCAAGCTCTCCAAGACGATGAAGACCTGCAGGTGATGATGAACGGTTCCAATCTCATCAAAATGAGATCTTACTGGAAGACCAAGAGGCATTTTTGCCTCCTCTCAGACAGCATGACCATCATGTGCCGCTCCAGAAGGGTGTGGTTTGGAGGAGGTTGCACTACCATCTCTGTGTCTGAGCTGGAGTCGGTGCGGGAGGGCCACCAGTCAGAGCAGTTTGCGTTGCCAGGCATCGCGGATCAGTACCCCGAGAACCTCTGCTTCACCCTGGTGTTCCAAAGTCGGCAACAGATCATGGACCTGGCGGCCGAGACGCCGGAGGAGGCCCGGGCCTGGATCCGTGGCGTACGCAAGCTGATCGAAAAGGCCGCGAACATGGGCGAGAGCGAGAGGCGCGACCAGTGGATCTGGGACTGGTACCAGAAGGCCAACAAGAACGCAGCCGGGCGGCTAGAGTTTAAGGAGACTCAGAAACTGCTCCACATGATGAACATCGACATGGACGAGGACCACGCGTACCGCCTCTTCACCATGGCGGACCGGTCGGCGAGCACCGGCCTGGAGGTGGACGAGTTTGTCCAGTTCTACAGGATGCTGACCCAGCGGGACGAGGTGTGGAACGTGTTCCAGGACTATTCCGCCGACGGAAACCTTTTGAAACTGGAGGAGCTGGAGAGTTTCCTCGCCCAGGAGCAGAAAGAGGAACACGGCGCGAAGAAGTACGCCCAGGAGCTGATCGAGCGCTACGAGCCGTCCGACCAGAACAGAAAACAGAAAGCCATGTCGGCGGACGGCTTCAAGGCCTACCTGTGCTCCCAGCAGGACGGCTCCATCTTCAAACCTGGCTGCAGGGAGCTGTACCAGGACATGAGCCGTCCGCTGAGCCACTACTTCATCTCCACCTCCTATAACACCTACCTCCTGGCGGACCAGCTCATAGGCCCCAGCAGCACCGAGGCTTACGTCCAGGCATTGAAGCGTGGCTGCCGCTGCGTGGGGTTGGAGTGCTGGGACGGCCGCGACGGGCAGCCGGTGGTGCACCGCGGCTACACCCTGACCTCCAAGATCCTCTACAAAGATGTCATCGCCACCATCGGAGAGTACGCCTTCGAGAGGTCGGAGTTCCCTGTCATCATATCGATAGAGAACCACTGCAGCGTGGAGCAACAGACCGTCATGGCCCAGTATCTGGAGGAGATCCTGGGCGACTTGCTGCTGAAGAGCCCTATAGACGGGCAGGTCCCCGAGAAGCTGCCCTCTCCAGAGAAGCTCCGACGGAAGATCCTGGTGAAAGCCAAGAAAATCGGTCGCCTGGAGGACACAACGCCGCCTGCCGAAGACAGTGACGGGGAGGATGATGATGACAACGACAACCTCTCAGAGGATGAGGATGTCGAGATTGAACCGAAGAAAAGTGAAAGTACGCCCACGGCTGTGGCCTTGTCCAGTGAGCTGTCGGACTTAGTGGTGTACTGTAGGAGCGTCCCGTTCTGCGGGTTTGAACACGCTCTCCAAAACTACGAATGCTACGAGATGTCGTCTTACTCTGAGAGCAAGGCCAAGAAGCTCGTCAAGGGGGAAGGGGAACACTTCGTGCGACACAACACAAAGTACCTCAGCAGGATCTACCCCAAGGGCCTGAGGACCGACTCCTCCAACTACAACCCGCAGGAAATGTGGAACGGGGGATGCCAGCTGGTGGCACTCAACTTCCAGACTCCGGGACTCGAGATGGACCTGAACGACGGGCTCTTTGCTCAGAACGGCGGCTCCGGCTACGTCCTCAAGCCCGAATTCATGACGGACATCAGCACCGACTTCGACCCGCAAAGGCCGGAGGACTTCGAGGGCTATCATCCGCTCAGCATGTCCATCCGGATTATCAGTGGTCAGCAGCTTCCCAAGGTGAAAGAACGCTCCATCGTTGACCCGCTGGTCAGAGTGGAGATATACGGAGTGCCGAAGGACGAAGACAGGCAGCAGACCAGCACCGTCCTGAACAACGGCTTCAACCCCGTGTGGAACGAGACTCTGGACTTCGTCGTCCACGTACCGGAGCTGGCCCTGGTTCGCTTCGTCGTGGAGGACGCGGAGAAGTTGCTGTCCAACAGTCTTATCGGTCAATTCACCCTTCCGTTCGATTGCGTCCAGGTGGGATATCGTCACATAAATCTACTGTCCGAAGACGGAACAGCCATCCCTCAGGCCTCGCTGTTCGTCCACGTCACCATCGAGGAGTACTCTAAAGAGTTTTAAACATGAGCAAACGACGCAGAACAAACTACATAAACGCACTAAACTAGGCATTGGAAAATGTCGGCACGTTTTGAGACGCGTTGTTGATGTCGGAGTTGGGGTCTACTGAGTGCCGCAGCACCAGCCCCACTGTTGTTCCGTGTTCGCTCCCTGCCACGAAGCCGGCAGGGGCGTGGACCTGGTCCGTGTCCCGGAGCTGTCCCTGGTTCACTTTGTAGTGGAGGATGGGGAGCCCATGAGCAGGACGGGGGGTAGCCTCGACACCCAGGCTTTCATTTTCGTTCGCCTTGCGCGAAAACGGAAAGCCTGGACTAACGCACGTTGGAAAGTGGCCTTCAAGTGGGAGTGAACCTTCCGGGGTGGGCGTCGCTCTAAATAATGTGACGTAGAACAGCAGTGGACGGGCGTGGGAGGGGCCGGGGATGACGACACGTTAGTGAGATCAAATCAGAGCGCAGCACTTCCGCCGTGTGGATCCCACGACACCCCCGCCCCCCAATGCCAAAATCATTGAGGGTTAGACCAGGCAACTTTGTCGGACAATTCACCCTTCCGTTTGACATTACATCCGGGATGTCGTCAGTACCAGCGTCGATTTTAGCTGGCATTTTTTTTAGATTTAGTCATTCTTAGTCTTTTGGACGAAATGCTTTGCGTGAGCAGAGCGTTCGTTGCACAACATTTCTGTTTGTTTGACGGCAGTCAGTCTGATCGGTTTTCAGGTTTAGGTGACGTAACGATGATGTGGCTAAGAGACCTTTATAACTAATGTCATGAATATTAGCCCGCTCCGCTTACGCACAAGTAGGCCATGGCATACTTGTGCACGAGGCGCAAGTTAGTCACATTGTTGTTCATTTCTCTCTAGTCAGTTTTACTCTGCGTTAGCTCAAAACCTTTAGTCCATTTTAATAAAAGAAATATAATTAAAACATTTAGTATTTCAATGTAATGAAGTCAGTGTAGTGTAGGAACTAGATAGGGTATATTTAAAATACAGTTCTAGAGTTCTAGGGCTAGACCTGGTTGCAAAAGCAACACCAGTTTTTTATGTTTTTTACGTTTCGTCATTATTAGTCTTTTGTTTATTCATTTTAGTGACAACACGAGTCAACATCGGACGTCCCAGGATAGAGCAGCCGTCCCTGCGTCCACCGTTCATCAGTGCAGGGACGAATGTAACATTTCCCAATTGGGGGTGGGGCAGGAAAAAATGGTATGGGTGCGGCTTCATCACCCGTGTCGCTTCGCGCCACGGGCGATGATGTCACTGCCGTAGCTGCGCACACCCATTGATGCTTCTCATGCCGCACATGTGCATCAGCTCATGACTAGCCTCGACACCCAGGCTTTCATTTTCGTCCGCCTTGCGCGAAAACGGAAAGCCTGGACTAATGCGTGTTGGAAAGTGGCCTTGAGGGGTGTGTCAATCTTCCGGGGTGGGCGTCGCTCTAAATAATGTGACGTAGAACAGCAGTGGACGGGCGCGGGAGGGGCCGGAGATGACGACACGTTAGTGAGATCAAATCAGAGTGCAGCACTTCCGCCGTGTGGATCCCACGACACCCCCGCCCCCCAAGGCCAAAATCATTGAGGGCTAGACCAGGCTAGCTCATGACAATAACACAATAAGGTAAAGGCAATAAGATTAAGATTAGATCATTATTATCCCAGAGGGAAAGTTGTTTTGCTCAGGTCAAATACATACAGACACAGACAGAAGTACAAATACTATAAAACACTATTATAAAACACACCATAGAAACACTATAAAATGCATAGTTTAAAAACATTATCTTACATTTTAAAAGAACAAACACACACACAAACACAACCCTCCCAGTAACTGATTCAGGACTTTGCTTTGCTTTCTTTTTTTACAGGTCTTTTAAAATTTAAGATAAAGTCCCGAATCAGTTACTGGGAGGGTTGTGTTTGTTCAATAGCCTCAGTTTCTGACCCCTCAATGTCACAACTGAACATGTGATGTCACTATATTGTTATATTATATATTATTATATTTTTTTTGGCACGTTTGAAAAGAAAGCCTAAATACAAAGGGAAGACATCATTGTACATAAAAAAACACTCCAAGGGGTCTATTTAGATACGGTCGCCTCTTAAACATGTACAAAATTGAAAAAAAAAAAAAAAATACAAAAATCACGGCACCCCCTCTTTAATACCATGATACCATTATCGAATCGCCAGGTTCAAAATCGTTTTTTTTTTTTTTCATATATATATTTATGTGGGTCGTATTCATTAATTTGTTCATGTCAGAAAGACTGACTGATGTTATCAGGCTGCATTGATGTGTATGATTGAACTTTTTGTTGTTTATATTGTTTAAAATTGCTTTAAAATGTTCTAGTTGATGGAACTAGTCATGGTCATATCGTTCAGAATTCCACCCATTTTCAACATTTTTACTTGATGATGACATCATCAAGTTGTGTTTGTGTTGTGTTTGTTAATGACTTCTTTTAGGACCTTCTTCTCTTACGTCACCCGCAGGGTGACGTAAGAGTAACAGTTGCCTGCAGAGTCTTCACTCTGACCCAAACGCTGGAGACCTGTGCCCCAAAGGGCGTACTCCAGTTTGTCCCTGTCGAACAGCAGCTCGAGCTGCTGCTGCAGTTCTTCACTTGGCCCCTCAATGTCGCAACTCTGACACGAGTTGATCATCACGTTCATTGAAATCACCGCCTGTAGATACATAGAAAAGAGAGAGAGAGACGGAGAGAGAGAGAGGGCCAGGGGCGGATAAACCATTTCCCAATGGGGGGGGGGGGGGGGGGGGGGGGGGGGCAGGAGAAAATGGCATGGGGAAATATCTTGGGTTGTTCTGCATAACATCACGTTTGGTGGAGTAGTCTGGACATTTAGCCCCCCCCCCATGCCCGTGCCTAGATCCGCCCCTGAGAGAGAGAGAGAGAGAGAGAGAGAGAGAGAGAGAGAGAGAGAGAGAGAGAGAGAGAGAGAGAGAGAGGGACAGAGCGCAGACCAGGCCGATCGAGGAGAGCCTTGCCTGGGGAGGAGGGTTCAGAGCAGACCGGTGTCTCCCCCATTCCCACCCACCATCTACCCACTGACTCCCCCATGCATGACCACAACCTGCGGACCCCCTACCACCACCACCCATACCACCATCACCCCCATCACCCCCACCACCCATACTACCACCACCAGCCCAGCTAGCCACGATGGAGCCGGCATGACGAGGAGGAGACGGCGCTGCGCAGCCCCGACGACAACAACAACAAGGACGGTGGAGCTTTCTGATAAATACAGACCCGATCCGGGACTAGTTTAACTGCCTGCCTGGCTGACTGCCTGGCTGGTTGGTTGTTTGGTTGGTTGGTTGTTTGGGGGTTTACTAGGCAGCATGGCGGCGCCTCCTCCGCGGTGCACCAGGGACCCTCCCCCGGCCTCTCTCCTCCTCCTCCCCCGATCATCGTAGAAGCAGTGAAGTGGTCCGCCGGGGCCCGAAGCTACGGCTTCTCTACCAGGTTCATATACCCTACCCTTCCCTTCCCTCCGCCGGACGGACGGACGGACGGACCCCCTACGGACCCCGGCCCTACGGACCCCGGCCCTACGGACCCCGGCCCTACGGACGTTTCCTGGCCGTTTATTAGGTGGGTTTTTTGGGGTGGTGTTTTCCCCCTGACCGTTATCCGCTCCCTCCGGGGTGAAACATCACCGCTATCCGCCATAGAGCCTCCTCCCGCCGGGTAGAAACCTCATCCAGCCGCGGTGAAAGCTCTGATTTTAGCCACTGGATCACTGGGAGGACTTTCACTTTAGTGCAGTGGTTTTCAACCCTTTTTCATCCCAGGGCCCACCGGTTATTCAAAATTTGAGCCACAGAGGACCACCGTTTGAGGATATTTTAGCCCCACAGACCCCAAATCTAAAGATTTATTTTGCTTTTGTCCACAATTCCAGGCTGGATTTGGGGAAACAAAACAAGCCAAAGATACATTCCAAAATGGCTAATTCAGATGATGAATATTTTAACTCTGGAGAGTGAAAATAAAACCAAATGGACCCGCAAGGGTCCATTTGGTTTCATTTTTACGTTCTCAAGAGTTACATCTGGTTAACCAACCCTCTCAGGGACCACTGGTGGTCCCCGGACCCCTGGTTGAAAACCCCTGCTTTAGGCATGATCATACCGAAAGTCCTAAAAGTCCTAAAGCAAACAGATCATTCATATGGTAGTCAGTGCTTTGATCTATGAAGCTGTTAGACCAGTGGTTTTCAACCTTTTTCATCCCAGGGCCCACCATTTATTCAGCATTTGAGCCACAGAGGACCACAATTTGATGACATTTTTACCCCCACAGACCCCAAAACTAAAGATTCATTTTTGCTTTTGTCCACAATTCCAGGCTGGATTTGGGGAAACCAAACAGTCCAACATACAGATCAAAATGACCATTAATCTTCTACATTCTCTAGTTGTGTAGACTTGGGATAATTCACATGATGAATATTTTAACTGTAAACATGAAACCAAATGGACCCTTGCGGGTCCATTTGGTTTCATGTTTACACTCTCAAGAGTTAAAATCTCACTAGTAATCTCACTACTGCTGCTACATCTGGTTAACCAACTTAGCTGGGGACCACCTGGAACCCTCTCAAGGACCACTGGTTGAAAACCACTGTGTTAGAGTGATGCAAAATGTACCATTAAATGTCACATTTGGAGCCCAAATCTAAAGCACCTTGTTGTTGATGATAGGTACAGTTTATTTAAAAGAATCCCTGTCTAATAAGACAAACATTGCTTAAATCATTATACTTCACCTATATAACTAAAATACACATAAAAACACCAATGGCATCTTATTTCTTTCATAAATAGAGAATATTTCACCCAACAGGAACTGCTCCTGGGCGCAGGGTGATGATGTCACGCGTGATCTAGCTCTATAGAATATATGGATGAACATGCTCTGTGACATCATCATCCTGCGACCGGAGCACCTCCTATTGAGTGAAAGATTCTCTATTTATGAAAGAAACAAAGTATTAAAAGTGTTTTTATCTGCATGTTTAGAAGGCAAGTATAGTGTTTTAAGGCATATTTGTCTTATTAGCCAGGGATCCTTTTAACGGACATACAGACAGGCTCATCCATGCAGTAGGCGCTTCGTTAGAGCACTGGGTTTCAACCTTTTTTTCATACCAGGGCCCACTATTTATTCTACATTTTAGCCACGGAGGACCACCATTTGATGTTGAGTTTAGTCTCTCAGACTCACAACTAAGGATTTGTCAAGTTTTTGTCCACAATTTAGGAGAGAGAAACTGGCAAAACGTTTGTCAAAATAAATCTAACTCTACATTTTTCTAAATGTGTACGCATTCTTAAAAATTAAGCCATTACGATGTTTTAAATATATGTTAAATATAATTCAACTCTTGAGAGCGGTAAAATAAAAACCAAATGGACCCTTGCGGATCCATTTGGTTTCATTTTAACCGCCTTCAAGACTTACAGCTCTATAAGGGTCCATTTGGTTCCCTGGTTAACTAACTGTCCATCATTTAGCTGAGGACCACCTGGGATCCTCTCAGGGACCACTGGTTGAAAACCACTGCATTATACAGAACAGCAACAATCTGCAGTCTAACTTCATATTGTTGATCATTCACAGCCAGAATTGAAAATAAGGAGTTAATTAGTTCAATTAATTCTCTTTTATTAATCTGATTAAAAATTATAATGCAATTAACTCATGTGCACAATATCTCAACCAGGGGTGGATCTAGGCATGGCCAGTCTGCTCCACCAAACACGATGGCATGCAAAACAACCCCAGATATTTCAAATTAAAGTGCTTCTATTTAAAATGATGTGAAACACTACTACTGCTACTAACTAACTACAGCTGTGTCACCACTAAACCAACAGCATTTCATCATTGAAAACAGAAAACTCTCTGAGTCAGACCTTTAGCTTTAAGCATGCTGCGTGTCTGTTGCAACTTCAACAACAACTGATGTTATTATTGATGCTTTACTTGGCTAATAAAAGTCCTGGAACTGAAAATGATATGGGTGTGACTTCGATGAAGCCGCCCCCATACCATTTTCCCCTGCCCCCCAATTGGGAAATGTAAATGGGAAAAGCAATTTCTCATTGAAAAAAAAAAAAAAAAGCATAGAGCACAGTTTTACGGAGACATAAAGCTGTGTCTCCCTGTAACCAGAGCCGTGGAGTGTACAGTAGCTAAAGATTTACAAGCTTTGGGGGGCTTGTAGATCACCTATTTTGATTAATATTTAGGAAATAAACAAGTTCGTTTTCTTTTAAATGTTCAAATCATGTAAAGCAGGGGTTTTCAATTCCAGGGTGGTTCCCAGGCTAAATGATGGAGAGTTGGTTAACCAGATGTAACTCTTTGAGAGAGTAAACATGATTTTTTTTTTTTTTTCATTTTTACACTCTCAAGAGTTAAACACTTAAAATATTCATATTTATATTCATCATGAATTATCCCAAGTCTACACAACTAGAGAATGTAGAAAATTAATGGTCATTTTGATCTGTATGTTGGACTGTTTGTTTTCCCAAACCCAGCCTGGAATTGTGGAAAAAAGCAAAACAAATCTTTAGTTTTGGGGTCTGTGGAGCTAAAATGTTATCAACTGGTGGTCCTCTGTGGCTCAAATGCTGAATAAATAGTGGGTCCTGGTATCAAAAAGGTTAAAAAAATACACTGATGTAAAGGAAAACGAGGATATTTTGGAGTGGACATAGTTTGAACGGTGATTAATTTAACCATGATTAAATTAATTTTGAAGCTGCGATTAATTTGATACTAATTCAGTGGTTTTCAACCTTTTTGACACCAGGGACCACCGTTCATTCAGCATTTGATCCAGGGACCACCAATTGATTACATTTTCACACCAAAAGACCTAAAAACTAAATAATTCTTTTGGTTTTGTCCACTCTCAAGAGTTACATGTGTCTGAACTTTATCATAATTCATTCTAACATCTGCCCAGGGACCACCGTTCATTTTCAGCATTTGATCCAGGGACCACCAATTGATTACATTTTCACACCAAAAGACCTAAAAACTAAATAATTCTTTTGGTTTTGTCCACTCTCAAGAGTTACATCTGGTACATAAGCTTTCCATCATTTAGCTTGGGGACCACCTGGAACCCTCTCAAGGACCACTGGTGGTCCCCGGACTGATAGTATTTTCTCTCCCAGCAGCCAGACCAGAGCAGACAGAGCAGGCGGTCCGGGGAGAGCTCCG
>CM076979.1:4457369-4467369 GCA_039105355.1 Benthosema pterotum
TCTGACACTAGATTCTAGTTCCTGACACTAGATTCTAGTTTCTGACACTAGATTCTAGTTCCTGACACTAGATTCTAGTTTCTGACGCTAGATTCTAGTTTCTGACGCTAGATTCTAGTTTCTAACACTAGATTCTAGTTTCTAACACTAGATTCTAGTTTCTAACACTAAATCCTACTTTCTGACACTAGATTATTTTTCTAGATTTCTAGATTCTATATAGATTCTAGTTATCTAAAACATGTTGTTCTAGGGCTCCACCAGAAGCAGAGGTTTGAGTTTAAAATGTTTGCCACCGAAATAATATATTCAAAGATTTGCCTCACATGGTCACCGTTTTTCAAAATTATCAATATAAAGAGGAACAGAAAATAGAGGCGTGAAAATAAACAGAGCTGTCAGTCTTTTTTGAGCTTCAACTACTTGTGACCTTACAACTTTCTTTGACAGCAGTTAGGTTTAGGGGTAGGTTTAGAGAAGGGTGTAGCAATGTTTGTAGCAAAACCCCTAGACCCCTCCAACCGTAACCCTAAGCCTAATAACCGACCCTCAACCACCTCACAGACCGGTCTGAGGTCTGTGTGGTGGTTGAGCGTCGGGCATTTAGGCTTAGGGTTACGGTTGGAGGGGTCTAGGGCTTTTGT
The DNA here is from genome assembly GCA_039105355.1 of Benthosema pterotum. Classification (NCBI taxonomy): domain Eukaryota; kingdom Metazoa; phylum Chordata; class Actinopteri; order Myctophiformes; family Myctophidae; genus Benthosema; species Benthosema pterotum. Next base: position 4,458,014 of record CM076979.1, read on the forward strand.
GCTACAACAACAGGGGCCTGGGGGTTGATGTGACTCCTGAGCTAGGTCTGCAGCTGGAGTCTTCTCGTTTGAAACCTACTGTACCGGGCTATCAGACAGACTCTCTATTCCTCTGACATGCCAGCCTGGCTCCTCTAAATGTACCATTCTCTGTCCTGACATCATCAATAATAACATCAGTTGTTGTTGAAGTTGCTACAGACATGCAGCATGCATAAAGCTAAAGGTCTGACTCAGAGAGTTTTCTGTTTTCAATGATGAAATGCTGTTGGTTTAGTGGTGACACAGCTGTAGTTAGTTAGTAGCAGTAGTAGTGTTTCAAATACAAGCACTGAAATATCTTGTCATCATGTTTGGTGGAGCAGTGTGGGCCATTGCCCCCCATGCACATGCCTAGATCCGCCCCTGGATTGAACTAATCTAGAAGGCCTGTTTGCAGTGCTTAGAGGCTGTTGGTGGGGCGGTCCTCTCCCACAGGGACTGTTTTCTGTCAGGACTGAATTGCAGTGTTGCCAACTGCCAAAATCCAAAATGCACTAGTGGCACTTCCAAAATGCACTAGAATGTGCTAGAGCAGTGGGTTTTCAACCATTTTCATACCAGGGCCCACTATTTTATTCTGCATTTTAGCCACAGGGGACCACCGTTTGATGTTGAGTTTAGTCTCTGACTAATCTAGGAGAAATAACTGGCAAAATGTTGGTCAAAATAGCAATTCATTTACATTTTCTAAATGTGTAGATTGTTGAAAATTAGGTAGTTCAGATGTGTAAATATAACCGAATGGACCCTTACGGGTCCTTTCGGTTTCATTTTACGCTCTCAAGAGTTACAGATCTATAAGGGTCCATTTGGTTACCAATGGTCCTTTCTAGGAAGGAAGGAGGACTCTATCATAGGAGGAAAAAATGGTGAAAAACGAGGGTTTTATCTCTGGCTCCTGTCAACCAATTTCACCCCAACTCCAGCCAAAAAGTGCTAGATTTTCCGCCAGGAGTTTTTCACTAATTTTGGCGCAAGTGTAATGCCCGGGATTCGAACTCGGATCTCCCGCGTGAAAGTCCAAGGTCTTAACCACCAGACCAAAGGGACATCCCCTTGGTGCGGGGGCAGATACTAGACTCTGGAGGCTGTAGCAACCTGCTACACTAGGGAGGTCTGGAAAAAAGCTAAATATAGTGACAAATGTGCCAAGTTGGCAACACTGCTGAATTGACCCTGAATGTACAACCAAGGACCACCCCCCACCCAGCCCTCTGTACCCCGTGGACCCCCGCCCCGCCCCCCCCCCCCCTCGCCTGCCTGCCTGCTTTCTGATAAGAGCCTTATCACTCTGTCTCCTAGCTACACTGTTCACACACACACACACACACACACACACACACACACACACACACACACACACACACACACACACTGGCATTTCAATTTCAGTTTGAAATGACTTTATTGGTATGAGAAAACATAGGTTTATTGTAGGGTGTAAGAGTACAATACAATGTTTATTCTTCATGAATCTTGTTGCTTTGCGCACACACACACACACACACACACACACACACACGCACACTCACCCGCTGCCTCATCACACAGCTAACGGTGTGTGACAAAGTTTGCAGCAACTGCATTGTTTTTTTTTTTAATTAAGTTGAATAATGGCGTGTGTGTGTGTGTCTGTCTGTCTGTCTGTCTGTCTGTCTGTCTGTCTGTCTGTCTGTCTGTCTGTCTGTCTCAACGTGTCGTTGGTATGTTGTATTGACTGCTGCTTATTGTAAAGGCTCTTACTTTGGTATGTTGTATTGACTGCTGCTTATTGTAAAGGCTCTTACTTTGGTATGTTGTATTGACTGCTGACTTATTGTAAAGGCTCTTACTTTGGTATGTTGTATTGACTGCTGACTTATTGTAAAGGCTCTTACTTTGGTATGTTGTATTGACTGCTGCTTATTGTAAAGGCTCTTACTTTGGTATGTTGTATTGACTGCTGACTTATTGTAAAGGCTCTTACTTTGGTATGTTGTATTGACTGCTGCTTATTGTAAAGGCTCTTACTTTGGTATGTTGTATTGACTGCTGACTTATTGTAAAGGCTCTTACTTTGGTATGTTGTATTGACTGCTGACTTATTGTAAAGGCTCTTACTTTGGTATGTTGTATTGACTGCTGCTTATTGTAAAGGCTCTTACTTTGGTATGTTGTATTGACTGCTGACTTATTGTAAAGGCTCTTACTTTGGTATGTTGTTTTGGCTGCTGACTTATTGTAAAGGCTCTTACTTTGGTATGTTGTATTGACTGCTGACTTATTGTAAAGGCTCTTACTTTGGTATGTTGTATTGACTGCTGACTTATTGTAAAGGCTCTTACTTTGGTATGTTGTATTGACTGCTGACTTATTGTAAAGGCTCTTACTTTGGTATGTTGTATTGACTGCTGCTTATTGTAAAGGCTCTTACTTTGGTATGTTGTATTGACTGCTGCTTATTGTAAAGGCTCTTACTTTGGTATGTTGTATTGACTGCTGCTTATTGTAAAGGCTCTTACTTTGGTATGTTGTATTGACTGCTGACTTATTGTAAAGGCTCTTACTTTGGTATGTTGTATTGACTGCTGACTTATTGTAAAGGCTCTTACTTTGGTATGTTGTATTGACTGCTGACTTATTGTAAAGGCTCTTACTTTGGTATGTTGTATTGACTGCTGACTTATTGTAAAGGCTCTTACTTTGGTATGTTGTATTGACTGCTGACTTATTGTAAAGGCTCTTACTTTGGTATGTTGTATTGAATTATGCAGACTTTGGCTCAGTCTTTAGTCTTGCTTCTCCACAATGTTTCATCTATCTCATTTGGCACCTTGGGAAAAATAATTGCCCACCTCTGGAATAGAGCATATTAGCATAATCACCAGTAATCACACGATGGAATACAATGAGTAGACGTGAGTAGATACAGATAACAGATAACCACCAGACAAGTAGATATTTAGTATTTATTGTATCAGTTGAACACGGCTACTACTAGTAGGGCGGGGCGAAGGAAGTTTTACTGAGGTTATGGTTAGGTTAGGTGGTATAAGACTTCAATGTTTTGTATCTTTCAACCTTATGTATGAGTAGGGTTAGGGTTAGGCACAGCCTAGTTTTACTGAGGTTATGTTTAGGGTTGGGGTTAGGTGTAGGCATAGCCTAGTTTTACTGAGGTTATGTTTAGGGTTAGAGTTAGGTTTAGGCATAACTTTACTGAGGTTAAGTTTGTGGTATAAGACTTCAGTGTTTTGTATCTTACAGCCTTATGTATGAGTAGAGTTAGGGTTGGGGTTAGGTGTAGCATAGCCTAGTTTTAACCCTAACCCTTTATGCGGTTACTAACCATAACCCTAACCTCAGTAAAACTTCCTTCGCCCCGCCCTACTAGTAGTAGCCGTGATCCACCGATGCAATCAATACAAAATATCTAATTTTTGGTTTATTTTTGGTTTATTTTAACTCTCAAGAGTTAAAATATTCATCATGCAAATTAGTCCTAAATCTACACAACTAGAGGATTAATGGTCAGACAGAACAACAGCATCTTGTAGTGCAGTGATGTTTGATGAGCTCTGGAGTTGAACACTTGACTGAGACAGACTGTCTGTGACACACACACACACACACACACACACACACACACACACACACACATGTGTGTGTGTGTGTGTGTGTGTGTGTGTGTCAGGGTGACACCAGATGTCTCTGTTTCTACTCTGTCTGGACCAGAGCTCTGTCACAGTTGTACACTCTCAGGAAAATGTTGAAACCATTTCAGAAAAACTCTCAGAAAGAAAGGGCTCTGAAAGAAAAAACAATAACATGGCAAAACACAACTTGATAATGCCATTAAGTTGTGTTTCACCATGTTAACCCGTCCGCCAATATTGCGCTTGTCGTGCGCGGTCCCGTCCGCCAGTAACGACGAAGGCGCAGATAACGACGAAATGTTGATTTCATTATTTAAACCAACTATTAGTCCCAGCACATCGTCTGATAATGATCCCGTTGTTGACTTTCATTTGGGACAGAATTGCCGCAACAACTTGTTTTGTTTGTCCCATTTGTATCCATTCAATCCAATGCATTCAAACGCCTTTCCTGAGATTCTGCCCCTGAATGTCGTGGAGCGCACGGTCAACAAGGTCTAGACGTCACTTCCTGATTTTTGACCCGGAACTTTTTGCTCAGATCGTCAGAAATACGAAATACGACGAAATAAGCATGACGGCACCCCCCTCCTGTTTAGGCGATCTGGCGCTTCAAAATAAGGGTTTTTCACCGATTGGGCCGGGGGGGAGACAGTAAATGTTGATAATGGATGAAATTCCCCTTTAAACATGTTCATCACAGTGACTTCACTGATGTCTCTCTCTCTCTCTCTCTCTCTCTCTCTCTCTCTCTCTCTCTCTCTCTCTCTCTCTCTGTCTCTGTCTCTGTCTCTGTCTCTGTCTCTCTCTCTCTCTCTCTCTCTCTCTCTCTCTCTCTCTCTGTCTCTCTCTCTCTCTGTCTCTCTGCTCTCTCTCTCTCTCTGTCTCTCTCTCTCTCTCTCTCTCTCTGTCTCTCTCTCTCTGTCTCTCTCTCTCTCTCTCTGTCTCTCTCTCTCTCTCTCTCTCTCTCTCTCTCTCTCTCTCTCTCTCTCTCTCTCTGTCTCTCTCTCTGTCTCTCTCTCTCTCTCTCTCTCTCTCTCTCTCTCTCTCTCTCTCTCTGTCTGTCTGTCTTCTCTCTCTCTCTCTCTCTCTCTCTCTCTCTCTCTCTCTCTCTCTCTCTCTCTCTCCCTGTGCATCTCTCTGTCTCTCTCTCTCTCTCTCCCTGTGTATCTCTATGTCTCTCAGCCAACACATACTTCTTCATGGTTCAGGCTCAGGGCATCATGCTGAGAGACAACGTCAGAACCATTGGTCACATGATCCGCCTCTACACCAATAAGAACACTACGCTCAACGGCACAGGTGAGGCTCTGCACCAATCACATGTTCACACACCGTATCAGGATCACTAGCTAGCATTAGCTTTAGCTACTGAATAACGCGCACAGCGAATGCATTTCGACAACAGATGTCTTACTCAGCGTTGTCGACAACGCTGAGTAAGACATCTGTTGTCGAAACGCATTCGCTGCTGCACTTTGGATGAGGTAATAAAAGAAATTTAGAAAGGACATTCATTGAGTGCTGGCATTTTTTTCTCTTTTTGACATCGCTCTCAAATAGTTAAAATACCCATCATGTGAATTATCCCAAGTCTACACAACTAGAGAATGTAGAAGATTAATGGTCATTTTGATCTGTATGTTGGACTGTTTGGTTTCCCCAAATCCCTCTCAGGGACCACCAGTGGTCCCTGAGAGGGTTCCAGGTGGTCCCCAGCTAAGTTGGTTAACCAGATGTAACTCTTGAGAGCGTAAAAATGAAACTCAAGAGTTAAAATATCCATCATCTGAATTAGCCCAAGTCTACACAACTAGAAGATGGACAAAAGCAAAAGAAATCCCTGGTGTCAAAAAGGTTGAAAACCACTGGTTTAGACTATCCTGATGGCACCAACTAAAACATTGTTTTTATATTTAGACTATCCTGATGGCTCTAACTAAAACATTGTGTTTTATATTTATAGACTACCCTGATGGCTCTAACTAAAACATTGTGTTTTATATTTAGACTATCCTGATGGCTCTAACTAAAACATTGTTTTTATATTTAGACTACCCTGATGGCTCTAACTAAAACATTGTTTTTATATTTAGACTACCCTGATGGCTCTAACTCCAGTGAATATTGTGTTTTATATTTATAGACTACCCTGATGGCTCTAACTCCAGTGAATATTGTGTTTTATATTTATAGACTACCCTGATGGCTCTAACTCCAGTGAATATTGTGTTTTATATTTATAGACTACCCTGATGGCTCTAACTCCAGTGAATATTGTGTTTTATATTTATAGACTACCCTGATGGCTCTAACTAAAACATTGTGTTTTATATTTATAGACTACCCTGATGGCTCTAACTAAAACATTGTGTTTTATATATTTAGACTACCCTGATGGCTCTAACTCCAGTGAATATTGTGTTTTATATTTATAGACTACCCTGATGGCTCTAACTCCAGTGAATATGTGGTTCAGCCGACTCCATATCTTCCAGAGAACTTCACATACGCTCAGAACCTTCCCTGCCCTGAGAGATTACCTTCTATGAGTGAGTAATACTACCAGATTACCTTCTATGAGTGAGTAATACTACCAGATTACCTTCTATGAGTGAGTAATACTACCAGATTACCTTCTATGAGTGAGTAATACTACCAGATTACCTTCTATGAGTGAGTAATACTACCAGATTACCTTCTATGAGTGAGTAATACTACCAGATTACCTTCTATGAGTGAGTCATACTACCAGATTACCTTCTATGAGTGAGTAATACTACCAGATTACCTTCTATGAGTGAGTAATACTACCAGATTACCTTCTATGAGTGAGTAATACTACCAGATTACCTTCTATGAGTGAGTAATACTAACAGATTACCTTCTATGAGTGAGTAATACTAACAGATTACCTTCTATGAGTGAGTAATACTAACAGATTACCTTCTATGAGTGAGTAATACTACCAGATTACCTTCTATGAGTGAGTAATACTGGATACTAACAGATTACCTTCTATGAGTGAGTACTACTGGATACTAACAGATTACCTTCTATGAGTGAGTAATACTACCAGATTACCTTCTATGAGTGAGTAATACTAACAGATTACCTTCTATGAGTGAGTAATACTACCAGATTACCTTCTATGAGTGAGTAATACTGATACTACCAGATTACCTTCTATGAGTGAGTAATACTGGATACTACCAGATTACCTTCTATGAGTGAGTAATACTAACAGATTACCTTCTATGAGTGAGTAATACTACCAGATTACCTTCTATGAGTGAGTAATACTAACAGATTACCTTCTATGAGTGAGTAATACTACCAGATTACCTTCTATGAGTGAGTAATACTAACAGATTACCTTCTATGAGTGAGTACTACTGATACTAACAGATTACCTTCTATGAGTGAGTAATACTAACAGATTACCTTCTATGAGTGAGTAATACTACCAGATTACCTTCTATGAGTGAGTAATACTACCAGATTACCTTCTATGAGTGAGTAATACTACCAGATTACCTTCTATGAGTGAGTAATACTAACAGATTACCTTCTATGAGTGAGTAATACTAACAGATTACCTTCTATGAGTGAGTAATACTGATACTAACAGATTACCTTCTATGAGTGAGTAATACTAACAGATTACCTTCTATGAGTGAGTAATACTACCAGATTACCTTCTATGAGTGAGTAATACTACCAGATTACCTTCTATGAGTGAGTAATACTACCAGATTACCTTCTATGAGTGAGTAATACTACCAGATTACCTTCTATGAGTGAGTAATACTAACAGATTACCTTCTATGAGTGAGTACTACTGATACTAACAGATTACCTTCTATGAGTGAGTACTACTGATACTAACAGATTACCTTCTATGAGTGAGTAATACTGATACTACCAGATTACCTTCTATGAGTGAGTACTACTAACAGATTACCTTCTATGAGTGAGTACTACTAAGAGATTACCTTCTATGAGTGAGTAATACTAACAGATTACCTTCTATGAGTGAGTACTACTGATACTAACAGATTACCTTCTATGAGTGAGTACTACTAACAGATTACCTTCTATGAGTGAGTAATACTACCAGATTACCTTCTATGAGTGAGTAATACTAACAGATTACCTTCTATGAGTGAGTAATACTGATACTACCAGATTACCTTCTATGAGTGAGTACTACTAACAGATTACCTCTATGAGTGAGTAATACTGATACTAACAGATTACCTTCTATGAGTGAGTACTACTGATACTAACAGATTACCTTCTATGAGTGAGTAATACTGATACTACCAGATTACCTTCTATGAGTGAGTACTACTAACAGATTACCTTCAATGAGTGAGTACTACTGATACTAACAGATTACCTTCTATGAGTGAGTACTACTGATACTAACAGATTACCTTCTATGAGTGAGTACTACTGATACTACCAGATTACCTTCTATGAGTGAGTAATACTGATACTACCAGATTACCTTCTATGAGTGAGTACTACTGATACTAACAGATTACCTTCTATGAGTGAGTAATACTGATACTACCAGATTACCTTCTATGAGTGAGTACTACTGATACTAACAGATTACCTTCTATGAGTGAGTACTACTGGATACTAACAGATTACCTTCTATGAGTGAGTACTACTGGATACTAACAGATTACCTTCTATGAGTGAGTACTACTGGATACTAACAGATTACCTTCTATGAGTGAGTACTACTGGATACTAACAGATTACCTTCTATGAGTGAGTACTACTGGATACTAACAGATTACCTTCTATGAGTGAGTACTACTGGATACTAACAGATTACCTTCTATGAGTGAGTAATACCTGATACTAACAGATTACCTTCTATGAGTGAGTAATACTGATACTAACAGATTACCTTCTATGAGTGAGTAATACTGATACTAACAGATTACCTTCTATGAGTGAGTACTACTGATACTAACAGATTACCTTCTATGAGTGAGTAATACTACCAGATTACCTTCTATGAGTGAGTAATACTACCAGATTACCTTCTATGAGTGAGTAATACTGATACTACCAGATTACCTTCTATGAGTGAGTAATACTACCAGATTACCTTCTATGAGTGAGTAATACTGGATACTACCAGATTACCTTCTATGAGTGAGTAATACTGGATACTAACAGATTACCTTCTAGTAATACTGGATACTAACAGATTACCTTCTATGAGTAAATTATACTGTACACTAACAGATTACCTTCTATGAGTGAGTTCTACTGGATACTAACAGATTAGCTTCTAGTAGTAAGTACTATACTACCAGATTACCTTCTAATAAAAGGAGAATTCCCCACCAAAACACATTGGGCATCAATCTACCTTGATTCTTGTGACATGATACATAATGTCCTGAGTAATACTAACAGATTACCTTCTATGAGTGAGTAATACTACCAGATTACCTTCTATGAGTGAGTAATACTAACAGATTACCTTCTATGAGTGAGTAATACTACCAGATTACCTTCTATGAGTGAGTAATACTAACAGATTACCTTCTATGAGTGAGTACTACTGATACTAACAGATTACCTTCTATGAGTGAGTAATACTAACAGATTACCTTCTATGAGTGAGTAATACTACCAGATTACCTTCTA
>CM076979.1:4474869-4509869 GCA_039105355.1 Benthosema pterotum
CATACTTAATGAACTGGTAGGGTGGAATCATAAAAATGACAGTTTAACAAACACTGTACACTTTTTGGGAAAGAAATCTTACTTTTCATATAACATTAATACCTGATGATCATGTTTTAGGGTAGAAAAAAATCATGGCACTCCATCTTTAAGTTGTGTATATAATGTATATAAAAATAATAGCAGCTGTGCAGCAGCAGCAGCTGCAGCACAGTACGATGCTGCACTTTTATCAACATTTGCAACAATAACGAAGGACAAACAATACAACATACACATAGCTGCAGTACCACAATGTCCTATCTTCTATGAAGGTTGAAAAATGGCGGAGTGGTCCTTTAAGTGGTAGGGTCCCAACCAGGGCCGGATCTAGTCATAGGCATGGGGGGGCAATGCCCCCCTAAATGCCCTGACTGCCACACCAAACATGATGCCATGCAAAACAACCCAAGATATTTCAAATTAAAGTGCTTCTGTAGTTAAAATGATGTGAAACACTACTACTGCTACTAACTAACTACAGCTGTGTCACCACTAAACCAACAGCATTTCATCATTGAAAACAGAAAACTCTCTGAGTCAGACCTTTAGCTTTATGCATGCTGCGTGTCTGTTGCAACTTCAACAACAACTGATGTTATTATTGATGCTTTACTTGACTAGTGAAAGTGTGTGTGTGTGTGTGTGTGTGTGTGTGTGTGTGTGTGTGTGTGTGTGTGTGTGTGTGTGTGTGTGTGTGTGTGTGTGTGTGTGTGTGTGTGTGTGTGCATGTGTATATGTGTGTGTGTGTGTGTGTGTGTGTGTGTGTGTGTGTGTGTGTGTGTGTGTGCGCGCGCACGTGCACGTGCACGTGCACGTGCAGACAAGACAAGGAGAGGTGTGTGCGTGCATACATGAACCCACACACACACACACACACACACACACACACACACACACACACACACACACACACACACACACACACACACACACACACACACACACACACACATACACACAGTGTAACATCTGCAGACTGTCTGGGTTTCATAGAGATCATGTTATTGACGTTGATGTTTTACTGTAAATACTGCAGTATGGAGAGATGACTCATTGACTCTCTCTCTGTCTGTCTGTCTGTCTGTCTCTCTCTGCTCTCTTTATTTCTGCTTAGACGTTGTTAATATTTGCTTCTATATTTACAAAGTAGCAATGTAGCGTAAAAAGCTCTTATCTTATCTTTCTCTGGTCTTCCAGACAGTCCAGCAGCATATAGATATACAGTATATATAGATAACATAACAATCAAACAACTACATTAAAAATAACAACACAGTGAACACCGCAATGCTTTCAAACTCCAGTTTGAATCCTCTCTTTAGGGTGAATTTAAAGGTAAAAGAGGCAAAACTCCGGTTAGATATATAGCTATATTTTTGCGTTGCTTCACACAGTGTTTATACCATAGAGTTATAAAATATAGAGAGTGGACTGGAGCAGTAGCCCCGCCCCCTTGCCGTTCATTTCAACACAAGTTGCTCAGTGGCGTTTTGAAGCACCGGAAGACCCCCGGAAGTGCGCCTATTTCTGCATTTGGACACCAAAATTTGGTGGTTTGGAAGAATTTCCTCCATGAACGCGCCTGAAGCAAGGGATTATGGGAAGGGAAAGGATTCATGAACGAGCGCCGTCGAGAACGAGCAAAGGAAAAAAAACTAAACAGCATCAAAAAACAAGCTTGTGGATTTGCTGTGAGCTTATTATCTGTCATATAATACATCCGTTATGTTTTGAGAGGTAGTATATGACGTGAGGACCGCTGGTTCATCTTATTATCTGTCATATAATACATCCGTTATGTTTTGAGAGGTAGTATATAACGTGAGGACCGCTGGTTCATCTTATTATCTGTCATATAATACATCCGTTATGTTTTGAGAGGTAGTATATGACGTGAGGACCGCTGGTTCATCTTATTATCTGTCATATAATACATCCGTTATGTTTTGAGAGGTAGTATATGACGTGAGGACCGCTGGTTCATCTTATTATCTGTCATATAATACATCCGTTATGTTTTGAGAGGTAGTATATGACGTGAGGACCGCTGGTTCATCCACAAAACAACTTAAAAACAAACTGCCTGTCCGTGTGCACAAAGCAAACCAGTGTGCGTGCTCTCAGGGCGCTCGTACATGAATACCACCCGCCTGCCGTACCAAACATATTCTCTCCAGGGGTTTTCAACAGGTGGTCCGGGACCACCAGTAGTCCTTGAGAGGGTTCCACGTGGTCCCCAGCTAAGTTGTTTAACCAGATGTAACTCTTGAGAATGTAAACATGAAACCAAATGGACCCACCAGGGTATAAATCTAAACTCTCTGCTTCCTGTCTCATCCAGTCTTCCCTACTCTGAGTTCTTCGGTGGAGTGAGTGGACTGACGGTGGAACAGTTCCGCAAGATCAACGGCTTCCCCAATGCATTCTGGGGCTGGGGAGGAGAGGACGACGACTTATGGCACAGGTGTGTTCCTAATGCATTCTGGGGCTGGGGAGGACGCATTCTGGGGCTGGGGAGGATGCATTCTGGGGCTGGGGAGGAGAGGACGACGACTTATGGCACAGGTGTGTTCCTAATGAATTCTGGGGCTGGGGAGGATGCATTCTGGGGCTGGGGAGGATGCATTCTGGGGCTGGGGAGGACGCATTCTGGGGCTGGGGAGGACGCATTCTGGGGCTGGGGAGGACGCATTCTGGGGCTGGGGAGGATGCATTCTGGGGCTGGGGAGGATGCATTCTGGGGCTGGGGAGGATGCGTTCTGGGGCTGGGGAGGATGCATTCTGGGGCTGGGGAGGATGCATTCTGGGGCTGGGGAGGACACATTCTGGGGCTGGGGAGGACGCATTCTGGGGCTGGGGAGGATGCATTCTGGGGCTGGGGAGGACGCATTCTGGGGCTGGGGAGGACGCATTCTGGGGCTGGGGAGGATGCATTCTGGGGCTGGGGAGGATGCATTCTGGGGCTGGGGAGGATGCATTCTGGGGCTGGGGAGGATGCATTCTGGGGCTGGGGAGGATGCATTCTGGGGCTGGGGAGGATGCATTCTGGGGCTGGGGAGGATGCATTCTGGGGCTGGGGAGGATGCGTTCTGGGGCTGGGGGAGGATGCATTCTGGGGCTGGGGAGGATGCGTTCTGGGGCTGGGGAGGACGCATTCTGGGGCTGGGGAGGACGCATTCTGGGGATGGGGAGGATGCATTCTGGGGCTGGGGAGGACGCATTCTGGGGCTGGGGAGGACGCATTCTGGGGCTGGGGAGGACGCATTCTGGGGCTGGGGAGGATGCATTCTGGGGCTGGGGAGGATGCATTCTGGGGCTGGGGAGGATGCATTCTGGGGCTGGGGAGGATGCATTCTGGGGCTGGGGAGGATGCATTCTGGGGCTGGGGAGGAGAGGACGACGACTTATGGCACAGGTGTGTTCATTCTGGGGCTGGGGAGGAGAGGACGACGATTTATGGCACAGGTGTGTTCATCCTGGGGCTGGGGAGGATGCGTTCTGGGGCTGGGGAGGACGACGACTTATGGCACAGGTGTGTCTTTAGTAGGATTATTAATATTATTATTATTACTGGGGAGGAGAGGACGACGATTTATGGCACAGGTGTGTTTACTGTTTAGTAGTATTCTTAGTAGTAGTATTATTACTATTATTATTATTTTGGTATTGTTCATTTTTCATAGATCTATTTGCTTATTTCTCTCTGAAAACCTGGCAACACTGTCCTTCCACACAGCAGCCTTAAAGGGGAATTCCACCCATTTTCAACATTTTACTATGTCATTGATGCACCTTCGAGGTGTTGTGTGGACATAATAAAAATTTTCCCCCATTCTGCGTCCCTAGAAATGGAGGTCTGAAGAAAACCACTAACATGGTGAAACATCTTGATGACATCATCAAGATGTATTTTCACCATGTTAATGGATTTCTTTAGACGCTTCTTTTTTATGAGAGCATACAAATGCATTTGCATGCATTTAAAATATTGTTTAGCATACCACCCCAAATGAATAAAACAATATTTTAAAAATAATTGAAAACTGTAAATGAAATTCCACAGCCCTCTCACGTATTAGGAGGACAATATCAGTCACCAGAAAAAAGATGGGTTGTTTTCGAATAATCTGTCATGGTTAAAATGGAGTTTTAAGTTATAATGGGTTTGTATAGGAAGACACTAAAATGAACATCAAATATCTAAATACTGAAAGGAGTAACTTATAAACTGTCGGGTGTGTTCACATGAGGCTGAGTAGAACATAAAATGGTCTTTTGAAAGTGGAATAACTTTTTAACTTGCTAACTTATTTCTGTGTTAAAATGTTGCTGCTCTTCCTTAATGTTAGTTGCTCTGATTAAGACCATGTGCTATGGGCGTTCTGAGTACACTGAGCACTGCAAACTAATAGGTGAGTGTGCTCCGGTGTGGTATTTCCCAATGTGCCCTAAATGGTGCAGTTATACAGAATCTCTATCCAAGATGATTTACATAGAGATTGTACATGACTTTAACACACCTATGGTGTAGGAAACCATGCAAGGCACCACCAGCACAACGGGAGACATTAGGGTTCATCACACTAAATCTACACTGTAGAATAGGTTTTATCCTGTGTTACATAGGGCTGAAGTGCGTGTGTGTGTGTGTGTGTGTGTGTGTGTGTGTGTGTGTGTGTGTGTGTGTGTGTGTGTGTGTGTGTGTGTGTGTGTGTGTGTGTGTGTGTGCGTGCGTGCGTGCGCGTGCGCGCGCGCGCGCGCGCGTGCGTGCGTGCGTGCGTGCGTACGCGTGTGTTGATTCGTACATGGAGCAGGCATTCCAGGATAAAATCTCAAAAGTATCAACCATTACTTGGAATTATGACAGGTCTAGGATGGATGGATGAGACTTACATGTTGATATTTAGAAGTCTGGACCTGAGAATATCTGGCATGACAAAGAGCAAAGCTAAACAACTTGTTAAATTCTGTGCGTGCGCGTGTGTGCGTGTGTGTGTGCGTGTGTGTGTGTGTTCTCAGAGTACACTACGTGGGTCTAAATGTCACTCGGCCAGAGGGAGAGATCGGAAAATACAAGTCTATTCCACACCACCACCGAGGAGAGGTCCAGTTCCTAGGAAGGTATGTACCCCACTGTCATCCTAGGAGGGTATGTACCCCACTGTCATCCTAGGAAGGTATGTACCCCACTGTCATCCTAGGACGGTATGTACCCCACTGTCATCCTAGGACGGTATGTACCCCACTGTCATCCTAGGACGGTATGTACCCCACTGTCATCCTAGGACGGTATGTACCCCACTGTCATCCTAGGACGGTATGTACCCCACTGTCATCCTAGGATGGTATGTATCACCCCACTGTCATCCTAGGACGGTATGTACCCCACTGTCATCCTAGGATGGTATGTACCCCACTGTCATCCTAGGAAGGTATGTACCCCACTGTCATCCTAGGAAGGTATGTACCCCACTGTCATCCTAGGAAGCTATGTTACCACCCCACTGTCATCCTAGGACGGTATGTATGTTATCACCCCACTATCATCCTAGGACGGTATGTATGTTATCACCCCACTATCATCCTAGGACGGTATGTATGTTATCACCCCACTATCATCCTAGGACGGTATGTATGATATCACCCCACTATCATCCTAGGACGGTATGTACTGTATGTATGTTATCACCCCACTATCATCCTAGGACGGTATGTACCCCACTATCATCCTAGGACGGTATGTATGTATGATATCACCCCACTATCATCCTAGGATGGCATGTATGTATATTACCCCATTGTCATCCTAGGATGGTATGTATGTTACCCCACAGTCATCCTAGGACGGTACGTACGTTACCCCACAGTCATCCTAGGACGGTCCATACGTTACCCCACAGTCATCCTAGGACGGTACATACGTTACCCCACAGTCATCCTAGGACGGTACGTATGATGGCTTGTAGATCTGCTATTTTTCAATAGTTAAAGCTAGTTAATGCTTGAAACACCCAAATGCGTTCAGTACACATTGGATGAATTAATCTCAGTTAATCAATTAAGTCCCAGCCTTAGTTATTTTTTATTTAGCTTTTCTGCTGATCTGTCAGTTGGTTTCCCCTACGCTGACATCTGCTGGTCAAACATGGTATCACTGTTCCATCTTTGCGCCATCCATTAGACCCTCCAGAAAAACGCAGGGAAATATCCTTGATTATGTGGGCTAAAATCATGATTGTTGCGGGCAAAAATCCTTGATTATGCAATGGAATATGCAGGGTTTTTTAAGTGCAATTATGCGGTGAAAATGCAGGAATTTGTTTTGTTTTGTGCAAAAGTTGCGGAACAAATGTGAAGTATGCGGGGAAATGCAAATTATGCGTGAAAATGCGAAATATGCAATGGATTCTGCGATCGCATAATCACGTTTTTCTGGAGGGCCTGATCCATGGTCTCAGCCTGTCTGACAGGCTATGACTACAAGGTTTAAATTAAAACAAAACATCAGAATTGTACTGAAAACCAGTAGTTCAGTTCCAAAGGTGATTTTATTCATGTTGTTTAATCAGCCTGGGGTGTTTTAAATCATACCTGGACATCATGCGTCCTGCGGGCCAAACGCAGCCCTTTGGCTGACTCTGACCAGACCTGTGAAAGGGTACTGTGGTGTGTTTCAACCAGTGGTTCGGGGACCACCAGTGGTCCTTGAGAGAGTTCCAGTTAAATATGGAAAGTTGGTTAACCAGATGTAACTCTTTGAGAGCGTAAACATGAAACCAAATGGACCCTTGCGGGTCCATTTGGTTTCATGTTTACTCTCTCAACAGTTAAAATATTCATCATGTGAATTATCCCAAGTCTACACAACTAGAGAATGTAGAAGATTAATGGTCATTTTGATCTGTATGTTGGACTGTTTGGTTTCCCCAAATCCAGCCTGGAATTGTGGACAAAAACAAAAATAAATCTTTAGTTTTGGGGTCTGTGGGGTTAAAAGTGCCTTCAATGCTGGTCCTCTGTGGCTCAAATACTGAATAAATAGTGGGCCCTGGGATCAAAATGGTTGGTCTTCCTCTTACTTTTATCTTGAAATTAAATTAATATCACACAGACTTAGTTCAGCCTTTAGTCTTGGCGCTCCACAATATTTTATGTATCTCATTTGGCCTCTTGGGAAAAATAATTGCCCACCCCTGTTTTAAATGCAAGCAGTGGCCTAGCCAGTCTCCAGACCTTAATGCTATAGAAATCTATGGAGGGAGCTCAAGCTTCGAGTTGGCAACAGGCAACAGCCTCGAAACCTTCAGGATTTGGAGAGGATATCTAAACAGGAGTGGATCAAATGTAACCAGCTCAGTGTCCTTGTGGTTAGAGTGTCCGCCCTGAGACTGGGAGGTCAGGGTTCGATTCCCGGTCGGGTCATACCAAAGACTGTAGAAATGGGACCCAATGCCTCCCTGCTTGGCACTCAGCATCAAGGGATGGATTGGGGCTAAATCTCTGCGATACCGTAATGTCCAGGGGGTGTACTTAATTGTACATCAAGCTGCCTCATGTTATAGAAACAGGAGATAGGCTCCTGACCTATATGGGCCTCAATGTTCAGCTGGGCCTCCTGACATCATGGCCTGGCAAGGATACTTACTTACTTTAGTGGATCAGAATCCCTCCTGAGATGTGCGCAAACTTGGTGACCAACTACAAGAAACATCTGACTTCTGTGCTTGCCAACAAGGGTTTCTCCACCAAGTACTAAGTCAGATTGTGCTTAGGGATCAAATACTTATTTCACCAGCTCTAACGCAAAATGATTAATAACCTTTAAATATTATTTTTTAATGGATGCTTTTGTTCATATTCTGTCTCTAATAAATAGATCAGAATATACAAAAATATCCATTTCATTTTGTCATTTTTATGGTAGTTTTATTTTAACAAATTCTGTTAAAATAAAAGTACCATAGTGCTGATAAACACACTTGAATTTTATGTCACTCTGGGGCAGTATTTACTTGTAATCCCAGAGGTAATCTATTCCTCCTCCTCTCCTCCCCTCCCTTTTGCCACTCTCTTCTCCAATCATTCCGGTTGAAAGTTGTAGATTTTAATTTCTGACACTAGATTCTAGTTTCTGACACTAGATTCTAGTTTCTGACACTAGATTCTAGTTTCTGACACTAGATTCTAGTTTCTGACACTAGATTCTAGTTTCTGACACTAGATTCTAGTTCCTGACACTAGATTCTAGCGTCTGACACTAGATTCTAGTTTCTGACACTAGATTCTAGTTCCTGACACTAGATTCTAGTTTCTGGCACTAGATTCTAGTTTCTGACATTAGATTCTAGTGTCTGACACTAGATTCTAGTTTCTGACACTAGATTCTAGTTCCTGACACTAGATTCTAGTTTCTGGCACTAGATTCTAGTTCCTGACATTAGAATCTAGCGTCTGACACTAGATTCTAGTTTCTGACACTAGATTCTAGTTCCTGACACTAGATTCTAGTTCCTGACACTAGATTCTAGTTCCAGACACTAGATTCTAGTTCCTGACACTAGATTCTAGTTCCTGACACTAGATTCTAGTTCCTGACACTAGATTCTAGTTCCTGACACTAGATTCTAGTTTCCTGACACTAGAATCTAGCGTCTGACACTAGATTCTAGTTCCTGACACTAGATTCTAGTTCCTGACACTAGATTCTAGTTTCTTACACTAGATTCTAGTTTCTTACACTAGATTCTAGTTCCAGACACTAGATTCTAGTTTCTGACACTAGATTCTAGTTTCTGACACTAGATTCTAGTTCCTGACACTAGATTCTAGTTCCTGACACTGGATTCTAGTTCCTGACACTGGATTCTAGTTCCTGACACTAGATTCTAGTTCCTGACACTAGATTCTAGTTCCTGACACTAGATTCTAGTTCCTGACACTAGATTCTAGTTCCTGACACTAGATTCTAGTTCCTGACACTAGATTCTAGTTTCTGACACTAGATTCTAGTTCCTGACACTAGATTCTAGTTCCTGACACTAGATTCTAGTTCCATAGTGAATAAAGTCCTCCTGTGTTCCGCCTCTCCTCAGATACAAGCTGTTGAGATATTCCAAAGAGCGTCAGCATCTGGACGGTCTCAACAACCTTCGTTACGGTCCCGTCGACGTGTCTCTGAGCAGCATGTACAAGAACATCAGCCTGGAGCTGAGCCCTGAGATGGCCCCCATCGCAGACTACTGACCCCAGGGACCACCCAGAGACCACCCAGGGACCGCCACGGACCCCCAGCTCCCACGGACCCCCTCCAACCACCTGTACAAGAACATCAGCCCTGAGATGGCTCCCCCATCGCAGACTACTGGGTGGTGGTCTGGGGACCACCAGTGGTCCCTGAGAGGATTCCAGGAGGTCCCCACTAGGCTAAATGATGGAACGTTTATTAACCAGATGTAACTCTCTTGAGAGCGTAAACATGAAACCAAACGGACCCTTGCGGGTCCGTTTGGTTTCATGTTTACGCTCTCAGAGAGTTAAAATATCCATCATGTGGCCCCCATGGCAGACTACTGACCCGCAGGGACCCCCAGGGTCCCCCTGCACCACCACCCCTACCCCTCCCACCCCAGACTACTGAGCGATGGTCCTCGGTTCAAATCCCTGAGCCTGCAGCAGACTGACTACTGAACCACACTGTTCAGAGGTCCTCTGGCGCCCCCTGCTGGAACCCACTGACAACTGCACCCTGTGTGTGTGTGTGTGTGTGTGTGTGTGTGTGTGTGTGTGTGTGTGTGTGTGTGTGTGTGTGTGTGTGTGTGTGTGTGTGTGTGTGTGTCGGTGTGTGTGTGTGTGTGTGTGTGGTGTGTGTTGTGTGTGTGTGTGTGTGTGTGTGTGTGTGTGTGTCGGTGTGTGTGTGTGTGTGTGTGTGTGTCGGTGTGTGTGTCTGTGTGTGTGTGTGTGTCTGTGTGCCTGTGTGTGTGTGTGCGTGTGTGTGTCTGTGTGCCTGTGTGTGTGTCTGTGTCGGTGTGTGTGTCTGTGTCGTGTGTGTGTCTGTGTCGGTGTGTGTGTGTGTGCCTGTGTGTGTGCCTGTGTGTGTGTGTGTGTGTGTGTGTGTGTGTGTGTGTGTGTGTGTGTGTGTGTGTGTGTGTGTGTGTGTGTGTGTGTGTGTGTGTGTGTCGGTGTGTGTGTGTCGGTGTGTGTCTGTGTGTGTGTGTGTGTCTGTGTGCCTGTGTGTGTGTGTGCGTGTGTGTGTCTGTGTGCCTGTGTGTGTGTCTGTGTCGGTGTGTGTGTCTGTGTCGGTGTGTGTGTCTGTGTCGGTGTGTGTGTCTGTGTTGGTGTGTGTGTGTGTGCCTGTGTGTGTGCCTGTGTGTGTGTGTGTGTGTGTGTGTGTGTGTGTGTGTGTGTGTGTGTGCTGTCTCCACCTTAGAGTATACTGTATATGGAATAGACACGACATCGTCAGGAAACCTTGAGGTGAAATGGACATCATAGTGGCCAAAGTTTGAGGAGCAGTGGGTCAGAAACTTGAACGTGTGATAGGCTCCGCCCCCTCCATAAACCTTCAGCGCTCTATGCACACGCACACATACGCTGTGTGTGCGTGTGTGTGTGTGTGTGTGTGGGGGGGGGGGGGGGGTGAGAGAGAGGGACTCCTGGTGTCGTCTCTATTCAATATATGCTCTAAGGCAAGGGTCGGCAACCCAAGATATTGAAAGAGCCATTTTCGACCCAAAAATAAATTCAAAATCTGTCTGGAGCCGCATTTTATTATTTTTTTCCTGAGAGTCTGCAAATGTGAACCAAATGGACCCTGGCGGGTCCATTTGGTTCCATTTGCACACTCTCAGAAAAAAAGGTCCTCAAAGAAAAATCCTTAACATGGTGAAACACAACCTTTCTTCAGAAATGGAGTTTCTAAAAAATAAATAAATAAAGGAGTTTCACAGAACTCCATTTCTAGTCCACACAACATCTCTAAGGTATATTAATGACATAGTAAACTGAGTAAACCTTTGAAAATGGGTGGTTCAGATTGAAAGCTCCACCTCTGATAACTGCTGGGCTTTTTTGACATGGCCAAGTGCTACTTTAACTGGCAACTGTCAGACAGCGCAACGTGTTTTGGGTGACTGAAATGTTTATATTATTTTGGTGTGGATCACCCCAGTGTGTGTATGTAATAATGCTACAGCCACTGAGCCACTAGGGCTGTGTTCTAGAGCCGCATGCGGCTCCTGAGCCGCAGGTTGCTGACCCCTGCTCTAAGGTCTTCATCCAACACCTAAATCTGCCAATAAACGTTTATCCTGAAGCCCGAGGACAGGCCAGAGCGATTTGTGAATGTGCGGAGCACAGCACATCTTTTTTCAGACCTCCATTCCTAGGAACCACAGAATGGGAGAAGTTCTTTTATCGTGTCCACACAACATCTCTCTAATTTGTTACGCTTGACACTGGCAAAGCTATGGTGAAACCATTTTGTCTTGACCCTCGATTTGAGTTTCTGACACCAGATTATACAGTAGTTCCAGACACCAGATTATACAGTAGTTCCTGACACCAGATTATACAGTAGTTCCTGACACCAGATTATACAGTAGTTCCTGACACCAGATTATACAGTAGTTTCTGACACCAGATTATACAGTAGTTCCTGACACCAGATTATACAGTAGTTCCTGACACCAGATTATACAGTAGTTCCTGACACCAGATTATAGCTGCAGCAACATTCTAGCTTTTGACGCTAGATTCTACAGTAATTTCCGACACCAGATTGTAGTTATTGACACTGAATTATAGTTTCTGATGCTAGAATCGAGTTTTTGACATTAGATTCTATAGTCTCTGACACTAGATTCTATTTTTTTGAAAAATCTGTGTTCCTGCGTCAGTGATGCTAAAATATTTCAAGCCAAGGACCACCAGAATTATCCATATTTGGCTGCAGACCCCCATCTGAAAACATGTTGTTCTAGGGATCTCCCAGAAGAAAAAAAATGACTTAAAAATTCTTCCAAAATGTTGTATTCAGAGATTTGCAGCACATTTTCACATTTTTTTTTTCAAAAATAGCAGAACTACAAGCTCATATCGCGCCACTCGGTGGCGCGATATGAGCTTGTAGATCTGCTATTTTTCAACAGATAAAACACCAAAACGCGTTCAGTACATAAAGGGTTAAGTGGGAAAACAGGTCCAAATGGACCCGCAAGGGTCCATTTGGTTTCATTTTTACACCCTCAAGAGTTAAAATATCCATCATGTGAATTATCCCAACTTAGTCTACACAACTAGAGAATGTAGATTGTAGAAGATTAATGGTCATTTTGATCTGTATGTTCCAGGTGAGCATCTAGCACATTCTAGTGCATTTTGGAAGTGCCACGAGTGCATTTTGGATCTTGTCCAGGCCACTAGGTGGCGCAGGCCACCGGGAAAACTCCCTGTACCCCAGATGGCCAATCCGCCCCTGGGTGTCGGTGTGGATGGTGTGGTTCCTGGTGTGGTCCTTGGTGCGGTTGCTGGTGTGGTTGCTGGTGAGGTTGCTGGTGTGGTTGTTGGTGTGGTTGCTGGTGTGGTTGCTGGTGTGGTCCTTGGTGCGGTTGCTGGTGTGGTTGCTGGTGTGGTTGCTGGTGTGGTTGCTGGTGCGGTTGCTGGTGCGGTTGCTGGTGTGGTTGTCGGTGTGGTTGCTGGTGTGGTTGCTGGTGTGGTTGCTGGTGCGGTTGTCAGTGCGGTTGCTGGTGTGGTTGCTGGTGCGGTTGTCGGTGTGGTTGTCAGTGCAGTTGCCGGTGTGGTTGCTGGTGCGGTTGTCGGTGTGGTTGCTGGTGCGGTTGTCGGTGCGGTTGCTGGTGTGGTTGCTGGTGTGGTTGCTGGTGCGGTTGCTGGTGCGGTTGCTGGTGCGGTTGCTGGTGTGGTTGCTGGTGTGGTTGCCGGTGCGGTTGCTGGTGCGGTTGGTGTGGTTGTCCTCTGTCTGCATGCTCAGGAAACCGGATGTACATATTAGGAATTAAACCTCAACCTGCTTGAGCTCAGAAAATAATCTGTAAATAATCTGCCTTTTTTCTGCTCAGCGTTTACGTTTCATCACAGCGACTATTCCAGTGGGTTGACTTTTAGTTGCTTTTTCTTTTTATCATGTTTTCTTTTTTTGGCAGCTATATATTTTGTTTTCGAGGACGTTTTAATGAACATTTATGATTAAACGGTTCTTCAGCGAGGAGGACAGGGGACAGACGTTGGCTTTAGACAGACAGACATTTCTACGCCTCAAGAAAAGGAAAACAAAGAAAGAAAAAAGAGAGAAAAAAATATCCAAATGTCAAAGATTCTGACGTTATCTTCTGCATGCCTTAATTTATTGTTTACCGGATGTTTTATTTTTTTCCTCCCTTTGTCCTTTTGCATAATTTATTTTCACTTAAAGATGTGTATATTTGTTTTATTTTTTGTTTTTTCATTTAGTTTCTCCAGGTGTTTTTTGCTTTTCCTGATTTGTTGTTTATTTTATTTTTCCTGGAGGTGCACTGTGTGAATATTTGAATCCTAGGGTTGTATAGTAAGAGTGTTGGGTGGGTGTGACGCTCCTTATTAGGACATGGAGAGGACTGTGGGGTTTTGGATAAATGAGAGTGTGTAAAAAAAAAAGAAGAATTCAGTGCGCTTAGGAGAAGTCAGTGGTCCGTGTGTGTGTGTGTGTGTGTGTGTGTGTGTGTGTGTGTGTGTGTGTGTGTGTGTGTGTGTGTGTGTGTGCACGTGCGCAGGAGGAGTGAAAATCATTTTGCCGCTTTTTTATGGGTCGCGACCGTTTTCCTGACCTTTTTATAAAAAGGTCGAGGCAAGTGGGGGAAAAAAAGTTCACGACCAATTGTGAAACGGCCGTAAACTTAATTCCATTTAAAAGCGGTTAGGTTTAGTTGAGAAAAACCTAACCCTAAAAAGGTTGCGCTGTTTGGGTGGGAAGGTCGACGTTTGTTCCCGACCTACAAGCATTATCGGTCACAACCCTCTTAAGTGTTGGTCGCGACAGGTTGAGGTCGCAAAAAGATGTTCTCTCTGTGTATGTTCTCATCTCAGATGGCGCGTGTGTGTGTGTGTGTGTGTGTGTGTGTGTGTGTGTGTGTGTGTGTGTGTGTGTGTGTGTGTGTGTGTGTGTGTGTGTGTGTGTGTGTGTGTGTGTTACTGGACCATGTCCTTATAACCATCATACTGTCATGGAAGCAGAACTGACGCCAGAATGAGAGAACTGTTAGCATACGTTAGCCGTAGCGGCTAGTTGTAGCGGCTAGCCGTAGCTACGGCTAGCATCAGTTCTTGAATGGCAAAAAGAAGAAAGAAAACGTTGAATCTTTGGGCCATGAAAACTTTAATGTGTTAAAGTTTTGAGCACTACAAGGATTTGGAGAGGAAAACGTTGGGATGTTTTATTTATTTGCCTTTTTTATACCTGTTGTTACATTTATGTTATGTACATTATTCTACACAGAATGCCTCGACGTTTGGCAGTGATTTGCTTTGATTGTACTTTTACTGATGATTTGTTGTTTGTTATCTTTGATTTTTTGCGCTTATTGTTTTATTTTATTTTTTGTTCCAAATGTTGTGGATATAGAAGTATTTCTGTCATGTCAGGACAAATGAAATATGTTTTAATGAGGTACTAAAACAAGCAGCAGATCTCCAGGCTCATAGCGTATCCATTAGACCATAGTTATAGAAAGCTAGATGTCTTGAGCCTCTGACGTCGTTCACGGCGGCCATCTTGTGAGAGGACTCGATATACTATGCTCTATGGCAGCCCAAACAAAAACAGCTAGAACTCACTCAAAACTTGACGGATTTACAAACAGATTGCATTATTATGAACTAGTGGTGTATAGTCGCCTAAAATTGCCATTCGAGCCTCGGACAGCAATTTCAGGCCGAGCTTCGAACCTTCGCTAAAAAAAAACAACATATGCCCCCCCCCCCCCCCCCCCCCCCCGCGCGGCGCGCGTCTACTAACTCTTAAAATCGTGGATGTTGCCATCGGTAGATAGGTTTTATACTGCCCTGAGATGTGATTGACATCTGTGAATACACCAGTCATGACACCGCTCTCCTTTCTCTCCTTTCTGATGAGACCGATCCGACACAGCCACGGGTAACACGCTGTTTTGATTGCCAATACATGCTGTCCGTCGGCTCGTTTAATTATTTGTTTGCTATGAACGACTACGTGTCTATTGTAGGCTAGTCTAAACTGCCTGCTGCTGCTGGCTAGCCTGCTGCTGGCTAGGTAAATACCATACCATAACCATAAAACCAACCAGTCAGCGTGCAGCTCTATAGAGTACAGACGGAGTTGCGCAAACTCCGTTCACTTCCTAGAGCTAGTCTAATGGCGGATCGCCTACATGGACTTCTATTGAGAATGGGACGCCTTCAGTGAAAACAATGCATTTCCAACTGCAGTAACAGCGCGTTTCACAGCGAGTTTCTGACCCCTCGATGTCGCAAATCTACTAGATGGGGGGGAAAGTTAAATAAATAAATAAATGCGAATGGTTCGGGATCATTAATATTCGTTCGTGTGGCGACCATAGCGAGCGAATGGTTCGAATCCCGAGCTTCGGTATACAGCCCTATTATGAACGTTATGAATGTGGCTATGATTTTTGCTTTTTTTTTTTCTAAAAACATCATATAACGGCTCATATGATGCGGACAACAAACCAATCCGTTTGGAAATCAGTTGAAAAATAAGCGAGCTCTCCTCTCACAAGATGGCCGCCACATAACAACGTCACTCCCCATTGGCCAGCAGCATGAGAGAGACATCTAGCTTTATTATATATATATCTATATATATATATATATATATATATAATATATATATATATATATATATATAGCTTTATTATATATATATCTATGGATTAGACCCTTCCTGGGTCGACCATATAGGGTTTAAATTGTTTATTTTTGCCCTTATATGGCAGAAATATGCTTCTGGAAACGCCCCAATGGGAACTAGCCAATCAGAAACAGCCTGGCTCCCGCTCCACGCTGGCATCGCACCGCAAAGGATTCTGGGAGTTGTAGTCTGCGTAGCAGCAAGCCTTATAGAAGACTCACTTTTTCTCATAGACTTTTCAAAAATAATTTATCTAAAGACCATTTCGCCATGGACAAAGCCAACAATATCATCATCATAATATCGAATTAGAACGAAGTAGAAAACGGCAGGATACAACACTTTTTGTTTCGTCTTTCATCTTAGAAATTATTTGATCGTCCCAAAAGATCGTGTGTGTGTCATCATGATTTGTTACGACCCGAGTTGGCTTTGTCCGTGGCGAAATCTTCTTTATATGAATTCCTTTCGAAAAGCCTAGGGTGGTGACGTCACTGCGCAGCTCTATTCACTCTATCCCCGTTGTGTCTGTAAAAAACACAGCCTCCCTCTCCCAGCATGCCTTGCGGCGTTGCGTTGTGGCGCTACAGCATGCAGCTGTAAATGTTTACAGACTCTTCTCAACTAGCTCTGGGTTGGTTTGGCTCCAAAACCTCCTCCAGTATTTGTGCCATTAATTAATTAACCTGCAGTCTTCTAGTGCAGTGCTTTACAACCTTTTTCACACCAAGGACCACTATTTATTCAGCATTGGTTAACAGACTTTCCATCATTTAGCCTGGGGACCACCTGGAACCTTCTGAAGGACCACTGGTGGTCCCCGGACCACGGATATATAGGACAGCATTATGACAGCATTATTAGTTACAGCGCAGTGTTGTGTTTTCTTGGTGTATTTGGTTGTTCTGACTGCTGTGAGTCTTTCTGAGTCGCTGAATGATGCCAAACCTTTAGAAGAATTACAGGAAGAACTGAATAAGTTTTATTTCTTTTTTTTTCCTTTGCATATCTGAAATCAGAGCGTTAAGTGAACTCTCTGCCGCTGTCTGACGCTGTTACACCAAAGCACCATTTATTTCTGTGTGTGTTCGTTTTTTAAATGCATTGTACATATTGCTAGTTAATGCCTCTGAGGAAGTGTGTGTGTGTGTGTGTGTGTGTGTGTGTGTGTGTGTGTGTGTGTGTGTGTGTGTGTGTGTGTGTGTGTGTGTGTGTGTGTGTGTGTGTGTGTGTGTGTGGTGTGTGTGTGTGTGTGTGTTGGGGGGGGGGCTGTGTGTAAAGCGTTATCAACGCTAACCACATCACAGGGGCGGATCTAGGCATGGGCATGGGGGGGCAGTCTGCCCCACCAAACACGATGCCATGCAAAACAACCCAAGATATTTCAAATTAAAGTGCTTCTATTTAAAATGATGTGAAACACTACTACTGCTACTAACTAACTACAGCTGTGTCACCACTAAACCAACAGCATTTCATCATTGAAAACAGAAAACTCTCTGAGTCAGACCTTTTGCTTTATGCATGCTGCGTGTCTGTTGCAACTTCAACAACAACTGATGTTATTATTGATGCTTTACTTGACTAATAAAAGTCCTGGAACTGAAAAATGGTATGGGTGCGTCACGGGTGATGAAGTCACACCCATACCATTTTCTCTTGCCCCCCCCCCCCCCCCCAAATTGGGACATGTTACATCCGCCCCTGCGATCCAGCGTAAACGTTCAGGGCGTTTGGGAATGCTGCCGGCAGTGTGTCTGACGGCTGTACTTCCACACCCAAAACACATTCGTCCTGAATCTACCTTTATTCCTAATTCCTACCTTTATTATTATTATGTTACACTTTAGTTATTCAAAAATATCAGATCTACAAGATCTACGAGCTCAAAAAAAGAAATCAGATCTATGACCACCAAGTGGCGCGACCTGAGCTCGTAGATCTTAGAGCTCGTAGATCTTCGTAGACTTTTTTTTTTAATTGTGAGCTTGTGGGTCTGATATTTTTCAATAGCTGAAGTGTAACATGATGCTTTGAACACCAAAACGCGTTCCGTTCACAAAGGGTTACATTAAGTGTTGGCTGCTGTTGTATTGATCTACATGTATCCAGGTAGACCAGGGGTTTTCAACAGGTGGTCCGGGGACCACCCGTGGTCCTTGAGAAGGTTCCAGGTGGTCCCCAGGCTAAATGATGGAAAGTTGGTTAACCAGATGTAACTCTTGAGAATGTAAAAATGAAACCAAATGGACCCTTGCGGGTCCATTTGGTTTCATTTTCACACTCCCAAGAGTTAAAATATTCATCATCTGAATTAGCACCACTTAATTAAGACGTCTACACTGTTTTGTTTGGAAAATTGTGAACAAAGCGAAAAGAATTCTTTAGTTTTAGGTCTTTGGGGCTAAAATGTCATCAAATGGTGGTCCGTGGCTCAAATGCTGAATAAATGGTGGTCCCTGGAGTCAAAAAGGTTGAAAACCCCTGAGGTAGATTGATGCCTAATGTGTTTTGGTGTGGAATTCTCCTCTAACTGACAGTTTACAATACACCCCCCCCCTCCCACCACCCAATAATAATAATAATAATAAAAACCGACCACAGCGTATTGTTCCGATAAAACAGAATAGACATTTCAGATGCTTATTTTCACCATTACAGCTGTAATGTACAGTATTACATTTCTGCAGTATTCATAATATTTGTGCCTTGAGTTTTATTGTTGTTTTTATTTTTTATTTGCTTTGTGTTTTCTATCGTTTTCTACTGAAGTGAACTTTCTGCTTTGCAATGATTTCTTTTGTTGCTCAACTTCAGTCATGATGTATGTGATTGAAAATAGATGAATGAAATATGAAATATATTTCAGGTTTGTCTTTGATTAAAAGATGAAATATGTTTCCTCTGTGGCAGCTGACATGGTGACTGACGGGTGTCAATCAAACCAATCGTCCAATCAAAAAGCTCTGCTTAGGGTACTTTTATTTGGGTCTAAAACAGATTTAACTTTAATTTGAGTTTGATCTCACTTTGGTTCTGACAGTTCAGGTCTTTCCAGACGCCTGCATAAACGCAGTGATTCTCCATTCTCTCTGCAGTGCCGACATAAAGAAAATCACCCGACGATTAACACCAGGCGTTTTAAAAAGCTCACTGGATTGGCCTTTCAAAAACATTGCGCGTGTGTGCACGAAACGAGCAACACAGCGCGCAACACACATCACTGGACTACCGCCGCGCGATAAACGACCGGCGTTACACGCACACCAATTAGAATGCGCAATTTATCACTCGCCGTCTGTAAGCCCCTTAAAGGGGAATTCCACCCATTTTCAACATTTTTTTCTGAGAGCGTACAAATGCAACCAAATGAACCCGTTAGGGTTCATTTGGTTCCATTTGTACGCTCTCAGAAAAAAAGAAGCGTCTAAAGAAATCCATTAACATGGTGAAAATATGTTTCACCATGGTTTTCTTCAGACCTCCATTTCTTGAGAACACAGAATGGGGGGAAACATTTTTATCATGTCCACCCAACACCTCTAAGGTATATATTAATGACATTAAAATGTTGGAAATAGGTGGAGTTCCCACTTGAGTGTGAACCTTAAGTGTGTTTGAAATTAGAATAAATATCATAGTTCAAAAGTTTTTGTTAAATTTCAACGTTCAAAGGTACCCTGAGCATGCTCAGTTCTCTCCAGTCTTTGTGCACCATGTTGGACAAAACGTTGTGTAGTTTATTGTCCGGCAGCGGTAGTGTTAACAGAGTTTTACCTCTTACAGAGATGCCTAAATTATTATTCTCATTTATTATTATTTGGTCTTTATTATTATTGCTTCCATTTCCAGTCTTATTTTTCTTCATG
This sequence comes from Benthosema pterotum, assembly GCA_039105355.1. Lineage (NCBI taxonomy): Eukaryota > Metazoa > Chordata > Actinopteri > Myctophiformes > Myctophidae > Benthosema > Benthosema pterotum. The sequence goes on from CM076979.1 coordinate 4,494,676, forward strand.
TGACAAAAAGAAGAGGATGAATAAAACTGTCTTTCTAAACGTTGGCTAAACGTTAGCATGTGGCTACATCCCCGGGTTCAGACCGCAGTCGCATCGCAGTGCTGCTGCTGCTGCTGCTGCTGCTGCTGCTGCTGCTGCAGCTGCTGCTGCTGCTGCTGCTGCTGCTGCTGCTGCTGCTGCTGCTGCTTTAGTGTTTTGGGGTGTGGTTTTTTTATTATTATTATAGCTTTTGGCCAAAATGAAGCTTTTTTTTGTTGTATATGTGCTTTTTTATATATTTTAATCATCTGGCTTTAAACCTCTCATTAGTCACTTTTACCAATAGAAGAAAAATCGGACTAGAATTGAACAAGTTGGAGATTGGACATTTCTGGACATTTCTGCTTTTTTCTTTCTGACATGTTAGTGTTTTTGCTGAACATTCTGAAGTTGGTTCATACTTAACTGTTCCAGTGGTTTTCAACCAGTGGTCCAGGGACCACCGGTGGTCCCTGAGAGGATCCCAGTGGTCCAGGGACCACCGGTGGTCCCTGAGAGGATCCCAGGTGGTCCAGGGACCACCAGTGGTCCCTGAGAGATCCCAGCTGGTCCAGGGACCACCGTGGTCCCTGAGAGGATTCAACCAGTGGTCCAGGACCACCAGTGGTCCCTGAGAGGATCCCAGTGGTTTTCAACCAGTGGTCCAGGGACCACCAGTGGTCCAGGGACCACCAGTGGTCCCTGAGAGGATTCCAGGTGGTCCCCAGGCCAGCTAAATGATGACAGCTGGTAAACATGGCCTTGATACCCTTACAGATCTGTAACTCTTGACGAAAACGAAACCCAATGACCCCATACTGAAACGAAACCCAATGACCCCACTGGACTCTCCTCTCAATATTTAATCTACACAATTAGAAAATGTAGAAGAATTGATTGATATTTAGATCAACGTTTTGCCAGTTAATCTCTTTTGTGTCCGAGAGACGGTGGTCCTCCTCCTGAATAAATAGTGGTCCTTGGCTGGTAGGAAAAAGGTTGAAAACCACTGGTGTAATTGATAGAAAGTAAAGGTTTTGGGTAAATGAAGTTGTTTTGACAGAAGAGGATGTTTTATGTACTGTAATGTTCATATTATTATTATCAACTCAAAATGCTTAACAAAATAAAAACAAAAGTGGATGTAAAACGAACCAAAACAAACGGCGTCACCATGACAACCAGGTGATAAAAATAAAACAAACAGCGTCACCATGGCGACCAGGTGAAAAAAATAAAACAAACAGCGTCACCATGACGACCAGGTGATAAAAATAAAACAAACAGCGTCACCATGACGACCAGGTGATAAAAATAAAACAAACAGCGTCACCATGGCGACCAGGTGATTAAAATAAAACAAACATCGTCACCATGACGACCAGGTGATAAAAATAAAACAAACAGCGTCACCATGGCGACCAGGTGAAAAAAATAAAACAAACAGCGTCACCATGGCGACCAGGTGAAAAAAATAAAACAAACAGCGTCACCATGACGACCAGGTGATAAAAATAAAACAAACAGCGTCACCATGGCGACCAGGTGAAAAAAATAAAACAAACAGCGTCACCATGACGACCAGGTGATAAAAATAAAACAAACAGCGTCACCATGGCGACCAGGTGAAAAAAATAAAACAAACAGCGTCACCATGACGACCAGGTGATAAAAATAAAACAAACAGCCGTCACCATGACGACCAGGTGAAAAAAATAAAACAAACAGCGTCACCATGACGACCAGGTGATAAAAATAAAACAAACAACAGCGTCACCATGACGACCAGGTGAAAAAAATAAAACAAACAGCGCAACCATGTGGATGTAGCAGCTGGTACGCATTAAAGGGGAATTCCACCCTCCATCCAAATGTGAACCCAATGGACCCTATAGCGGGTCCGTTGGGTTCATTTGTACGCTCTCAGAAAAAAAGAGGTCCTAAAACAGAAATGATTAACATGATGATGTCATCAAGTTGTGTTTCACCATGTTATGGTAATGATTTTTTTCTTCAGACCTCCATTTCTACGAAACACAGAATGGGGAGAAGTTCATCTTAATCTTTATCATGTCCACAACATCACTAATAATGACACAGTGCAGTGGTTTTTAAACCAGTGGTCCAGGGACCACCAGTGGTCCAGGGACCACCAGTGGTCCGCCGTGTGATCCTCAGAATGGAACAGGTTGAAAACCTCTGACAGGGAAATGTTGAAAATGGGTGGAATTCCCCTTTAACACATGGTTGTGTTTGGCGGCATTTCATTGGCTGTTCAGCAGCATGTGATGCAGACCCCCCCCCCCCCCCCCCCCCCCACCCCCTTACAGCTAATTATCATTATTATGCTACAAAAACAACCTCCAGTACAAATATAATATGCATATAATAACTGAGTCTGGAATTGAACTGTTGGACTTTGTTGTATTTTATTGATTCTTTGTTATTATTATTTATTTAATTTTGTCAACTGAAGACAAATAAAAAAAACACTTCATTGCCAAATTCTGGAAAAACAACTGTGTTGTGTGTGTGTGTGTGTGTGTGTGTGTGTGTGTGTGGTGTGTGTGTGTGTGTGTGTGTGTGTGTGGTGTGTGTGTGTGTGTGTGTGTGTGTGTGTTCAGGAGGTGGACCAGTGATATGTACATGGGTCGTTCGGAGGTTCAAATCCGGCCTCCTCCTATTTGCATGTCATAGTGTCCTTGAGCAAGACACTGAACCCCAAACTGCTCCTGATGCCTTTTGATTCCTTGCATGGTTTCTGCTGCCATCCTGTGTGAATGAACCAGGGCGGATCTAGCATGGACAGGGGGGGGGGGCAATGCTCCCCTAAATGCCCAGTGTGCCTCACCAAAATGATGTGAAACACTACTACTGCTACTAACTAACTACAGCTGTGTCACCACTAAACCAACAGCATTTCATCATTGAAAACAAAAAACTCTCTGAGTCAGACCCCCCCCCCCCCCCCCCCCCCCCCATTTGGAAATATTACATCCGCCCCTGGAATGAATGTGTGTGAATGTAAAACCCAAAGGCTCTATAGAGCTGTGCAGTGACGTCACCGCCCCGGTTCCAGAAGTGGATTCCCCATTCATTTTCCTCATAGACGTTTCGAAAATGGTTAATAAAAACACGATTGCGCGGCGGGTTGCAACTCGGGTCGTGACAAATCATGACAACAAACACAATATTATTATATAATATCTAATTAGTAGTGATGTCCCAATGCCACTTTTTTTTCCGATCCAATCCTGATTCCACAGTTTCTGTGTTAGCCGATACGATACCAAATACCAATGCCAGAAAATAATATACTGTATATATTATAATACAAATAAGAAAAACAACATGAAGTCCACTAACCGGAAATAGCAAAATTCTCACTCAAAAGTGCCACTCCAAATTCCATATGACCCCATCTGATCGCTGGTTAGACTGGTATATTCACCATAGTGTCAACCCCTTACCCCTGTGTCTGATCGCTGGTTAGACTGGTATATTCACCATAGTGTCAACCCCTTACCCCTGTGTCTGATCGCTGGTTAGACTGGATATTCACCATAAGTGTCAACCCCTTACCCCTGTGTCTGATCACTGGTTAGACTGGTATATTCACCATAGTGTCAACCCCTTACCCCTGTGTCTGATCACTGGTTAGACTGGTATATTCACCATAGTGTCAACCCTTACCCCTGTGTCTGATCGCTGGTTAGACTGGTATATTCACCATAGTGTCAACCCCTTACCCCTGTGTCTGATCGCTGGTTAGACTGGTATATTCACCATAGTGTCAACCCCTTACCCCCGTGTCTGATCGCTGGTTAGACTGGTATATTCACCATAGTGTCAACCCCTTACCCCTGTGTCTGATCACTGGTTAGACTGATATTCACCATAGTATCAACCCCTTACCCCTGTGTCTGATCACTGGTTAGACTGGTATATTCACCATAGTGTCAACCCCTTACCCTGTGTCTGATCACTGGTTAGACTGGTATATTCACCATAGTGTCAACCCCTTACCCCTGTGTCTGATCGCTGGTTAGACTGTATATTCACCATAGTGTCAACCCCTACCCCTGTGTCTGATCACTGGTTAGACTGGTATATTCACCATAGTATCAACCCCTTACCCCTGTGTCTGATCACTGGTTAGACTGGTATCTTACACCTTATAGTGGTATAACCCCTTACCTGTCGTAAGTTAGACTGGTATTGTCACCCTTAGGTCACCTTACCTCCTGGTATAGCTGGTTTAGCTCCTAGTGTCTATCGCCCCTGTTCACTACTGGTCTTACGACTATGGTCTGACTGTTGTAGTTGAACCTAGGTAGTATCACCTGTGTGTCTAACCCTTATCACTTGGTTGATGTGGGTATCGTGGTATATTCACCAAGTGTCAACCCCTTACCCCTGTGTCTGATCGCTGGTTAGACTGGTATATTCACCATAGTGTCAACCCTTACCCCTGTGTCTGATCGCTGGTTAGACTGGTATATTCACCATAGTGTCAACCCCTTACCCCTGTGTCTGATCGCTGTTAGACTGGTATATTCACCAAAGTCAACTGTGTGTCTGATCGCTGTACCCACCCTAGTGTCAACCCCTTACCCCTGTGTCTGATCGCTGGTTAGACTGGTATATTCACCATAGTGTCGACCCCTTACCCCTGTGTCTGATCGCTGGTTAGACTGGTATATTCACCATAGTGTCAACCCCTTACCCCTTTGTCTGATCGCTGGTTAGACTGGTATATTCACCATAGTGTCAACCCCTTACCCCTGTGTCTGATCGCTGGTTAGACTGGTATATTCACCATAGTGTCAACCCCTTACCCCTGTGTCTGATCACTGTTAGACTGGTATATTCACCATAGTGTCAACCCCTTACCCTGTGTCTGATCACTGGTTAGACTGGTATATTCACCATAGTGTCAACCCCTTACCGCTGTGTCTGATCACTGGTTAGACTGGTATATTCACCATAGTGTCAACCCCTTACCCCTGTGTCTGATCACTGGTTAGACTGGTATATTCACCATAGTGTCAACCCCTACCCCGTGTCTGATCACTGGTTAGACTGGTATATTCACCATAGTGTCAACCCCTTACCCCTGTGTCTGGTCGCTGGTTAGACTGGTATATTCACCATAGTGTCAACCCCTTACCCCTGTGTCTGATCACTGGTTAGACTGGTATATTCACCATAGTGTCAACCCCTTACCCCTGTGTCTGATCGCTGGTTAGACTGTATATTCACCATAGTGTCAACCCCTTACCCCTGTGTCTGATCGCTGGTTAGACTGGTATATTCACCATAGTGTCAACCCCTTACCCCTGTGTCTGATCGCTGGTTAGACTGGTATATTCACCATAGTGTCAACCCCTTACCCCTGTGTCTGATCACTGGTTAGACTGGTATATTCACCATAGTGTCAACCCCTTACCCCTGTGTCTGATCACTGGTTAGACTGGTATATTCACCATAGTGTCAACCCCTTACCCCTGTGTCTGATCACTGGTTAGACTGGTATATTCACCATAGTGTCAACCCCTTACCCCCTGTGTCTGATCGCTGGTTAGACTGGTATATTCACCATAGTGTCAACCCCTTACCGCTGTGTCTGATCACTGGTTAGACTGGTATATTCACCATAGTGTCAACCCCTTACCGCTGTGTCTGATCACTGGTTAGACTGGTATATTCACCATAGTGTCAACCCCTTACCCCTGTGTCTGATCACTGGTTAGACTGGTATATTCACCATAGTGTCAACCCCTTACCCCTGTGTCTGATCGCTGGTTAGACTGGTATATTCACCATAGTGTCAACCCCTTACCCCTGTGTCTGATCACTGGTTAGACTGGTATATTCACCATAGTGTCAACCCCTTACCCCTGTGTCTGATCGCTGGTTAGACTGTATATTCACCATAGTGTCAACCCCTTACCCCTGTGTCTGATCGCTGGTTAGACTGGTATATTCACCATAGTGTCAACCCCTTACCGCTGTGTCTGATCGCTGGTTAGACTGGTATATTCACCATAGTGTCAACCCCTTACGCCTGTGTCTGATCACTGGTTAGACTGGTATATTCACCATAGTGTCAACCCCTTACCCCTGTGTCTGTCGCACAACACAAACAACATTAATTTGAAATATCTTGAGTTGTTTTGCATGCCATCGTGTTTGGTGGGGCAGTCAGGGGATTTAGGGGGGCATTGCCCCCCCCCCCCCCCCATGCCAATGCCTAGATCCGCCCCTAGATCCGCGGTGATGTGTGTATCAGTGAGGTGTATTAGTGAGGTGTATTAGTCACCACCGCGGTGGTGTGAAGGAGTATGGACTGAGGTGTATCAGTGAGGTGTATTAGTGTATCAGTGAGGTGTATTAGTGTATCAGTGAGGTGTATTAGTGTATCAGTGAGGTGTATTAGTGTATCAGTGAGGTGTATCAGTGAGGTGTATCAGTGAGGTGTATCAGTGAGGTGTATTAGTGAGGTGTATCAGTGAGGTGTATTAGTGTATCAGTGAGGTGTATTAGTGTATCAGTGAGTGTATTAGTGTATCAGTGAGGTGTATCAGTGAGGTGTATTAGTGAGGTGTATCAGTGAGGTGTATTAGTCACCACTGCGGTGGTGGTGAAGGAGTATGGACTGAGGTGTATCAGTGAGGTGTATTAGTGTATCAGTGAGGTGTATTAGTGTATCAGTGAGGTGTATTAGTGTATCAGTGAGGTGTATTAGTGAGGTGTATTAGTCACCACCGCGGTGGTGGTGAAGGAGTATGGACTGAGGTGTATCAGTGAGGTGTATCAGTGAGGTGTATCAGTGAGGTGTATCAGTGAGGTGTATTAGTCACCACTGCGGTGGTGGTGAAGGAGTATGGACTGAGGTGTATCAGTGAGGTGTATCAGTGTATCAGTGAGGTGTATCAGTGAGGTGTATCAGTGAGGTGTATCAGTGAGGTGTATTAGTCACCACCGCGGTGGTGGTGAAGGAGTATGGACTGAGGTGTATCAGTGAGGTGTATTAGTGAGGTGTATCAGTGAGGTGTATCAGTGAGGTGTATTAGTCACCACCGCGGTGGTGGTGAAGGAGTATGGACTGAGGTGTATCAGTGAGGTGTATCAGTGAGGTGTATTAGTGTGTATCAGTGAGGTGTATCAGTGAGGTGTATTAGTGTGTATCAGTGAGGTGTATTAGTGTGTATCAGTGAGGTGTATCAGTGAGGTGTATCAGTGAGGTGTATTAGTGTATCAGTGAGTGTATTAGTGTATCATGAGAGTGTATCAGTGAGGTGTATTAGTGTATCAGTGAGGTGTATTAGTGAGGTGTATCAGTGAGGTGTATCAGTGAGGTGTATCAGTGAGGTGTATCAGTGAGGTGTATCAGTGAGGTGTATTAGTGTATTAGTGTATCAGTGAGGTGTATCAGTGAGGTGTATCAGTGAGGTGTATCAGTGAGGTGTATCAGTGAGGTGTATCAGTGAGGTGTATCATGAGTGTATCAGTGAGGTGTATCAGTGAGGTGTATCAGTGAGTGTATTAGTGTATTAGTGTATCAGTGAGGTGTATTAGTGAGGTGTATTGGTCACCACTGCGGTGGTGGTGAAGGAGTATGGACTGAGGTGTATCAGTGAGGTGTATCAGTGAGGTGTATTAGTGTATCAGTGAGGTGTATTAGTGAGGTGTATCAGTGAGGTGTATTAGTGTATCAGTGAGGTGTATTAGTGTATCAGTGAGGTGTATTAGTGTATTAGTGAGGTGTATTAGTGAGGTGTATCAGTGAGGTGTATCAGTGAGGTGTATCAGTGAGGTGTATCAGTGAGGTGTATCAGTGAGGTGTATCAGTGAGGTGTATTAGTGTATCAGTGAGGTGTATTAGTCACCACCGCGGTGGTGGTGAAGGAGTATGGACTGAGGTGTATCAGTGAGGTGTATCAGTGAGGTGTATCAGTGAGGTGTATTAGTGTATCAGTGAGGTGTATCAGTGAGGTGTATCAGTGAGGTGTATTAGTGTATCAGTGAGGTGTATTAGTCACCACCGCGGTGGTGGTGAAGGAGTATGGACTGAGGTGTATCAGTGAGGTGTATTAGTGTATCAGTGAGGTGTATCAGTGAGGTGTATTAGTCACCACCGCGGTGGTGGTGAAGGAGTATGGACTGAGGTGTATCAGTGAGGTGTATCAGTGAGGTGTATTAGTGTATCAGTGAGGTGTAATTAGTGTATCAGTGAGGTGTATTAGTCACCACCGCGGTGGTGGTGAAGGAGTATGGACTGAGCAGCAGAGCCAAGGTGTAGTGATGATGATGTCCGTCTGGGTGAGCTTCAAACACCACCTGAAATATTAAATATATACAGTATATATATGTAAATGTAGCAGTAAGAACCTGGAAATATTAGATATATACAGTATATATATATGTAAATGTAGCAGTAAGACTGTAAATATTAAATATATATGTAAATGTAGCAGTAAGACACCTGGAAATATTAGATATATACAGTATATATATGTAAATGTAGCAGTAAGACTGTAAATATTAAATATATATGTAAATGTAGCAGTAAGACACCTGGAAATATTAGATATATACAGTATATATATGTAAATGTAGCAGTAAGACACCTGGAAATATTAAATATATACAGTATATATATGTAAATGTAGCAGTAAGACACCTGGAAATATTAAATATATACAGTATATATATGTAAATATAGCAGTAAGACACACAACATCGCCCGCCCATACCATTTTCAGTTACAGGACTTTTGTCAAGTAAAGCATCAACAGTCAAGTAAAGCAGCAACAGCATCTGTTGCAACTTCAACAACAACATCAGTTGTTGTTGAAGTTGCAACAGACACGCAGCATGCATAAAGCTAAAGGTCTGACTCAGAGAGTTTTCTGTTTTCAATGATGAAATGCTGTTGGTTTAGTGGTGACACAGCTTTAATTTGAACCACCGTGGGTTGTTTTGCATGGCATCATGTTTGGTGGGGCAGACTGGGTATTTAGGTGGGCATTGCCCCCCCCCCCCCCCCCCCCCCCCCATGCCCATGCTTAGATCCGCCTATGTACTGACCTCTGCTAGTTGATGGAAGGGGGTCTCTGTACTGTACTGACCTCTGCTAGTTGATAGAAGGGGGTCCCTGTACTGTACTGACCTCTGCTAGTTGATAGAAGGGGGTCCCTGTACTGTACTGACCTCTGCTAGCTGATGGAAGGGGGTCCCTGTACTGTACTGACCTCTGCTAGTTGATAGAAGGGGGTCCCTGTACTGACCTCTGCTAGTTGATAGAAGGGGGTCCCTGTACTGTACTGACCTCTGCTAGTTGATGGAAGGGGGTCCCTGTACTGTACTGACCTCTGCTAGTTGATAGAAGGGGGTCCCTGTACTGACCTCTGCTAGTTGATAGAAGGGGGTCCCTGTACTGTACTGACCTCTGCTAGTTGATAGAAGGGGGTCCCTGTACTGTACTGACCTCTGCTAGTTGATGGAAGGGGGTCCCTGTACTGTACTGACCTCTGCTAGTTGATAGAAGGGGGTCCCTGTACTGTACTGACCTCTGCTAGTTGATAGAAGGGGGTCCCTGTACTGTACTGACCTCTGCTAGTTGATGGAAGGGGGTCCCTGTACTGTACTGACCTCTGCTAGTTGATGGAAGGGGGTCCCTGTACTGTACTGACCTCTGCTAGTTGATGGAAGGGGGTCCCTGTACTGTACTGACCTCTGCTAGTTGATAGAAGGGGGTCCCTGTACTGTACTGACCTCTGCTAGTTGATGGAAGGGGGTCCCTGTACTGTACTGACCTCTGCTAGTTGATGGAAGGGGGTCCCTGTACTGACCTCTGCTAGTTGATAGAAGGGGGTCCCTGTACTGTACTGACCTCTGCTAGTTGATAGAAGGGGGTCCCTGTACTGTACTGACCTCTGCTAGTTGATGGAAGGGGGTCCCTGTACTGTACTGACCTCTGCTAGTTGATGGAAGGGGGTCCCTGTACTGTACTGACCTCTGCTAGTTGATGGAAGGGGGTCCCTGTACTGTACTGACCTCTGCTAGTTGATAGAAGGGGGTCCCTGTACTGACCTCTGCTAGTTGATAGAAGGGGGTCCCTGTACTGTACTGACCTCTGCTAGCTGATGGAAGGGGGTCCCTGTACTGTACTGACCTCTGCTAGTTGATAGAAGGGGGTCCCTGTACTGTACTGACCTCTGCTAGTTGATAGAAGGGGGTCCCTGTACTGTACTGACCTCTGCTAGTTGATAGAAGGGGGTCCCTGTACTGTACTGACCTCTGCTAGTTGATAGAAGGGGGTCCCTGTACTGACCTCTGCTAGTTGATAGAAGGGGGTCCCTGTACTGTACTGACCTCTGCTAGTTGATGGAAGGGGGTCCCTGTACTGTACTGACCTCTGCTAGCTGATAGAAGGGGGTCCCTACTGACCTCTGCTAGTTGATGGAAGGGGGTCCCTGTACTGTACTGACCTCTGCTAGTTGATAGAAGGGGGTCCCTGTACTGTACTGACCTCTGCTAGTTGATGGAAGGGGGTCCCTGTACTGTACTGACCTCTGCTAGTTGATGGAAGGGGGTCCCTGTACTGTACTGACCTCTGCTAGCTGATGGAAGGGGGTCCCTGTACTGTACTGACCTCTGCTAGCTGATGGAAGGGGGTCCCTGTACTGTACTGACCTCTGCTAGCTGATGGAAGGGGGTCCCTGTACTGTACTGACCTCTGCTAGCTGATGGAAGGGGGTCCCTGTACTGTACTGACCTCTGCTAGTTGATGGAAGGGGGTCCCTGTACTGTACTGACCTCTGCTAGCTGATAGAAGGGGGTCCCTGTACTGTACTGACCTCTGCTAGTTGATGGAAGGGGGTCCCTGTACTGTACTGACCTCTGCTAGTTGATAGAAGGGGGTCCCTACTGACCTCTGCTAGTTGATGGAAGGGGGTCCCTGTACTGTACTGACCTCTGCTAGCTGATGGAAGGGGGTCCCTGTACTGTACTGACCTCTGCTAGCTGATGGAAGGGGGTCACTCCCTGGGTCTTCCAGTAGGATTTGGTATCAAACTCTACCCTGTAGACTCCAGGAGGAAACTGCTGCTCTGTGATGAGGTTGTGGATCTCTCCCATCGCGTCTGTCACTCTGTCAGATACATGGAGAGATGGATGAAATGGATAGACTACAGCAGTGGTCCCTGAGAGGGTTCCAGGTGGTCCCCAGGCTAAATGATGTTGGTTAACCAGGTGTAACTCTTTGAGAGTGTAAACATGAAACCAAATGGACCCGCGAGGGTCCATTTGGTTTCGTGTTTACACTCTCAAGAGTTAAAATATTCATCATGTGAATTATCCCAAGTCTACACAACTAGAGAATGTAGAAGATTAATGGTCATTTTGATCTGTATGTTGGACTGTTTGGTTTCCCCAAATCCAGCCTGGAATTGTGGACAAAAGCAAAATTAATCTTTAGTTTTGGGGTCTGTGGGGCTAAAATGTTATCAACTGGTGTGGATTGGTATTAAAAATAGACAAATTGACAAGTAATTACAGGAACTTGTAGACACACACACACACACACACACACACACACACACACACACACACACACACACACACACACACACACACACACACACACACACACACACACACACACACACCACTGCACTCTAGGACACATCGCTGGGGGTCAAAGGTTCATTTCCATTCATCCAGTTTCAACAAACAACGAGTTCATGAGTGAATCGTCTGACCTAAAACTATGTACTGTACTGATCTGTACAGCAGGGGTTTTCAACAGGTGGTCCGGGGACCACCAGTGGTCCTTGAGAGGGTTCCAGGTGGTCCCCAGGATAAATGAATGAAAGTCGGCTAACCAGATGTAACTCTTGAGAATGTAAAAATGAAACCAAATGGACCCTTGCGGGTCCATTTGGTTTCATTTTCACACTCTCAAGAGTTAAAATATTCATCATCTGAATTAGCAACATTTAATTAAGAAGTCTACACTGTTTTGTTTGCAAAATCCAGCCTGGAATTGTGAACAAAACTAAAATAATTCTTTAGTTTTAGGTCTTTGGGGCTAAAAATGTAATCAAAGCTGTATTGTAGACTCAGACGATGAGCTCAAACAAATCACCAGCCTAAAGTTCAAACCACAGAAAAATAAATTTTCCTCATGAGGTTTAACTATAAGGCTATCAGGTGGCATTGTATTTATTAGGTACTGTAGTTTCCGGACTATAAGACAGCATGCCTTATACAGTATATGGATCGTTTGACTGCAGTAGCTTCTATTCTATGTTGACTGCAGTAGCTTCTATTCTATGTTGACTGCAGTAGCTTCTATGTTGACTGCAGTAGCTTCTATTCTATGGTGACTGCAGTAGCTTCTATTCTATGTTGACTGCAGTAGCTTCTATTCTATGGTGACTGCAGTAGCTTCTATTCTATGGTGACTGCAGTAGCTTCTATTCTATGTTGACTGCAGTAGCTTCTATTCTATGGTGACTGCAGTAGCTTCTATTCTATGGTGACTGCAGTAGCTTCTATTCTATGGTGACTGCAGTAGCTTCTATTCTATGTTGACTGCAATAGTTTCTATTCTATGGTGACTGCAGTAGCTTCTATTCTATGGTGACTGCAGTAGCTTCTATTCTATGGTGACTGCAGTAGCTTCTATTCTATGTTGACTGCAATAGTTTCTATTCTATGGTGACTGCAGTAGCTTCTATTCTATGTTGACTGCAGTAGCTTCTATTCTATGGTGACTGTAGTAGCTTCTATTCTATGGTGACTGCAGTAGCTTCTATTCTATGTTGACTGCAGTAGCTTCTATTCTATGGTGACTGCAGTAGCTTCTATTCTATGGTGACTGCAGTAGCTTCTATTCTATGGTGACTGCAGTAGCTTCTATTCTATGGTGACTGCAGTAGCTTCTATTCTATGGTGACTGCAGTAGCTTCTATTCTATGGTGACTGCAGTAGCTTCTATTCTATGTCTATAATCTGGGTCTATAATAATGTGCGACTTTTATATGAAAACTTTCTAAAGTAACTTTAGCAGGAGAAAATGGTATGGGGGTGACTTCATACCATTTTCAGTTCCAGGACTTTTATTAGTCAAGTAAAGCATCAATAATAACATCAGTTGTTGTTGAAGTTGCAGCAGACACGCAGCATGCATAAAGCTAAAGGTCTGACTCAGAGAGTTTTCTGTTTTCAATGATGAAATGCTGTTGGTTTAGTGGTGACACAGCTGTAGTTAGTTAGTAGCAGTAGTAGTGTTTCACATCATTTTAAATAGAAGTACTTTAATTTGAAATATCTTGGGTTGTTTTGCATGGCATCATGTTTAGTGGGGCAGACTGGGCATTTAGGGGGGCATTGCCCCCCCCATGCCCCTGTTCAGTATATATGAGGGGTTTAATTTGTACCCAGTAGCCACAGGGGTCCATCCTCCGTCGGTTCCTTTCCTGAACACCCTCAGAGCCACGGAGCCGGCAGACGTTCCACTCACTGCGTCTAGAATCTTCACCATCAGAGGACACTGAGTGTCTGACTCTCCATGTTTACCCTGGAGGAACACACGGGGAAGAGTTTGAACATTTCTCTACTGAACGCGTTTTGGTGTTTTCGTTGTTGAAAAATAGCAGATCTACAAGCTCATATCGCGCCACCGAGTGGCGCAATATGAGCTTGTAGTTCTGCTATTTTTGAAACATTGTGAACATGTGCTGCAAATCTCTGAATGCATTATTTTGGAAGCAAACATTTTTAACTCAAATCTTTGCTTCTAGGGGATCCCCTAGAGCAACATGTTTTTAGATGAGGTTCTGCAGCTAAATAATAGATATTTCTGGGGGTCCTTCCTATGAAATATGTTAAGCATCACTGACACAGAAAGAGATTTTTCCAGAAAAACTAGAACCTCGCGCCAGGGACTAGAATTTAGTGTCACTAACTAGAATTTAGTGTCACTAACTAGAATTTAGTGTCACTAACTAGAATCTAGTGTCACTAACTAGAATCTAGTGTCAGAAACTGGAATCTATCTTCAGAAACTACAGTGTACTGAGAGGAACTAGAATCTACCGTGGGGGACTAGAATCACACAATGGGTTAAACATTTTATGGCAGTGCTTTGGTATAATCATTTATACTGCCTTAGAATGATGTCATGGCATTATTCTGACCACACCCTGACCTGGGGGTAGTCAGTAGCAGGGGCGGATCTAGGTGTAGTCATGGGGGGGGGGGGGGGGGGGGGGGGGGGGGGGGGGGGGGGGGGGGTCCCCACAGGAAAATTTCTGACACTAGGTTCTAATTTTCTGACACTAGATTCTATTTTTTCCTGAAACATCTGTGTCTGTGTCAGTGACACTCAACATATGTCATCATGCCAAGGACCCCCAGAATTATTGACAGTATATTTGGGTCAACCACCTCCATAGCAGGTCGTTGAACTGTTGGATAACAACCACTAGACAAACAGTTTTAGGAGAATTGTATCAGTCAGAGTTTCCTCATGTCTCTCCATCTGTTTAATAAACAGAACATAGATGTTCAATTCTTCCTATATCTGCTGGTAACAACTAACAGCTAACAGACCCTAAAACTAGAGATCTCTCTTGCTTTTGTCCACAATTCCAGGCTGGATTTGGGAAACAAAACAGGCAAATTAACATACAGATCAAAATGACCATTAATCTTCTATTTGTGTAGACTTGGGACTAATTAAAATGATGAATATTTTTACTCTCGAGAACGTAACGGGTCCATTTGGTTTCATTTTTACGTTCTCAAGAGTTACATCTGGTTAACCAACTTTCCATCATTTAGCCTGGGGACCACCTGGAACCTTCTCAGGGACCACTGGTGGTCCCCGGACCACCTGTTGAAAACCACTGATCTACATTCTACTATTTAATCATTTAATATCCGGCTGATGAATGGATTAGATGCATCTCTAATGCACACACACACACACACACACACACACACACACACACACACACACACACACACACACACACACACACACACACACACACACACACACACAGTCCACTCACCACAGGCGCAGCGTCACAGAGCAGAACCGCTGTAGAGAGAAGGAACGCACAGAGCAGGAATCGAACCATTCTGGACGGAGAACCACT
>CM076979.1:4512369-4544869 GCA_039105355.1 Benthosema pterotum
CTCTGCTGTTTTTTTGTATTTATTATGGATTGCTTAGTTGCAATTATATCAGTAGAGGGAAAGTAAAACACTGATGATTTCATTCTTCTCAAAGACACATCTCTACTCCATATCTCTCATCCTTGTGTGTGTTGTGTGTGTGTGTGTGTGTGTGTGTGTGTGTGTGTGTGTGTGTGTGTGTGTGTGTGTGTGTGTGTGTGGTGTGTGTGTGTGTGTGTGTGTGTGTGTGTGTGTGTGTGTGTGTTGGCAGGTACTCCATACAGCCAGGTGTGTCTCCAACATGCTACCTGCCTCAGGGCTCAAACACATCAAGTTCCTGCACTGACACTTATGAGAACACACCTGGGAACCACGAGTGTTGGGAAGTATAATAATAATAATAATAATAATAATAATAATAATTCAAACACATTAAATTGTTCATGTCACACGCTGGATTTGAACCCGGGTGGTCTCCCACGTGTAAGTCCAACATCTTAACTACTTGACCAAAGGAACATCCCCTTGGTCCAGGGTAGGGATTAAATTTCTCAGTACTGGGTACTGATTTCAGTCCTGAGGATTTCACAGGGGTCATTTAATTAGCTCAGTGCTTATTTGCAAAAGATCATTTTCAGTCCCACGATTTTTTTTTTACTTTAATCCCTGGTCCAGGGGCAGTTACTAGACTTTGAAGGCCATCAGGACAGAGGCTGTAGCCACCTGATACATATACAAGGGGGAGAAAATCCCAAATGACTGGTCTAGTTGTTTTCAGCTCTACTTGCCAATACAGAGGTGAAAACAGCACTAGGCCAACAGTACAGTGTCCACTGTAATGATATGATTATAATAGTGAAAAGGTAGGCCTAATATCAGTGGTTTTCAACCAGTGGTCTGAGGTCCACCAGTGGTCCCTGAGAGGATTCCAGGTGGTCCCCAGGCTAAATGATGGAAAGTTGGTTAACCACATCTAACTCTTTGGTTTCATGTTCATCTGTGAATTCTCCCAAGTCTACACAACTAGAGAATGTAGAAGATTAATGGTCATTTTGATCTGTATGTTGGACTGTTTGGTGTCTCCAAATCCTGCCTGGAATTGAGGACAATCAATCTTCTACATTCTCTAGTTGTGTAGACTTGGGAGAATTCACACGATGAATATTTTAACTCTTGAGAGTGTAAACATGAAACCAAATGGACCCGCAAGGGTCAATTTGGTTTCATCTTTACGCTCTCAAGAGTTACACCTGGTTAACCAACTGTCCATTATTTAGCTGGGGACCACCTGGAACCCTCTCAAGGACCACTGGTTGAAAACAACTGGTTTAAATTGTTATCCTGACATAAATACGTTTACTTTTTTACTAAAACAGCTTCAATGTGGGTCAGGTTTGATACCTTACATTTATTTGAGTTCATTCTCCAGTCCACACCAATGCATTACTAGATAAAACACTTTTTATTAAAAAATTAACGTAAAACGTAAAACAAAAATTCAGCATGTGAAAAAGGAACAATATTTCTTTGTTACATTTGCCTCTAATCATTAATAATTACTGCCATCATATCAGTAGAGGAAAAATGGATCATATTTATTCCACAACAAAGAGTCACAGATTGTGGGGGAAAAAAATAAAACATTGGCCAGAAAAACAAAACAATTACATTCAATGTAAATATTCTTGGAAGATTTGTATTTTTTGACCCAAAAAACTGAAAATCCTGTTCCCTTTGCAAAGTTGTTATTGTTTAATCAGTAATATAAACGTTTTTTTTTTATGACTACAGCTATACGCTTTACTAGTTCAGTAAATCTGTGGTTCTCAATGCTTTTTTACATCTGTGGACCCCCTGAAATAATCATGATAACTGGGGACCCCCACCAAGAGATTGTGCAATGATCAGATCTACAAACCAACAGCACCTAGCGGTACACAACCACCAGGTGTTGTAGATTAGCTGTTTTAAAATCTCATGTATTTCTTACATTATTTCACAAGTTAGCCAAAGATTTGACTGGTGGCCAAAAACATGTTGAGAACCATTAGTCCAAGCTAGTAGGATATTTTTTTTTATTTTTCTTGTAATATTTGGTGTTGGTAATCTTTCTTTCTTTCTTTCTTTCTTTCTTTCTTTCTTTCTTTCTTTCTTTCTTTCTTTCTTTCTTTCTTTCTTTCTTTCTTTCTTTCTTTCTTTCTTTCTTTCTTTCTTTCTTTCTTTCTTTCTTTCTTTCTTTCTTTCTTTCTTTCTTTCTTTCTTTCTTTCTTGGACTTATAATGGTTTTAACAGTTTCAGGAAACCTTTGAATCGAAGGACAGTAAATACATCTTAGCAGGGGTTTAGGGTTTTCAACCTTTTTGACACCAGGGCCCACCATTTATTCAGCATATGAGCCGCGGAGGACCTCCATTTGATGACATTTTAGCCCCACAGACCCCAAAACTAAAGATTTCTTTTGCTTCTGTCCGTGACCATTAATCCTCTACATTCTCTAGTTGTGTAGACTTGGGATAATTCACATTTTTACGTTTTCAAGAGTTACATCTGGTGGTCTTTAGGTCTTTTGCTGGGGACCACCTGGAACCCTCTCAAGGACCACAGGTGGTCCCTGGACCACTGCTCTTAGTGTGATATGATCATTCAGGCCTGTGCTTTTCACACTAGACATTTACAAAACAATAAACTCACAGTACACCCAAACCTACACCCTTTACCTCTAAACTTTAAACATTAAAAATATATTTGCTTGAATAACTGCAGAAGCATTAATTTGCATAATCTTTATACATTCAAATACACATAAGGAAAACCAAAACATTAGGGGGAAAAAAAAAATCACATCTTTCTTGGCTGAATGATTAAGTAAAACCCAAACCATTCCAAAACAGAGTCTGTTTATGATCTAGAATTATGATGTTTGACAAGTACATTATGTTAATGAACTCTGCAGGGTGAGATTAGGAAAGCATGCATCAGAGATCTTTATGCTTTATGTTAGTAATTATAATACTATAAAATTAAAAATATGCCATAAGATTAGGGGCGGATGTTTCCCATTTCCCAATTTGGGGTGGAGGAGAAAATGTAATGGGTGCGACTTCATCGCTTATCGATGAAGTCGCACCCATACCATTTTCAGTTCCAGGACTTTTATTAGTCAAGTAAAGCATCAATAATAACATCAGTTGTTGTTGAAGATGCAACAGACACGCAGCATGCATAAAGCTAAAGGTCTGACTCAGAGAGTTTTCTGTTTTCAATGATGAAATGCTGTTGGTTTAGTGGTGACACAGCTGTAGTTAGTTAGTAGCAGTAGTAGTGGTTCACATCATTTTAAATAGAAGCACTTTAATTTGAAATATCTTGGGTTGTTTTGCATGCCATCGTGTTTGGTGGGGCAGACTGGGTATTTAGGGGGGCATTGCCCCCCATGCCCATGCCTAGATCCGCCCCTGTTACTGCCAACAACATTAAACTACACCAACATTGATCTGCTTGTATTAAACAACATTAAACTACACCAACATTGATCTGCTTGTATTAAACAACATTAAACATTGATCTGCTTGTATTAAACAACATTAAACTACACCAACATTGATCTGCTTGTATTAAACAACATTAAACTCACCAACATTGATCTGCTTGTATTAAACAACATTAAACTACACCAACATTGATCTGCTTGTATTAAACAACATTAAACTACACCAACATTGATCTGCTTGTATTAAACAACATTAAACTCACCAACATTGATCTGCTTGTATTAAACAACATTAAACTACACCAACATTGATCTGCTTGTATTAAACAACATTAAACTACACCAACA
This sequence comes from Benthosema pterotum, assembly GCA_039105355.1. NCBI lineage: Eukaryota > Metazoa > Chordata > Actinopteri > Myctophiformes > Myctophidae > Benthosema > Benthosema pterotum. Next base: position 4,516,187 of record CM076979.1, read on the forward strand.
TTGATCTGCTTGTATTAAACAACATTAAACTCACCAACATTACAGCTGTATGGAAACATTGAATTGACTTATGAATATGATGAGGATTTCAAACTCCAGAACTTAGAAAAAGAATCCTGCAGATAAGTTCTTGACAGAAAGAATCTCATCACGTCTATGGTGGATTTTTAACAAACAAAGTTTTGCAGGTAGAAAGACGATAATTCAAGCTTTACATACATGTAATGTAATGCAACATAGATGGCTGAATGGAAAGCTCTATTCTGTATCCGACAGTTCAAACTCATGTATTTGTCCATGTACATGCACACAGTCACCATCTAAACAAATTAATTTTGTGCCCATTTTGTGTATATATATAGTGCTCATATTATGAGCACTATATATATATATATATATATATATATATAATATATATATATATATATATATATATATATATATATATATATATATATATATATATATATATACTGTATGTCCAAAGGCACATTAGCCTCTGCTGTTTTTTTGTATTTATTATGGATTGCTTAGTTGCAATTATATCAGTAGAGGGAAAGTAAAACACTGATGATTTCATTCTTCTCAAAGACACATCTCTACTCCATATCTCTCATCCGTGTGTGTGTGTGTGTGTGCGTGCGTGCGTGCGTGCGTGCGTGCGTGCGTGCGTGCGTGCGTGCGTGCGTGCGTGCGTGTGTGTGTGTGTGTGTGTGTGTGTGTGTGTGTGTGTGTGTGTGTGTGTGTGTGTGTGTGTGTGTGTGTGTGTGTGTGTGTGTGTGTGTGTGTGTGTGTGTGTGTGTGTGTGTGTGTGTGTGTGTGTGTGTGTGTGTGTGTGTGTGTGTTGGCAGGCGCTGCATACAGCCAGGTGTGTCTCCAACATGCTACCTGCCTCAGGGCTCAAACACATCAAGTTCCTGCACTGACACTTATGAGAACACACCTGGGAACCACCAGTGTTGGGAAGTATAAGAATAATAATAATAATTCAAACACATTAAATTGTTCATGTCACACGCTGGATTTGAACCCGGGTGGTCTCCCACGTGTAAGTCCAACATCTTAACTACTTGACCAAAGGAACGTCCCCTTGGTCCAGGGGCAGTTACTAGACTTTGAAGGCCATCAGGACAGAGGCTGTAGCCACCTGATACATATACAAGGGGGAGAAAATCCCAAATGACTGGTCTAGTTGTTTTCAGCTCTACTTGCCAATACAGAGGTGAAAACAGCACTAGGCCAACAGTACAGTATCCAGTGTCCAGTAAATGATATCATTATGATTATAATAGTGAAAAGGTAGGCCTAATATCAGTGGTTTTCAACCAGTGGTCTGAGGTCCACCAGTGGTCCCTGAGAGGATTCCAGGTGGTCCCCAGGCTAAATGATGGAAAGTTGGTTAACCACATCTAACTCTAACTCTTTGGTTTCATGTTCATCTGTGAATTATCCCAAGTCTACACAACTAGAGAATGTAGAAGATTAATGGTCATTTTGATCTGTATGTTGGACTGTTTGGTTTCCCCAAATCCAGCCTGGAATTGAGGACAATTAATCTTCTACATTCTCTAGTTTTGTAGACTTGGGATAATTCACATGATGAATATTTTAACTCTTGAGAGCGTAAACATGAAACCAAATGGACCCGCAAGGGTCAATTTGGTTTCATCTTTACGCTCTCAAGAGTTACACCTGGTTAACCAACTGTCCATTATTTAGCTGGGGACCACCTGGAACCCTCTCAAGGACCACTGGTTGAAAACAACTGGTTTAAATTGTTATCCTGACATAAATACGTTTACTTTTTTACTAAAACAGCTTCAATGTGCGTCAGGTTTGATACCTTACATTTATTTGAGTTCATTCTCCAGTCCACACCAATGCATTACTAGATAAAACACTTTTTATTAAAAAATTAACGTAAAATGTAAAACAAAAATTCAGCATGTAAAAAAGGAACAATATTTCTTTGCCTCTGCTCTTTATTTGTAATTATTAATAATTTCTGCCATCAGTGGAGGAAAAATGGATCATATGTATTCCACAACAAAGAGTCACAGATTGTGGGGGAAAAAAAATAAAACATTGGCCAGAAAAAAACAAAACAATTACATTCAATGTAAATATTCTTGGAAGATTTGTATTTTTTGACCCAAAAAACTGAAAATCCTTTTCCCTTTGCAAAGTTGTTATTGTTTAATCAGTAATATAAACGTTTTTTTTTTATGACTACAGCCAAATACACTTTACTAGTTCAGTAAATCTGTGGTTCTCCATGCAGTATTTTCCATCCGTGGACCCCCTGAAATAATCCTGATAACTGGGGACCCCCACCAAGATAATATTGTGAAATGTGCAGATCTACAAACCAACAGCACCTAGCGCTACACAACCACCAGGTACTGTAGATTAGCTGTTTTAAACTCGTATGTATTTCTTAGGTTATTTCACAAGTTTAATAGCCAAAGATTTAACTGGTGACCAAAAACATGTTGAGAACCATTAGTCTGAGATAGTAGGATATTTTTTCTTTATATTTAGTAAATACATCTTAGCAGGGGTTTAGGGTTTTCAACCTTTTTGACACCAGGGACCACTATTTATTCAGCATTTGAGCCGCGGAGGACCTCCATTTGATGACATTTTAGCCCCACAGACCCCAAAACTAAAGATTTCTTTTGCTTCTGTCCATGACCATTAATCCTCTACATTCTCTAGTTGTGTAGACTTGGGATAATTCACATTTTTACGTTTTCAAGAGTTACATCTGGTGGTCTTCACGTCTTTGGGGTGGGGACCACCTGGAACCCTCTCAAGGACCACTGGTGGTCCCTGGACCACTGCTCTTAGTAGTGATATGATCATTCAGGCCTGTGCTTTTCACACCAGTCATTTACAGAACAATAAATTCACAGTAAAACCCAAACCTACACCCTTTACCTCTAAACTTTAAACATTAAAAATATATTTGCTTGAATAACTGCAGAAGCATTAATTTGCATAATCTTTATACATTCAAATACACATAAGGAAAACCAAAACATTAGGGGAAAAAAATCACATCTTTCTTGGCTGAATGATTAAGTAAAACCCAAACCATTCCAAAACAGAGTCTGTTTATGATCTAGAATTATGATGTTTGACAAGTACATTATGTTAATGAACTCTGCAGGGTGAGATTAGGAAAGCATGCATCAGAGATCTGTCTGCTTCATGTTAGTAATTATAATACTATAAAATTAAAAATATGCCATAAGACCAGGGGCGGATGTTTCCCATTTCCCAATTTGGGGTGGAGGAGAAAATGTAGTGGGTGCGAGTTCATCGCTTATCGATGAAGTCGCACCCATACCATTTTCAGTTCCAGGACTTTTATTAGTCAAGTAAAGCATCAATAATAACATCAGTTGTTGTTGAAGTTGCAACAGACACGCAGCATGCATAAAGCTAAAGGTCTGACTCAGAGAGTTTTCTGTTTTCAATGATGAAATGCTGTTGGTTTAGTGGTGACACAGCTGTAGTTAGTTAGTAGCAGTAGTAGTGGTTCACATCATTTTAAATAGAAGCACTTTAATTTGAAATATCTTGGGCTGTTTTGCATGCCATTGTGTTTGGTGGGGCAGACTGGGTATTTAGGGGGGCATTGCCCCCGCCCCATGCCCATGCCTAGATCCGCCCCTGTCACTGCCACCTGTTTGGCAAAACCATCCTGCTGAACTACCCACAGATACATACATGCTTCATAGCTGTTGGAACGATCAGAATACCAAATTCATCATAATGAAGTGAAATCCATCTGGCAGCCGGTTGTCACATTATGCTCAGATATGACCTACTGTAAATACCATGCGTGTGCACGTATGGGCACCATGCGTGTGCACGTATGGGCACCATGCGTGTGCACGTATGGGCACCATGCGTGTGCACGTATGGGCACCATGCGTGTGCACGTATGCACATGCACCCCCGTATTTTGGACACTGTCCAAGGTGAAAACAATCCCAGCATTAGCCGAAGATGCTAATTCGGTTAGCATCGGCTGTGATTACAGTGGCCAATGTTTAATCAATAGATTAAACAAAACTCGGCCAACCATTGATTACAGTCAATGGTCTTTACGTATTTGGCACTTAAGCTGTGAGAAAAAACATGTTGCAGGGATCCCTGCCTCCTCGCTCAGGGGTCCTTAGCCTGAAAAATGTTTAAGGACCCCGGCCCTATACATAAAAAAAAAATACAATTACTAAAAACAACAAAAAAATCCCACAGTATCAATCATTATAAAAAAAGCGAATAAAACTATGGCATGAGTGCGACTATTGAGTGCTACTATTGTTGCTTGCATTTTTCAGAAGACTTCTTGGGAGATTCTTGTCCTTTCTCCTTTTTGCTCTTCCTGGATTTGTTCCGAGGAACGCTGATTGGCTGGTCTGGGACCGGAGGGGGCGGAGCCACGCTGGCGGCCGCAGCAGCCGCCGCTGCAGCCGCCGCTGCAGCCGCCGCTGCAGCCTGGTCACCCTGAGGTTCTGCTGCCTCCGCTGGAGCAGCAACCGCTGCAGCCTCTTCCACTGCTGCAGCCTCTTCTACCGCTGCAGCCTCTTCCACCGCTGCAGCCTCTTCAACCACTGCAGCCTCTTCTACCGCTGCAGCCTCTTCCACCGCTGCAGCACTCGCTGCCTCCTCTGTCTCAGCGGATCCTGCCTCTGGAGCCGAGGGTTCTGGACTCTCAGCTGCTCCAGGTCCAGGTTCAGGTCCAGCTGGGACCTGACCGGCTGGCTGTGATGCTGGTACCTGGCCAGACGCTACTGGAACCTCGCTGTCACCTTGGTCCTCATCCACCGCCGGTTCTTCTCCTTCTCCTTCTCCTTCTGTGGTCTCCTGGGTTGGTGTCATGTCTGCTTCCAGGGTGCTTGTTTCTGCAGCTGGGCTAGGCTGAGGCTCTTCCCCTGCAGCCTCTGCAGGATGCTTCACCTGGCCGGTGGCAACCTGACCAGCTGTTTCTGACACGTCTGGCTCTACCGTTTCTGTCACCGGTACACTTTCCACGTCTTTGGTTGTTTCTGCTGCTTCAGCCACTGGTGCAGTTTCTGGTGCAGTTTCTGGTGCTTCAGCCACTGGTGCAGTTTCTGGTGCAGTTTCTGCTGCTTCAGCCACTGGTGCAGTTTCTGGTGCAGTTTCTGGTGCTTCAGCCACTGGTGCAGTTTCTGGTGCAGTTTCTGGTGCAGTTTCTGGTGCTTCAGCCACTGGTGCAGTTTCTGGTGCAGTTTCTGGTGCAGTTTCTGGTGCAGTTTCTGGTGCAGTTTCTGGTGCAGTTTCTGGTGCAGTTTCTGGTGCTTCAGCCACTGGTGCAGTTTCTGGTGCAGTTTCTGGTGCTTCAGCCACTGGTGCAGTTTCTGGTGCAGTTTCTGGTGCAGTTTCTGGTGCAGTTTCTGGTGCAGTTTCTGCTGCTTCAGCCACTGGTGCAGTTTCTGGTGCAGTTTCTGGTACAGTTTCTGGTGCAGTTTCTGGTGCAGTTTCTGGTGCTACAGTCTCTGGTGCAGTTTCTGGTGCAGTTTCTGGTGCAGTTTCTGGTGCTTCAGCCACTGGTGCAGTTTCTGGTGCAGTTTCTGGTACAGTTTCTGGTGCAGTTTCTGGTGCAGTTTCTGGTACAGTTTCTGGTACAGTTTCTGCTGCTTCAGCCACTGGTGCAGTTTCTGCTGCTTCGGCCACTGGTGCAGTTTCTGCTGCTTCAGCCACTGGTGCAGTTTCTGGTGCAGTTTCTGGTGCAGTTTCTGCTGCTTCAGCCACTGGTGCAGTTTCTGGTGCTTCAGCCACTGGTGCAGTTTCTGCTGCTTCAGCCACTGGTGCAGTTTCTGCTGCTTCAGTCACTGGTGCAGTTTCTGCTGCTTCAGCCACTGGTGCAGTTTCTGCTGCTTCAGCCACTGGTGCAGTTTCTGGTGCAGTTTCTGGTGCAGTTTCTGGTGCAGTTTCTGGTGCAGTTTCTGCTGCTTCAGCCACTGGTGCAGTTTCTGGTGCTTCAGCCACTGGTGCAGTTTCTGGTGCAGTTTCTGGTGCAGTTTCTGCTGCTTCAGCCACTGGTGCAGTTTCTGGTGCTTCAGCCACTGGTGCAGTTTCTGGTGCTTCAGCCACTGGTGCAGTTTCTGCTGCTTCAGCCACTGGTGCAGTTTCTGGTGCAGTTTCTGGTGCAGTTTCTGGTGCAGTTTCTGCTGCTTCAGCCACTGGTGCAGTTTCTGGTGCTTCAGCCACTGGTGCAGTTTCTGGTGCAGTTTCTGCTGCTTCAGCCACTGGTGCAGTTTCTGCTGCTTCAGCCACTGGTGCAGTTTCTGCTGCTTCAGCCACTGGTGCAGTTTCTGGTGCTTCAGCCACTGGTGCAGTTTCTGCTGCTTCAGCCACTGGTGCAGTTTCTGCTGCTTCAGCCACTGGTGCAGTTTCTGGTGCTTCAGCCACTGGTGCAGTTTCTTGTGCTTCAGCCACTGGTGCAGTTTCTTGTGCTTCAGCCACTGGTGCAGTTTCTGCTGCTTCAGCCACTGGTGCAGTTTCTGCTGCTTCAACCACTGGTGCAGTTTCTGGTGCTTCAACCACTGGTGCAGTTTCTGCTGCTTCAGCCACTTTTACAGTTTCTGCTGCTTCAACCACTGGTGCAGTTTCTGCTGCTTCAACCACTGGTGCAGTTTCTGGTGCTTCAACCACTGGTGCAGTTTCTGGTGCTTCAGCCACTGGTGCAGTTTCTGCTGCTTCAACCACTGGTGCAGTTTCTGGTGCAGTTTCTGCTGCTTCAACCACTGGTGCAGTTTCTGCTGCTTCGACCACTGGTGCAGTTTCTGCTGCTTCAACCACTGGTGCAGTTTCTGGTGCAGTTTCTGCTGCTTCAGCCACTGGTGCAGTTTCTGCTGCTTCAGCCACTGGTGCAGTTTCTGCTGCTTCAGCCACTGGTACAGTTTTTACTGCTTCAGTCACTGGTGCAGTTTCTGCAGCTTGGATCACATCTACAGCATCCAGTGCTACGGCAGACTCTGTAGAAATAATATCCTCCACCATGGGCTGCAGGGAAGACTCAGAAATCTTGACCAGCTGTACCGGTACCTCGTTCACCTCTGCTTTCAGGGATGACTGCAGGAACACGTCATCGGCCGGCTCAAGCAGAGGCGCTTCAGCCGCTTGTGCTAGATTTACTGCTGTCTTAGGTGTGACTATGTCTATCAGACCAGCCTTCTGAACGTCTGCTGTCCCAGGCTCCAGCACGGGAACCATCTTTTCTACTTTCTTACCTGATTCACTCTTACCCTCAAACACCAATTTCTTAATAATCCCCTCATTTATAGCGGGCTTGGCCCTTTGCTCCCCAACACCAGCACCCACCACCCTGACCGGCCCCGCCCCAAACCCGCCGGTCGACTGCATGGCCCCAGCTTGCGGAAGATTGCTATTAACTAAAACCGCGTTCCCTCCTCCTACCACTCCTCCTCCCCTGATCAGAGTGTGTCCCGGCGTAACGCCGTACACACTGCTCCGGGCTGCCGTGCCGTACGCCCCCTGAGGGGGAGCAGCCTCGCTAACCAGGACGCCACCTCCGGACAAAGTGCCCTGAGGTGACCCTGGGCTGGACAGCTGTGCTACGTCTACGCCTGCGGCTGCAGCGCTCGGCACCAAGGTGTATTTGCCATCGAGGCCCGGGCCCTCGAGCTTAAAGCCACCCATGGACAAGGAGGAGCTGGGGGACAGGCTTTGGCTGCCGGACATGGTCAGCAGCGTGGGGCTCAGAGGACCGGCAGCGCTCTGGCCACCGGACAAGGAGACCTGGGACAGGCTTTGGCCACCGGACAAGGAGACCTGGGACAAGCTTTGGCCACCGGACAAGGAGACCGGGGACAGGCCTTGTCCCCCAGACAGCAGCAGGGTGGGGCTGAGCGATCCGGCAGCGCTTTGGGAGCCGGATAAGGAGCTCTGCTGTGCCCAGCCGGAGGCCGACCCACCGGACAGGACCATTATGGGGCTGGTGGAGCTCACGGATCCACCGGCAGAGCCTCCACCCTGGAGGAACATCCCAGAGGAAGCGGCCGAGGTCCCGTTGACCACGGTGTACACGCTGCTCCCCAGGTTGGCTCCGGCGGAGCCAACACCAGCAGAGCCGACGCCAGCGGCCGACAGGAAGACAGCGTTCTGAAGCTGCTGCGGTTGGAAGACGTAGTTCATGGGCGCGGCGGTGACATAAATAGGCTGCGGCTGCGGCGGCAGTACGAAGGTCTGGCCAGCAGGCGGCGAGAGCGGACCGATGTTAGACGCAGACTGAGCGGAGTTAAAGGCCGACTGGCCGAGGTTAGTAGACTGGCTGAGGTTAGTCGACTTACTGACGTTGGTGTTAGAGACGTTAGACACGTTGGAAACGTTGGAAACTTTAGAGATGTTAGAAACATTGGAAACTTTTTTGGAGACATTAGAAGAAACGTTAGAAACGACAGAGCTGGCTGCAGGTTTGGGTGGCGGCAGCGTGGCGGCCTTAACGGCGTTAACGGCTGACGACTTCCTGACACTGGCGCTGGTGTTGGCGTTGACGTTGACGCTGCTAGCCGACATCCTGTTGGTGCGCTTGGTCTCGACCACGCGGTCCACCGTTCGGGGACGCTCGGGGCCGCGCTCCACCACACTCCTGGCCACGCGCGGGGCCAGCTGGGGCGACCGGGGCCGAGGCAGGACGGGCGACGGGAGCTTGACGGGGGAGCAGATATCCGCCAGGCGCCTGAACTTGGGGCTCAGGTCGTCCAGGAACTGGAGGTCATTGTCGTGGTCCAGGAGGCTGCAGCACCCCACAGAGCCAGCAGGGGAGCCCTGGCCCTCGAAGTCATAAACCAGCAGGCTGTCCTTCGCTGGCATGGAACACACTGCTTTCTGTAGGGGAGAGAGAGGAGTGGTTTTCAACCTTTTTTGTACCAGGGCCCACTATCTATTCAGTGGGCCCTGGTATAAGCATGACATTTAGCCCCATAGCCCCCAAAACTAAAGATTTGTTTTTGGCCACAATTCTAGGCTGGATTTGGGAAACAAACAGTCAAACACACACATCAAATTGACCATTAATCTTCGACATTCTCTAGTTGTGTAGACTTGGGCTTTTAACTCTTGAGAGCATAAACATGAAACCAAATGGACTGCAAGGGTCCATTTGGTTTCATTTTTACGCTCTAAAAGAGTTACATCTGGTTAACCAACTTTCCATTTAGCTGGGGACCACCTGGCTACGCTATGCTACTACACTATGCTACTGTTTTGGAACATACCTGGGAGTAGTAGTTGTTGAAGAAAGCTACATGCTACACTATGCTACTACACTATGCTACTGTGTTGGGACGTACCTGGGTGTAGTAGTCGTAGAGGAAGTCGTGTGTTGGAACATACCTGGGTGTAGTAGTCGTAGAGGAAGTCGTGTGTTGAACATACCTGGGTGTAGTAGTTGTACTGTGTTGGAACGTACCTGGGTGTAGTAGTTGTTAAAGAAAGCTACATGCTACGCTATGCTACTACACTATGCTACTGTGTTGGGACGTACCTGGGTGTAGTAGTCGTAGAGGAAGTCGTGTGTTGGAACATACCTGGGTGTAGTAGTCGTAGAGGAAGTCGTCAGGCAGGGCGATCTCTTCATACATGTCCATCCTCATGGCTCCTGGTCCACCTAGTGCAGCCAATAGGAAGAGTCAACCTGGGTCAACTTGCTACTTAAAGTAATAATGAAATTTAGAGAATATTTGCCTACCCCACAGAGAGCTATCTTTTTCTTGCAATTAGTTCAAGGTGAAAATGGCATGGGTGCGGCTTCATCGCCCGTGGCGCGAAGCGACACGGGCGATGAAGCCGCACCCATGCCATTTTCTCTTTTGTCAAAAAGTCAAAGTCGCATGATTTGTCACTACGTTACTGCAGTGAAATTGGTTCTCCGCTTTTGACCCATCACTTGGAGCAGTGAGCTCCAAGGAGCGGTGAGCTGCAGCTTGCTTCGCTCGGGAATCATTAGCTGATTTTGACCCCCAATCCATCCCTTTTTTTTGCCCGCCCTCCCTCCAACTATGAAATGTTACATCCGCCCCTGGACTAACCCGTTGTCGGAGAGAACCTCCCGTTGATGGTCGCGGCCCCTCCCAGCAGGTAGGGGTCGTTAGGGGACAGGGACGGGGAGTGGTAGAACGCGTCCGGCTCTGCGGCTCCTCCAGGCCTGCCACCCAGACCTCCTCCTGCTCCTGCTCCTCCTGCTCCGTCCATCATCATCATCATAGAATCCTCGTACAACTCGTTGGACTCCTCTGCCGCCTCCGTCTTGGAGAACCGGTAGGAGCTGGAGGCGAACGCTCGGACGTTCTTGGCCTCAACCACGTTGACGTTCCCCATTTTGGCCGTGGCCAGCATGACCGGGGCGGCGGCCAGGAGAGGTACGTCCTGGGCGGAGGGGGGGAGAGAGAGACAGGGTTTGGGCCGAATCTGGGTTGCACATGGTTTGTTGAACCTTCTCTGGCACAGGGTTTTTATAGTTAACTAAAAATAACCAAGAAAATAAATTTAAAAAAATATATATCTGGTAACTGAAACTAAATAAAAACTACAAATAAATAAAAAAAATATGGCTAAACTATAACTGCATTTTGCGTTCACAAAACTGACTAAAACTAACTGAAATCATACTCAAAATACCCTTCATATGACGTATATGACCAAACAATGTACAAAAAAAGTACGCCATGAAAAAAACGAACTAAACTTTTCACAAAAATAAAAACTAAATAAAAAACTGTGGCAAATGTGCCCTAAGAACTAATTAAAACTAACTAAATTAAAAAGGGAGTAAAAGGTAACCCTCACCCTGTCTTCTCCTTTCCCCTCAGTGTGGTAGGAGATGAGAGGAGAGGAGAGGAGAGGAGAGGAGAGGAGAGGAGAGGAGAGGAGAGGAGAGGAGAGGAGAGGAGAGGAGAGGAGAGGAGAGGAGAGGAGAGGAGAGGAGAGGAGAGGAGAGGAGAGGAGAGGAGAGGAGAGGAGAGGATAGATAGGATAGAGGATAGGATAGTGTCTCACCCTGTCCTCTCCTTTGCCCTCAGTAAGGTAGGAGATGATAGGATAGATAGGATAGGTTAGATAGGATAGGTTCTCACCCTGTCTTCTCCTTTCCCCTCAGTATGGTAGGAGATGAGATGTTCCTCCATCAGATGATCGAAGGCCAGAGCAGTGAACTGGTCTGGAAACACAGCGTCTGCCCCACCACACTGGCAGAACAACAGGAGGAACGGGACGACTGGTGGACAACACACAGGAGGGTTAGACTGTCTGTCTGTCTGTCTGTCTGTCTGTCTGTCTGTCTGTCTGTCTGTCTGTCTGTCTGTCTGTCTGTTCTATTTAAAATGCTGTGAAACACTACTACTGCTACTAACTAACTACAGCTGTGTCACCACTAAACCAACAGCATTTCATCATTGAAAACAGAAAACTCTCTGAGTCAGACCTTTAGCTTTATGCATGCTGCGTGTCTGTTGCAACTTCAACAACAACTGATGTTATTATTGATGCTTTACTTGACTAATAAAAGTCCTGGAACTGAAAATGGTATGGGTGCGATGAAGCCGCCCCCATACCATTTTCCCTTGCCCCTCCAACATGTTCTCTTGCCCCCCCGCCCAAGTGGGACATGTTACATCCGCCCCTGCAGTATATAAGAGTAACAGAGTGTGTGCACGTACAGAGCATCATGACGCAGACCCCCCAGTATATAAGAGTGACAGAGTGTGTGCACGTACAGAGCATCATGACGCAGACCCCCAGCATCATGCCCCCGGCCCCCCAGCCGAAGTCTGTGGAGGTGGTGTAGAGGCGAGACATCTGGGGACCACAGGTGCAGGGTTCGTTGGGGATCGCCGGACAAACCTCCAGGATGAACTCCTCCGTGTTCTCACAGGTCAGGTTCTGTTCATCAGCAACCTGGACCTCCATGGTGTAGACCCCAGGCCACATGGGACCCCGGGACACGAAGGCTGCAGTGGTCTCTGTAAGGTAGGATTAATAATATTAGACCCCAGGCCACATGGGACCCCGCGATACGAAGGCTGCAGTGGTCTCTGTAAGGTAGGATTAATAATATTAGACCCCAGGCCACATGGGACCCCGCGATACGAAGGCTGCTGTGGTCTCTGTAATAATAATAATAATAATATAGACCCCAGGCCACATGGGACCCCGCGATACGAAGGCTGCAGTGGTCTCTGTAGGGTCCCAGATAGCAAAATGAATTGATTCAACATTGAATTTTGGTTGAATCAATGCAAAATGCATTGATTCAATGTTGAATTTTGGTTGAATCAATGCATGTTGCTATCTGGGGTAGGATTAATAATATTAGACCCCAGGCCACATGGGACCCCGCGATACGAAGGCTGCAGTGGTCTCTGTAAGGTAGGATTAATAATATTAGACCCCAGGCCACATGGGACCCCGCGATACGAAGGCTGCAGTGGTCTCTGTAAGGTAGGATTAATAATATTAGACCCCAGGCCACATGGGACCCCGCGATACGAAGGCTGCAGTGGTCTCTGTAAGGTAGGATTAATAATATTAATACATATAGACCCCAGGCCACATGGGACCCCGCGATACGAAGGCTGCAGTGGTCTCTGTAAGGTAGGATTAATAATATTAATACATGGTGTAGACCCCAGGCCACATGGGACCCCGCGATACGAAGGCTGCAGTGGTCTCTGTTGTAACAATAATAATAATATTACTGTAGTAACAATAATAATAATATTAGACCCCAGGCCACATGGGACCCCGCGATACGAAGGCTGTAGTGGTCTCTGTAGGTTAGGATTAATAATATTAATAATATTAGACCCCAGGCCACAGTTATAGAAGGAAAGTATAGTAGCCTGGCTGAGCCCTCAATCAGCACGTTTAAAAAATACTACCTTATTTTTTTCCCTGTGATTCAAGGACTGGTTTCCCTGCCTTTGGAGCCGTTTCTGCCGGTTGGAAATCCAATCCCAGCACCTGATTGGCCAACAGCATGTCAATCACTTTGTTCACAATGTCGTGTGCTTTCTCAATATTCATATGAACCAATCACCGTTAAGACCACTGCTTTGATAATGCCCATCCCAGAAACTGCTGTGGTAGAGAGGGACTTCAGTCTGAAAAATGATTTGAAACGAAATGACAATTCAGACTGAGGTCAGGCTACAAGTACAGTGTTTTAAGGCATATTTGTGCTATTAGCCAGGGATCGTTTACCGTTGACGTGCTCCACGTCCCACTCCCCTTTAGACACTGACACCAGGGTGAAGGTCAAGGGGGCGCTGTTGGGCTTGACGTCTTCGTCCTCTGCGCTGACGTAGACCACCTCCTCGTCGCTGCAGCCGAACCCGTACAGCGTGGTGAGGAAGGGGCAGTGGTCGTTGGAGTCGATCACACCGATGGCGATGGTCCCCGTCGACGTCTTGGCTGGTACGTCTGGATGAAACACCGATAAATCACTGACAGATTTGTCTTTGCCTTGATTGGATTTGATTTGACCTGAAGACGACTGACGTAGCCTATTACTGATAGGCTGGATTTGATTTGACCTGAAGACGACTGACGTAGCCTATTACTGATAGGCGTATTCTGGGCCTATTGACGTAGGCCTAGTTACACTCGAGTGGGCATACGTTTGTATGTTGAATGACAAAGGAAAGAGTTGCAATGCATTTCAGGTCATGCTTTTCATATCATTCATAGCCTAATTTTGCAACTCCTTTACTTGCACTTGCCATACACTAGAGCCGAGCAGTCCCACCACTTTAGTCACGCCGCCTGTGGTCCGAAGACGATTACGCCGCGGACAAACACAAATCGGGTCGTAACACCAAATCACGACAACGCACACAATATTATCATACAGTATTTTATCAGTTAGAATTAAAACAAACAAAAACAAAACAAAAAAACGTCAGGATACACTTTTTATTCCGTTTTTCTTCTTCTTAGAGATTATTTGAATGTCCCTAAACTTTTTTTTTCTCAGTTGTTAGAAACAAGAAATAGGTGTCTAAAAAAAATGTCGGCGCTATGAGTCACACCGACTTCGTTGTAATGTTTGTATCCCAATGTGTTGGAAGCCGTAGTTGATCTGAATGTGAAAGTGTTTTACTGACTGTCACACCCTAATCAGTTGGCATCGTTCTGACAGGACCTGTCAGAGCTTTGTGCTGAGAGGACCTGTCACTGAACTCAACAGGGGCGGATGTAACATTTCCCAATTGGGGGGGGGCAGGAGAGAAAATGGTATGGGTGCGGCTTCGATGAAGCCGCACCCATACCATTTTCAGTTCCAGGACTTTTATTAGTCAAGTAAAGCATCAATAATAACATCAGTTGTTGTTGAAGTTGCAACAGACACGCAGCATGCATAAAGCTAAAGGTCTGACTCAGAGAGTTTTCTGTTTTCAATGATGAAATGCTGTTGGTTTAGTGGTGACACAGCTGTAGTTAGTTAGTAGCAGTAGAATAATGTTTGGTGGGGCAGTCAGGGCATTTACCCCCCTCCCCCCCATGCATAGATCCGCCCCTGACCTGTCCCTGAAGTCACCTGTAAATCAAGTTGATAAAAAACAGCAGCGTGTTGAAGAAAAGCCCTGAGGCTCGGGAGGAGACAGAGCTGTTCATTACATTGCTTTGGCAATGTAAATGTTTCCCAATGCCAATAAGCAGGGGCGGATCTAGGCATGGGCATGGAGGGGCAATGCCCCCCTAAATGCCCTGACTGCCCCACCAAACATGATGGCATGCAAAACAACCCAAATTTCAAAGATATTTCAGTGCCTATATTTAAAATGATGTGAAACACTACTACTGCTACTAACTAACTACAGCTGTGTCACCACTAAACCAACAGCATTTCATCATTGAAAACAGAAAACTCTCTGAGTCAGACCTTTAGCTTTATGCATGCTGTGTGTCTGTTGCAACTTCAACAACAACTGATGTTATTATTGATGCTTTACTTGACTAATAAAAGTCCTGTAACTGAAAATGGTATGGGGGCCGTCCCATACGCCAAAAACTCAAATCTATCTTTGGAAACCAGAATCTATCGCTGGGAACTAGAATCAAGTATCAGAAGAATCTAGTGTGAGAAATGTAATGTCAACACTAGAATACCATCAAAAACTAGAATCTAGTGTCAGAAACTAGAATCTAGTGTCAGAAACTAGAATCTAGTCAGGTCAAAAACTAGAATCTAGTGTCAGAAACTAGAATCTAGTGTCAGAAACTAGAATCTAGTCAGGACTTAATGGTTAATAATCCCTGAACTACATAAAGTCCATAGAGTCATGGTCTTACCGTCTGTAATGACCAGAATCTACAGTTTACATTATAAAGTCCATAGAGTCATGGTCTTACCGTCTGTAATGACCAGAATCTACAGTTTACATTATAAAGTCCATAGAGTCATGGTCTTACCGTCTGTAATGACCAGAATCTACAGTTTACATTATAAAGTCCATAGAGTCATGGTCTTACCGTCTGTGATGACCAGAATCTACAGTTTACATTATAAAGTCCATAGAGTCATGGTCTTACCGTCTGTAATGACCAGAATCTACAGTTTACATTATAAAGTCCATAGAGTCATGGTCTTACCGTCTGTAATGACCAGAATCTACAGTTTACATTATAAAGTCCATAGAGTCATGGTCTTACCGTCTGTAATGACCAGAATCTACAGTTTACATTATAAAGTCCATAGAGTCACGGTCTTACCGTCTGTAATGACCAGAATCTACAGTTTACATTATAAAGTCCATAGAGTCATGGTCTTACCGTCTGTAATGACCAGAATCTACAGTTTACATTATAAAGTCCATAGAGTCATGGTCTTACCGTCTGTAATGACCAGAATCTTGGCCTCGTATTTTCCGTTCTTAACGAACTTGGACTCTCTGTCCGGCACCTTGTTGAGTCTGACGTCAGCTGTGTCCTCGTCCACCGTCACCCAGTTGTCAGGGTCGTAGGACTTGGCGTACCTGTAGCACAACCAACACACACACATGGTATCAGAAAAATATATATTTTTGGAGGGCTTAGTGGATTCTACGTTGTAGTTTCCAGCACTGGATTCGACCCTATATTCTAGTTTCTGAAGCTACATTCTAGTTTCTGACACAAGATTCTAGTTTCTGACACTAGATTCTAGTTTCTGACACTAGATTCTAGTTTCTGACACTAGTTTTTAGTTTCTGACACTAGATTCTAGTTTCTGACACTAGATTCTAGTTTCTGACACTATATTCTAGTTTCTGACACTAGATTCTAGTTTCTGACACTAGTTTTTAGTTTCTGACACTAGATTCTAGTTTCTGACACTAGATTCTAGTTTCTGACACTGGATCTTCTGTTTTTTTTTTTTTTTGAAAAATCTATGGTCCTGTGTCAGTCATGCTCAACATATTTCATGCCAAGGAAAAATAATGCTGTGTACTAACTTGACGTAATAAGGGAATAGTAAAGGACATAATTCTGTGTACTAACCTAACGTAATAACTGAATAGTAAGAGACATGATTCTGTGTACTAACTTGATGTAATAAGGGGATAGTATTATAATTCTGTGTACTAACTTGACATAATAAGGGCATAGCAAGCGACATGATTCTGTGTACTAACTTGTCGTAATAAGGGGATAGGGGACATATTTCTGTGTACTAACTTGACTCCTTCGGCCTTCTTCTTGGTGTCTTGGTCCACAGCAGCGTAGTTGGTGAGGAATCCGTCCTCGGTCATCTCGTTCTCGTCCTCGGACGCTGCCACGTCCTTGGTACTGGGCAGGAAGATGGGACCCTCCGGAACGTTGACCACCGCGATCTTGATGGGGTAGTTGGGGGAGTCGCCCTTAGGCTTGGGCTTGGGCTTCTTCTTCGGCTTCTTCTTGGGCTTGGGTTTCCCCTGGAAGGATTTACAGGTAGAACTAGTAGCTGTTGAAAAATATCAGATCTACAAGCTCACATTTTTAATAAAAATATCAGATTACAAGCTCATATCGCGCCACTTGGTGGCGCGATATGAGCTTGTAGATCCGACGAAAAATTCCTCCATCAATCTGAACCTCACCTTGGGTCCTGCTCCGGCCCCTGCCCCTGCCCCGGCTCCGGCCCCGGCCCCCGGCCCGTCAGGGTCCAGTCCGATGTCCACGTCCGCATCCACATCCAGATCCAGATCCAGATCCAAGTCCAGATCCAAGTCCAAGTCCAGATCCACGTCTAGATCCAGATCCACGTCGGCGTCCACATCCACGTCCACATCCACGTCCGGTCCGCCCGCCCCCGCCCCTTTACCCTTCCCTTTACCCTTCCCCTTCCCTGCCCCTCCGCCTCCTCCCCCTCCTCCTCCCCCTCCCCTCCTCCCCCTCTCCACCCCCCCCCCCTCCCCCGGCCGTTGCACCCTCTCCGATCTGGACCTCCACGTCGGTGCTGACAGACTGCCCGGAGCCACGTTCTCGATCATCAGGCCCACCTCCAGAGTCTGCACCTCCTCGAAGTCCACCGCCTGCATGCCGGGGGAGAGGTCAGAGGTTATGGGGGGAGAGGTCAGAGGTTATGGGTGAGAGGTCAGGGTTATGGGGTGAGAGGTCAGAGGTTATGGAGAGAGGTCAGATGTTATTGGGGAGAGGTCAGAGGTTATGGGGTCAGAGGTCATGGGGTGAGAGGTCAGAGGTTATGGGGGAGAGGTTATGGGGGAGAGGTCAGAGGTTATGGGGTCAGAGGTCATGGGGTGAGAGGTCAGAGGTTATGGGGGAGAGGTTATGGGGGAGAGGTCAGAGGTTATGGGGTCAGAGGTCATGGGGTGAGAGGTCAGAGGTTATGGGGGAGAGGTTTATGGGGGAGAGGTCAGAGGTTATGGGGTGAGAGGTCAGAGGTTATGGGGGAGAGGTCAGAGGTTATGGGGTCAGAGGTCATCGGGTGAGAGGTCAGAGGTTACGGGGGGAGAGGTCAGAGGTTATGGGGGAGAGGTCAGAGGTTATGGGGGAGAGGTCAGAGGTTATGGGGTCAGGGTTATGGGGGAGAGGTCAGAGGTTATGGGGGGAGAGGTCAGAGGTTATGGGGGGAGAGGTTAGAGGTTATGGGGGAGAGGTCAGAGGTTATGGGGTGAGGGGTCAGAGGTTATGGGGGAGAGGTCAGAGGTTATGGGGTCAGAGGTTATGGGGAGAGGTCAGAGGTTATGGGGGAGAGGTCATGGGGGAGAGGTCAGAGGTTAGGGGGGAGAGGTCAGAGGTTATAGGGGAGAGGTCAGGGTTATGGGGGGAGGTCAGAGGTCACAGTTGTGTGAATGGGGTGCTGTTGGTTCTATGCTCTCCAGCAGAGTGTCAGTTGTTAACAGTGTGTGAATGGTGTGCTGTTGGCTCTATGCTCCTCAGCAGATTGTCAGTTGTTAACAGTGTGTGAATGGGGTGCTGTTGGCTCTATGTTCCTCCAGCAGATTGTCAGTTGTTAACAGTGTGTGAATGGGGTGCTGTTGGCTCTATGCTCCTCCAGCAGATTGTCAGTTGTTAACAGTGTGTGAATGGGGGTGCTGTTGGCTCTATGCTCCTCCAGCAGATTGTCAGTTGTTAACAGTGTGTGAATGGGGTGCTGTTGGCTCTATGCTCCTCCAGCAGATTGTCAGTTGTTAACAGTGTGTGAATGGGGTGCTGTTGGCTCTATGCTCCTCCAGCAGATTGTTAGTTGTTAACAGTGTGTGAATGGGGTGCTGTTGGCTCTATGCTCCTCCAGCAGATTGTCAGTTGTTAACAGTGTGTGAATGGTGTGCTGTTGGCTCTATGCTCCTCCAGCAGATTGTCAGTTGTTAACAGTGTGTGAATGGGGTGCTGTTGGCTCTATGCTCCTCCAGCAGATTGTCAGTTGTTAACAGTGTGTGAATGGGGTGCTGTTGGCTCTATGCTCCTCCAGCAGATTGTCAGTTGTTAACAGTGTGTGAATGGGGTGCTGTTGGCTCTATGCTCCTCCAGCAGCGCGAGCGACTGGTGCATAGGAGTGAACGGAAATACCTAACTCTCCCACTAGAAGGTTCTGACCTTGACCAGCTTCAGGACTCCCTCGTTGGTCTTGTTGTCGGTCTCGATGGTGAAGAGGCCGTGCTCGTTGCCCTGGGTGATGTGGAACACGGCCAGCCAGTTGTCGGAGAACGGCTCGTCTTTGTCCAGCGCTTTGAGCCTCAGCACGACCACGTCAGCCACGTTCTCCTCCACCTCCCCGTCGTACTATGGACCCAACACACAGCACAGAACCGTTAAACATCCTCCACCTCCCTCTCATATAATAATTATCCATAATAATTAGAACCTGCCATTCAAAAAGTCCCGAAATAACCTTACCACCCAATTAATTTACTGTAATGTGTTACTGTACGAGTTAAAGCTCTTGACTTGACTGGTTTTTATTATTATGGGTAATTATTGGTATTAATTATTGGTCAACCCAGGCCCAGGGCTGGTGGTGTAGGTTTTTGGCTACCACAAGGCCCCAGAGCTGATTTGCTGCCATGCAGCCAATGAGAAGACTTAATCCATACCTGGCTACACCACAGCTATTCAAGAATACCAGACAATATTATCCCCCACCTCCCCAATGCACTGAAAACCATACAGACCATTACATACTGTCTGACTGCAAACAACACAGACTATCACATATCACTGCAAACAACACGGACCATCACATATCACTGCAAACAACACAGACCATCACATATCACTGCAAACAACACATGCCATTACATCACAGCAACCAATGCAAGTGCAAACCGTGCAAAGAACACAGGGTGCTTGTTTCTGATCAGTCTACCAACATTCCGATTGGCAATAGTCTAACATCCTACCCCGACTGTATGTTGGACTATTGGTATGTATATTACCCCATAGTGAACACCATGCCTTAAAAAGATCCCTGACTAATAACATAAACATCGCTGAAAACATTATACTTTCCCTATATAACTAAAATAAACAAATAAAAACACCAATGGCATCTTATTTCTTTCATAAATAGAGAATATTTCAATCAACAGGAACTGCTCCTGGCGCAGGATGATGATGTCACATGTCCATGTGTGATCTAGCTCTATGGAATATATGGATGAACATGCTCATGTGACATCATCATCCTGCGACCGGAGCACCTCCTATTGAGTGAAAGAAGATTATCTATTTTGAAAGAAATAATGTATTAAAGGTGCTTTTATCTGCATGTTTTAGTTATAGAAGGCAAGTATAGTGTTTTAAGGCATGTTTGTCTTATTAGCCAGGGATCCTTTCAAACGTCACTGCAATTAACAGCAAACATTAAACATCCTCCACCCTTACATACAGTCTACTCTCCATCCACAAGGCACTGCTAAAAAAAACAACTCCCACATTAAATACCTTGCACCTCCCCATCGCACTGCAAACACCACACCATTAAGAAATATTGCACAAGAGAGTGTGTTTAATCATGTCTGTTGGCACCTCAACGATGTGCTCTGGAACTACTGCCTTTCCCTATAGTTCCACAAGCGCCACTGATGTGCCTATAATCTAAATAAAGCAATTATACAACAGATACCCTAAAAAATACCATAGTAAGATATTCAGCATCTTGATATTCAATAGAAATTCATAATTCTTAACGGTTTAGCCACTACGATCACAGGTGTCCCATGCTAACTGCTAGCCTAGCCACTCAGAGCATCACATGGTAAAACACGTAGGACTGCCGATGTTCGTGTTTTGTTCAGGCGTGCCGTCATGTATGCCAGCTTACTTTTTGCACAGGACAAGTTTTTTTTTTTTGCACTGGACAAAAAGATGGATGCAACAACACTCTATAACATGCGCCGTGCATGGGCTCATAGTAGAAGAGTTGCGACATTGAGGGGTCAGAAACCGAGCGCTCCGAACATGCACTGGAAATCCACTATCAGCTGCTTGATGTGGTTATGGTGAGGATGAGGGTTAGAGAAGGGTTTAGGCATGTTTGTAGCGAAACCCTACCCTTCTCCAACCGTAACCCTAATCCTAAATCCCCGAACCTCAACCTAACCTCACAGACCTCACGCTCTGTGAGGTTAGGTTGAGGGTCAGGGGGGATTAGGGTTACGGTTGGAGGGGAGTAGGGTTTTGTGTCTCGTAAATTCGGAACAATGGGAGGTCGCAACAATGGCAGTTCGGAATTGTGGAATGGCACCGGGCCGGTGCATGTTATTGGCGTAGAGTGAATTGTGGAATGGCACCGGGCCGGTGCATGTTATTGGCGTAGAGTGAATTGTGGAATGGCACCGGGCCGGTGCATGTTATTGACGTAGAGTGAATTGTGGAATGGCACCGGGCCGGCGCATGTTATTGATGTAGAGTGAATTGTGGAATGGCACCGGGCCGGTGCATGTTACTGACGTAGAGTGAATTGTGGAATGGCACCGGGCCGGCGCATGTTATTGACGTAGAGTGAATTGTGGAATGGCACCGGGCCGGCGCATGTTATTGACGTAGAGTGTCATGCGGCCGCCATTTTCTCCAGTGCAAAAAACTTGTCCAGTGCAAAACGTCAGTGGCGTCGTGTACGTTTGAATCACCGGTAGAGAGGCCTGTTGTACAACATTAAATAATGATCCTCCACCTCCCACAGCACTGCAAACAACACACAACAACATGGAAGGTACTTACACCCTGTGTTTGCAGGTCATAAACAAAAATGTAATTTGATGATTACAACAGTAATCATAATCATCATCAAAATGGTTTATCAGCAAATTATTGTTAGTGCGAGTCAGAAAATCATGCAAATACATAATAACTGCCCTAGAAAGTGCCATAACTACAGGAAGGCATCGTCCGATATTGGGTTTAAAAGTGTTTAAACGCCGAGGTGCTCTGATCAGTTTTTTGGGGGCGACTGATCCAGATTAGTGATTTATTTTATCTACAGGGGGCATCTATGACAAAAATCGGTGCAATGTCATTATTCCGACCTCCCATTGTTGCGACCTCCTGTTGTTCCGAAACTACGAGACGCAAAACCCTATTCGGTTGGAGAAGGGTAGGGTTTTTCTACGAACATGCCTAAACCCTTCTCTAACCCTCATCCTCACCATAACCACATCAAGCATGTTGCAGGGGATTTCCAGCGCATGTTCGGACTAATGGGAGTTCTGATCTACTTCGGTACTTAGATCAGTCCCCCATATAATCCCCCATAATAAAAGTCATGTAACTGAAAATGGTATGGGTGCGGTTTCATTGCCATAACATTTTCGCCTGCCCCCCACCAATCGGGAAATCTTACATCTGCCCCTGATTGCTGCAGGTTGTCTTTACTCTAATGTGGGGATTGTAGTACCTCTAAACTTAGTTTTGCCACACACATTATATTATTTATAGTATTTTAATTCTTTCTCTCTCTCTCTCTCTCTCTCTCTCTCTCTCTCTCTCTCTCTCTCTCTCTCTCTCTCTCTCTCTCTCTCTCTCTCTCTGTGTCTCTCTCTGTGTCTCTCTATCTCTGTCTCTGTCTCTGTCTCTGTCTCTCTCTCTCTCTCTCTCTCTCTCTCTCTTTCTCTCTCTCTCTCTCTCTCTCTCTGTGTGTGTGTCTCAGTGTCTCTCGCCCTCACATCAGATTTCTCCAGAACGGGGGGGTTGTCGTTGATGTCCAGGATCTTGACGAACACGGTGCCGGTCCCTGATTGGCCGCCCTCTCTGCCACCCATGTCCGTCCCTTGCACCACCAGAGTGTAGTTGGCATGAGTCTGTTTAAAAGCAAAACAATGAAAAGCACAACACCTATTAGTCATTAGGCACAAGATGAGGGATGCCAGGGGTTTTCAACAGGTGGTCCGGGGACCACCAGTGGTCCCTGAGAGGGTTCGAGGTGGTCCCCCAGCTAAGTTGTTTAACCAGATGTAACTCTTGAGAACGTAAAGATGAAAACAAATGGACCCTTGCGGGTCCATTTGGTTTCATTTTTACACTCTCAAGAGTTAAAATATTCATCATGTGAATTATCCCAAGTCTACACAACTAGAGAATGTAGAAGATTAATGGTCATTTTGATCTGTATGTTGGACTGTTTGGTTTCCCCAAATCCAGCCTGGAATTGTGGACAAAACCAAAATAATTCTTTAGTTTTAGGTCTTTCTGGGCTAAAATGTCCCCAAAGGCCATGTAATAAGCGGGATAACACCCTTCGAAGCGGTGATTTGTTTCCTAATAACTGACCTCGGCTGAACCTCAGTCAGTTATTAGGAAACAAATCACCGGTTCGTCGGGTGTTATCCCTTACAAATCACCGGCTTTTATCCCTTACATATTTGACTTCTATAACTAAAACATGCAGATAAAAACACCTTCAATACTTTATTTCTTTCATAAATAGAGAATCTTTCACTCAATAGGAGGTGCTCCTGTCGCAGGATGATGATGTCACAGAGCATGTTCATCCTATTCTATAGAGCTAGATCCATAGAGCTGTTGGCGAGAGGTTGTACCTCTCTGTCCAGGTGTAGGTTTTAACAGGTGTTACCTCTCTGTCCAGGTGTGTTTTTAACAGGTGATACCTCTCTGTCCAGGTGTAGTTTTTAACAGGTGTTACCTCTCTGTCCAGGTGTAGTTTTTAACAGGTGTTACCTCTCTGTCCAGGTGTAGTTTTTAACAGGTGTGTTTTTAACAGGTGTGTTTTAACAGGTGTTACCTCTCTATCCAGGTGTGTTTTTAACAGGTATACCTCTCTGTCCAGGTGTGTTTTTAACAGGTGTTACCTCTCTGTCCAGGTGTAGTTTTTAACAGGTATACCTCTCTGTCCAGGTGTGTTTTTAACAGGTGTAGTTTTTAACAGGTGTAGTTTTTAACAGGTGATACCTCTCTGTTTAGGTGTAGTTTTTAACAGGTGTAGTTTTTAACAGGTGTGTTTTAACAGGTATACCTCTCGGTCCAGGTGTAGTTTTTAACAGGTATACCTCTCGGTCCAGGGTGTTATCCTTGACGGTGAGCTTCCCAGTCTTCTTGTTGATATCGAACATCATGCCCTTCCCTTTGGGCTCCTGGCTGATGATGCTGTAGGCGATCTCTGCGTTAACGGTGCCTGGAGCGTCGTCATCCAGACCGACCACATTCATCACAAAGTCACCTAGAAGAGAGTTAATGGTTACAGACACTAGTTAATGGTTACAGACTCTAGTTAATGGTTACAGCCTCTAGTTAATGGTTACAGACTCTAGTTAATGGTTACAGTCTCTAGTTAATGGTTACAGCCTCTAGTTAATGGTTACAGTCTCTAGTTAATGGTTACAGCCTCTAGTTAATGGTTACAGTCTCTAGTTAATGGTTACAGCCTCTAGTTAATGGTTACAGTCTCTAGTTAATGGTTACAGTCTCTAGTTAATGGTTACAGCCTCTAGTTAATGGTTACAGTCTCTAGTTAATGGTTACAGCCTCTAGTTAATGGTTACAGTCTCTAGTTAATGGTTACAGCCTCTAGTTAATGGTTACAGCCTCTAGTTAATGGTTACAGCCTCTAGTTAATGGTTACAGTCTCTAGTTAATGGTTACAGCCTCTAGTTAATGGTTACAGTCTCTAGTTAATGGTTACAGCCACTAGTCTATAGTTAATGGTTACAGCCTCTAGTTAATGGTTACAGTCTCTAGTTAATGGTTACAGCCTCTAGTTAATGGTTACAGTCTCTAGTTAATGGTTACAGTCTCTAGTTAATGGTTACAGCCTCTAGTTAATGGTTACAGTCTCTAGTTAATGGTTACAGCCTCTAGTTAATGGTTACAGTCTCTAGTTAATGGTTACAGCCTCTAGTTAATGGTTACAGCCTCTAGTTAATGGTTACAGCCTCTAGTTAATGGTTACAGCCTCTAGTTAATGGTTACAGTCTCTAGTTAATGGTTACAGCCTCTAGTTAATGGTTACAGTCTCTAGTTAATGGTTACAGCCACTAGTCTATAGTTAATGGTTACAGCCTCTAGTTAATGGTTAGTCTCTAGTTAATGGTTACAGCCTCTAGTTAATGGTTACAGTCTCTAGTTAATGGTTACAGCCTCTAGTTAATGGTTACAGTCTCTAGTTAATGGTTACAGTCTCTAGTTAATGGTTACAGCCACTAGTTAATGGTTACAGCCCCTAGTTAATGGTTACAGCCACTAGTTAATGGTTACAGCCACTAGTTAATGGTTACAGCCTCTAGTTAATGGTTACAGCCACTAGTTAATGGTTACAGCCTCTAGTTAATGGTTACAGCCTCTAGTTAATGGTTACAGCCTCTAGTTAATGGTTACAGTCTCTAGTTAATGGTTACAGCCTCTAGTTAATGGTTACAGTCTCTAGTTAATGGTTACAGCCACTAGATAATGGTTAGTCTCTAGTTAATGGTTACAGCCACTAGTTAATGGTTACAGTCTCTAGTTAATGGTTACAGCCACTGGTTAATGGTTACAGCCACTAGTCTCTAGTTAATGGTTACAGCCACTAGTTAATGGTTACAGTCTCTAGTTAATGGTTACAGCCACTGGTTAATGGTTACAGCCACTAGTCTATAGTTAATGGTTACAGCCTCTAGTTAATGGTTACAGTCTCTAGTTAATGGTTACAGCCTCTAGTTAATGGTTACAGTCTCTAGTTAATGGTTACAGCCTCTAGTTAATGGTTACAGTCTCTAGTTAATGGTTACAGTCTCTAGTTAATGGTTACAGCCACTAGTTAATGGTTACAGCCTCTAGTTAATGGTTACAGCCACTAGTTAATGGTTACAGCCTCTAGTTAATGGTTACAGCCACTAGTTAATGGTTACAGCCTCTAGTTAATGGTTACAGCCTCTAGTTAATGGTTACAGCCTCTAGTTAATGGTTACAGTCTCTAGTTAATGGTTACAGCCTCTAGTTAATGGTTACAGTCTCTAGTTAATGGTTACAGTCTCTAGTTAATGGTTACAGCCACTAGTCTCTAGTTAATGGTTACAGCCACTAGTTAATGGTTACAGCCTCTAGTTAATGGTTACAGCCACTAGTTAATGGTTACAGCCACTAGTCTCTAGTTAATGGTTACAGCCTCTAGTTAATGGTTACAGCCTCTAGTTAATGGTTACAGCCTCTAGTTAATGGTTACAGCCTCTAGTTAATGGTTACAGCCACTAGTTAATGGTTACAGTCTCTAGTTAATGGTTACAGCCACTAGTTAATGGTGTTAACGGTGCCTGGAGCATCGTCATCCAGACCAACCACATTCATCACAAAGTCACCTAGAGAGAGTTAATGGTTACAGTCTCTAGTTAATGGTTACAGCCACTAGTCTATAGTTAATGGTTAGTCTCTAGTTAATGGTTACAGTCTCTAGTTAATGGTTAGTCTCTAGTTAATGGTTACAGCCTCTAGTTAATGGTTACAGCCTCTAGTTAATGGTTACAGTCTCTAGTTAATGGTTACAGTCTCTAGTTAATGGTTAGTTTCTAGTTAATGGTTACAGTCTCTAGTTAATGGTTAGTCTCTAGTTAATGGTTACAGCCTCTAGTTAATGGTTACAGTCTCTAGTTAATGGTTAGTCTCTTGTTAATGGTTACAGCCTCTAGTTAATGGTTACAGTCTCTAGTTAATGGTTACAGCCTCTAGTTAATGGTTACAGCCTCTAGTTAATGGTTACAGTCTCTAGTTAATGGTTAGTCTCTAGTTAATGGTTAGTCTCTAGTTAATGGTTACAGCCTCTAGTTAATGGTTAGTCTCTAGTTAATGGTTACAGTCTCTAGTTAATGGTTAGTCTCTTGTTAATGGTTACAGTCTCTAGTTAATGGTTACAGCCTCTAGTTAATGGTTACAGCCTCTAGTTAATGGTTACAACCTCTAGTTAATGGTTACAGTCTCTAGTTAATGGTTACAGTCTCTAGTTAATGGTTACAGCCACTAGTTAATGGTTACAGCCCCTAGTTAATGGTTACAGCCACTAGTTAATGGTTACAGCCTCTAGTTAATGGTTACAGCCTCTAGTTAATGGTTACAGCCTCTAGTTAATGGTTACAGTCTCTAGTTAATGGTTACAGTCTCTAGTTAATGGTTACAGTCTCTAGTTAATGGTTACAGCCTCTAGTTAATGGTTACAACCTCTAGTTAATGGCCTCTAGTTAATGGTTACAGTCTCTAGTTAATGGTTACAGTCTCTAGTTAATGGTTACAGTCTCTAGTTAATGGTTACAGTCTCTAGTTAATGGTTACAGCCTCTAGTTAATGGTTACAGCCTCTAGTTCAGGGGTGGCCAACCGGTTTTCACTGTGTTACGGCAAAGAGCCACATCAAATGGTCACAACGGTTAGGAAACCGCTGCGACGGCCGTCACGGCCGTCACGGTCGCAAATAGAAACATACAGACATGTATTTTGAAACGGGGTTTACAATCCAAAAAAGTATATGACATTTTCAAGAGTTAAAATATTCATCATGTGAATTAGCCTACACTGTTTACACTGCTAGAGAATGTGGAAGATTAATGGTCAGTTTGATCTGTATCTTTCACTGTTTTGTTTTCTCTGAAATTCAGCCTGGAATTGTTGACACAAGTAAAGGAAATCTTTAGCTTTGGGTTCTATGGAGCTAAAATGGTGGTCTGTGGCTCAAATTCTGAATAAATGGTGGGCCCTGGTAGAAAAAAAGGTTGAAAACCACTGGTATAGGGAATGAATGACTGCGCCATGAGGCCAAGCGTTTTTGACAGCTTCATGTGGAAGCCTCTTAAGAGCCGCATGTAACCAGCTGAAGAGCCGCATGAGGCTCACGAGCCTCAGGTTGGCCACCCCTGCTCTAGTTAATGGTTAGTCTCTAGTTAATGGTTACAGCCTCTAGTTAATGGTTACAGCCTCTAGTTAATGGTTAGTCTCTAGTTAATGGTTACAGTCTCTAGTTAATGGTTAGTCTCTTGTTAATGGTTACAGCCTCTAGTTAATGGTTAGTCTCTAGTTAATGGTTACAGTCTCTAGTTAATGGTTACAGCCTCTAGTTAATGGTTACAGCCTCTAGTTAATGGTTACAGTCTCTAGTTAATGGTTACAGTCTCTAGTTAATGGTTAATCTCTAGTTAATTGTTACAGTCTCTAGTCAATGGTTATAGCCTCTACAGCCTCTAGTTAATTGTTACAGCCTCTAGTTAATGGTTACAACCTCTAGTTAATGGTGTTAACGGTGCCTGGAGCATCGTCATCCAGACCAACCACATTCATCACAAAGTCACCTAGAGAGAGAGAGAGTTAATGGTTACAGCCTCTAGTTAATGGCCTCTAGTTAATGGTTACAGTGTCTAGTTAATGGTTACAGCCTTTAGTTAATGGTTACAGTCTCTAGTTAATGGTTACAGCCTCTACAGCCTCTAGTTAATGGTTACAGTCTCTAGTTAATGGTTACAGTCTCTAGTTAATGGTTACAGCCTCTACAGCCTCTAGTTAATGGTTACAGCCTCTAGTTAATGGTTACAGTGTCTAGTTAATGGTTACAGTCTCTAGTTAATGGCCTCTAGTTAATGGTTACAGTCTCTAGTTAATGGTTACAGTCTCTAGTTAATGGCCTCTAGTTAATGGTTACAGTCTCTAGTTAATGGTTACAGTCTCTAGTTAATGGTTACAGTCTCTAGTTAATGGTTAGTCTCTAGTTAATGGTTACAACCTCTAGTTAATGGTTACA